>PIJE02000067.1:119437-201937 GCA_002895965.2 Coryphaenoides rupestris | reverse complement strand
TATTATGTGACAAAGGGTTAGGGAAAATTTGTGGTGAATGTTTAGGGTTACGGTATATTATGTGGTGAATATTTAGGTTTAGGGTATATTATGTGGTGAATGTTTAGGGTTAGGGTATATTATGTGGTGAATGTTTAGGGTATATTATGTGGTGAAGGGTTAGGGCATATTATATTATATAAGAGATGTGTGGGTAGGTTGTCTCTGCATATAGTACACTGAACAGCTCTATTGTTTCAGCATTGGACACGCTAACACTGCAGCGTGCTCTTGTCACTGTGAAGGGAGGTCACGGATCTGGTTGGTGTTGTTTACTCAGGCTACCCCTCTTCCAATAATTTGCTTTCATCTGAAACTGTGTTGAAGTGTACACACTGAGGAGATTTGTGTTGATGAGTAGCCGCAATGCATGTTTTTATTGGCTATTCATTTTTCACCATAGTGAGACTATTTACTCTCATTTCTTATTACATGGAATATATAGTAACTGATTCATTGATTATTATATGTTTCTGAACAAAAAATATTTCCAACAAATAACTGATAATTTCAGTTGATTAGACGTTGATATATGACATAGGAAACTGATATTAGAATATGTTATACATTTAATACGATACTTTTTTCTTGATTATAGATGATAAAGTTCAGAGGTCAAATCAGTTTCATTGGGGTTAGACAACAAAATGACACAAGAAAACGATACTCGCTAAGATCTTTGACAGTACCGGATTATCTTTCTGTCCTCTCAAAGGATTTAGTTTTTTGTTATTCAGAAGGAAGAATTATTGCCAGAAGAATCATGTTTTGTAATTTTTTGTCATTTCATCTGAGAACACAATGAAAGGACAAGGACACATGGGAAGGTATACTATCTGGTTATTTTAGATTTATTCATATGAAAATAAAACAACAGGGAGCAATGTTTTGAACTGCAGAGGTGATTGTGTTTGGAAAGGAAAAATCTCAGCTGTCTTACTTTCTGGTTTCAGGTTTTTGGAATATTTCGACGTACAAATGTGAAACCACTGAGTAATGGAGTCATGCAAATTGACCTCTTTGTGTCCAGAGTTCATCATAAAGTGATTTATATAGATTTATATAATTTATATATGTGAAATTTATGCTATGCTAGTTTTTGTTTGTCCAGCAATTTACCTGGACAATGCAAAAGAAACAAGGTAGACCCTTTGTCATTTTGTGAACTAATGATACCACAGGGTACAAAGTAATTTTATATTTTAAATTAACATAATCTCTACCACAACATTATTACACATATCATCAAACTTCTTACTGTAGACACTTGTTGACCCTTGGTTCCACTACAAGCCCCAACAGTATTGACACCACAGAACAATCTAGGAGAGACAGATTCTCTATGGGCCTTTATACCTGGCAGCCATCTTGGGGACAGAGAACTGAAATGACACATTCAGTTTCCCTATCCAGCTAGTGCTTAGAACCAAGATGGCCACAAGGTGAATAAAGACTATTGCCCTTAAGCCTGCAGTCCTCTGAGGTTGTGGGCTTTGTGGGTTTGTGTTCTGCTAAGCCAGACCAAGAAGAAATTAGATGGCCATGCCCAGGAATGCCAAACCGATGACAGAAGAGCCAATAAAATCATCCCACAATGCTGCTTGGCTACTGCCGATGCTGTAGTCAATTCCAGAAGAACCTCTGTATACAACGTGGCTGAATACAGTGTCTCCACAGGCAGGTTGTGTAGTATTATAGGAATGTGCTCATGAATTATCTTTGATTGTCAAACCATCCCCTCGGCTCGCTCTCTCTCTCGCTCTGTTTGTCTCTGTGTTTGTCTCTCTCTCGGTTGTGTCAGTAAAGTGCAAGACAAATATTCGGCCAGCAGCTTCATAGGAAAAAACATGCTTGGAATCAGGAGTGTGCTTTTGCAGTTCAAGGCTGAATAACAGGTTGGTTTAAGAGGCCCTGTGAGAGTGATCATGGTGAAGTGTGGCAGTGACTAATATGTGTGTGTGAGTGGAGCCACTGACCAGAGTGCTCTTCCTCTACGCTCCTTGAATACCTAACCCTAACCTCTCCTTGAGTACCTAACCCTAACCGATCCTTGAATATCTAACCCTGACTACTCCTTGAGTATCTAACCCTAACCTCTCCTTGAGCGCCTAACCCAAACTGCTCCTTGAGTATCCGACCCTAACGATCCTTGAATATCTAACCCTGACCACTCCTTGAATATCTAACCCTAACTTCTCCTTGAGTATCTAACCCTAACCTCTCCTTGAGTATCTAACCCTAACCTCTCCTTGAGCACCTAACCCAAACCGCTCGTTGAGTATCCAACCCTAACCGCTTCTTGAATATCTTTCCATGACTTCTTCTTGAGAATCTAACCCTAACCTTGGAGACATTAGGAGCTGCTCTCTGTTGTCATCAATGCCAAGGTCTTGTCCTCATTCAACCACAACTCAAGAACTGCAACCTAACACATGGTGCCTACAGACCATTCATTCATATAGTATATCAATGATTAGTATTTATTATCTTTTCAATCATCCATCTTCCTCTATGGTGTCATTCACCGTGTCTTGAGCAGGAGATTATGAAATGGTTCCTTGAGTGCACTGTGCGTGTGTTTGATGGCTCAGGGTTCGACACTCATCACTCCTTTAGGGAAGATAGGGAGTCATGCAGGACACCCTGGGTATGGGAAGTGTGTGTGTGTGTGTGTGTGTTGGGGGGAATATTTGTGAAAAACCCCAATATTCCTGGTATTCCTGCACATCTGTAGGCGACCAAAGTCCAACTCATTCCACAAACAGTAGAGTAGAATGTCTTTTAAATTCTGCAGGTCCGTCTAAAATATATCCTAGTGTTGCCCAGCGACAGTGCCTCCCTACGGTCTGGGCAGTGCGTCCTTCCCAGGAGTCACACTGTTGTCTCGATCTTCTCGATGATCTCTATCATGGATTTGGAGGGGGAGAGTAGCGAGCACTCGTCCTGATCCCACAGGCTGGAGTTTCCGTCCGTGCTCAACTCATCTTCGCCTGCCTCATCCACCTCTTCCTCCGTGTCGTCCTCCTCCTCGCAGGACTCCAGATAGTAGGCGTCCAGGGCATTGATGCCAGAGTCCTCGGAGCTGGATGGGGACGAGCAGTGGTCGATTTTGGGGCCCTTGAGCTTGTCCAGCGGACTGGGGTGCTTGGGGTGTGGGGCTTGGCCCATCGCAGGGGAGGCTGGAGGTCCTTGTCTGGGCGGCCGCACCACTCCGGCCTGTTGTCTGGTGGGTGGAGGGAGGATGTCTCTCTGGCTGGAGGATATTTGAGGGGCAGGGGAGGGCGGGGAGGGCGGGGTGGGAGTTTGTGGGGCAGGCGCTGGTGGGGTTCGGCTCTTGGGGGCAGATTGGTCGGAGCAGGGGGGCGTTGGATGGGGGGGCTCTGGTAAAGCCGGTGGCGGCCGCTGCACGTAGCACATCTTGCCGTTGATGCGCTTGACGATGTAATCGTCGACGAAGAGGTCAGCGATGATGCAGTACTTGGGCGACTGGAGGTGCGGCGGCGACTGGAAGCAGGGCGCCATCTTGAGGAAGCGCTCGGCCAGGGAGACGGACAGGTCCATGGTGGCACTGTACTCTGTGGTGGCTGGGGGAACCACGGTGCTGGGCAGCTGGCACACGCTGGTCATGGGCTGGTACACATATTTACCTAAAGGACAAATAGTGGAAAAAATAATCTGTCATTAACATGAACATTGAATTCCGTTCTAAGTGTGTTGGACTATCAAGGCGCAGCAGCGTTGCCCCCGGTGACCAGAGTAGCATGTCAGCACTCACAGTTTTTTCACTGTGTGGCATAGCTTTGATGATGAGTGCTGTGTATAATCTGGTCTTTAATTTCCTTGCTCAACCATTTCCAACACATTTGGAGACAGTTTGTTTAGATGGAGTAGTTCATGACTTTAGCGTTCCCCAAACTTTAGGACTGCACATTAGGTAGCGACATGACCGGAGTCTCACAGAAAGGGGAATGTGTTAATCATCATAGATTTTCAATGACCAATTAAGAATTCAATGACCAATCAATATCCAACAGTTAAAGTCCTGCATGGATTGGCCTCCATGCTGTGGAGTGGAAATTGAAATGGGGCACACACATAGATTTTTTCATTAAAAACAGTAAACCTGTAATGATTGCTAATGAGTTCTAGTTGATGGCGAGGGCCACCTCTCCTGTGCTGAATGACACTTTTCACTCAAGGCCCACAGCTGGACAGCATTTTAAAAATCTTAAAAACCAATTTGCAGCTGTGAAGTTTTTCTAAATGCGGAGATGATGGCTTTGTAAAGTCTGGCAAAAGCCTCCCTGAAGGCAACCCTGAAAAACTTCCACAAGGAGGGTGTGCAAAGAAAGTGTGCTTACATTAATCAAACACCTGTCAATATTCAGCTCATAGCACAAGAAGCAATTGAGCGGGAGAAGAGGAGCAACGGAATGATGGAGAAACTGAGCTGTCTGCAGTCTCTCACCCGGCAGGAGCTCGCCATCAGGGGGCACACCGATAAGAGAGAGCAATATATAAAAAAAAGCTAGTGGAACTTGCAGTGGAGAAAAACCCCCGCTTTGAAAAAACATATGCATTAGATATGCATTACAGATGACGACCAACAATCTTATACAAGTGATGTACCGTCAAGTCTCTCACCACTCTCCTGACTGACGGCAAAAAAGCACGGTAGACCAATATGCGATTACCGTTGATGAAATGTGTCAACGGGCGTGAACAGCGGAGAGGCACTGCCTCAGAGGGAAAATGCGGAGGACTACAACATGAGCCAGTTTTTTTAAGTAGTCGACCTGTTGACCTCTGAGCTGATTCGCAGGTTTAAACCAACCCACTCTGGGTTTGCTGGAGGAGCATGGAGAATTTGCCACTCACCGCAGTAAACAGTTCACCTGGATCCGGCAGCATCAACAAACCCCAAAATGTGGTCGACCTTCAGACAGACTACCTTGATGTGGAGCGGCTGTCCAGCCAGCTGTCAATGTTCAATTCTGTTCTGCAGGCACACAGCAGTTCTGCTGAAATACCCAGCAATCGGGTGATGAAGGTGTACACTTGCGGACATATTGGCAGCAAAGGTTCGAGGTCCTCAAACCGGTCTTCAGTGATGTCCATAGGCTTTGTCAGCTGTACTTGACAGTGCCCAAGTCAAATGTGACGGCTGAGCAGAGCGTCTCCAGCCTCCATCGTTTGAAAACTTTTCGTTGCTCAACAATCGTCAAGCAACGCCTTAATCACCTCCTCTTCCTCCACATCCACAAAGATTTGACTGCATGATGGCCTAGACCTCAGAAAAGCATTGTGTTCAATAAAAATGGTTAGTAGCCTATTTAAAGTGTCTAAGCCTACATGTGTTGGGTTTCCCTCAAAGCACTCATCAATGGCAGATTTTGCAATGCCAAAAAGGATAATATACATACACTTTTGTTGTTGAGTTTATTTATTTGATAGTTCCCAGTTTGTACAGTTGATTCATTTAGGTTATTATTTCCAGGTTTATGTTCTGGCATGGAAAAGTAGCATTAACACGAGAGTATGTTAGCTGGTGTAGTGCTGATTGATTGATTGCTATGGCTTCTGCTTCGCTCACAGAAGTCCTGTTGTGATAGCTTTTTCTAAATTTGACCTTTTTGTCAACACACAAAACTCAATTTTGTGTCACTAAAAACTGACCTTTAACAAAACTCCTTCCAGGGGGAACATCTTTAGAAACATTTTGTTCATTGTTGACATGTAGACAGGGAAAACGGATTCATTGGCTTGTAATGTCAGAGTGTGCACCGTTATGTCCTTTGTTTACATTAGACGATTTTGTGCAATGGCGGCTGTAGCGGAGTTCTAAATGTAGCCTGGTTTTAAACTTCACTATCAGTCCACACATGAGGATAACAACGGCATTGTTGTATAATAACTTTTTTTTCAGGCTTCTGATGGGCGAACATGGCTTCACGGTTAGGGTTTTAACGTTGCCTGTTGGTTTGACATGCCCTTGACAGCCCTTGACTGTGTTTTAGCATTTTCATATGGACAGAGATTTTTTTAAACAGTGCTGATATGTATTTTTTTTAAGAAGGAAGGAGGAAAACCCCTTTTTTTTTTTTTTAAATAAATAAATACCTGTGTATGTGTGGACTATACCTAATAAAAGGGCAAATCCAATCACTGGCTTTATCCTTGGTGGCTGGGTACCAGTCCTCCATGTTGGATCACAACGCTCCCTCTCTCTGTCTCTGTCTCTCTGCTGGGAGTGTAGATTACACTCGATTCAGCAGGCTGAGCAGGCGTATTCTGCCCTGAGTGCACTTTGATCCTGCAAGGTGAAACTCCAGTGGAACCAAAGGAGAGGTGAGAGAGGTGGTAGACTCTCTGTCTGTCTTATTACGTCCAAAAGGCATCTTGCATTTATATTATATTTACTGAGAAAGCGGGTGTTTTAAGTACAGTATATCATATATGTATTGATCTTTCCGCGGCCTGGCCCTAATCTAAAAGCGTGTGGCCCGGTCCAAGGCGGCTCTGGACGGGCTGGGGTCTGTGGATGCATGATAACAAGCTTGTGTCTGGCTTCAGACCTCCAGTAAGCACACTGATGCTGACTTCCCATTGGGCCAGTGTACCTGATTGCCCCGGCACACTGCTCGCACAGTAAGAGCTACGACAACATCTGTAAATAAAGATCAAACAAATGGGAAAAGAATCGGGATATGGGGAAAATATCAAACATATCAAAAAGCAATCGGGACATCGCAGGCTGGATGGGGAGACAGATAACTTCCTTCACCCTCTCACACTCGACGATGACAAAACATGTTTCAAACACGATTGAATAGTCACAGGATAATTCTGATTCCCCCCCCCCCCCCCTTCCAGCAGGATATGTCAAATCAGTGCTTGGCAGAGAGGGTTCTCTTTGTAATCGACAGGCCAGAGATTGCAAGATTTACAAGATTTATAACGAAAGATTGCAATTGTGTGCGGTCACACAACCCCTAAGCTGACTGCAGTTTTACTTTAATATAAGCCATCGCTTAAAGATAACAACGGTATTGAGAGTTGTAAAGAGAGGGGGAACAGAAAAGAGCACAAGAGAGCAAGGGTTTGAGACTAAACATCCTCTCTGCTCCCTCCCTCCCTACATTTCTCTGCCATTAGGAGGTGTTGCATTTCACCTGTGATTGACAGGCAGGATGATGAAATAATCAGGAAAGAAATGACCAGATTGGTGAACTGACCCAGGAGCAGTCTAAACTCTGAATGTTCTGCAGAGGCAGGTGCAGTCCAGCCTCGAGAGACCATCCTGATATTCAATAAACAGCCTCAGCCTGGCCTCGGCTGGGCAGCAATTGATTTCCAAATATGGTCGCGGCCTTATGTTGTTTAAAAAAACTCCAGCCAATCAGAGTGAGGGCGGCAGTGATGGTGGGCAGCAGTGGCTCAGGAGGGAGAGCAAATTGTAAAGTGCTTTGGATAAAAGCGCGATATAAATGCAGACCACTTACAAAACACTTTGTGTTTCTCTGGCATCATTTCTAGTTGACATATTCATTAACATGCTTTAATAATCTTATCTATGCCACAAAAAAAACAATACCCCAAGAGCACATTTTGATCATATCTAGGTAGCAGATTGTTTTCATTTTGAGGTTTACATATTTCAGAGGGTTATGAGTTATTAATTGAGTTCATGTGACCATGAATCTTTTATCTTCCAGGATTTGGGGAGCTGCCACAGCTATTTGTAAAGGTAAGTATGTGGATATAGCAGATCCGTTATCCATAGAAATAAATGGATAGTTGAACAGGATTGATTTGACGTTAGCCTGCCTATCTGCTTTACAATTTGACATAGAACCTCCCCCACGATATACTGTAGGTTGACATAAAAATAAATAAATGTGTTTGTTTGGAGTCTGGCAACAGGAAGGTTGCTGGTTCGATCCCCGGGCTCCTCCTAGCTAAGTGTCGAGGTGTCCCTGAGCAAGACACCACCTAACCCTAACTGCTCCTGATGTGTTGGTTGTTACCTTGCATGGTTGACACCGCCGTCGGTGTATGAATGGATGAATGTGAGGCAATACTGTAAAGCGCTTTGGATAAAAGCGCTTTATAAATGCAATCCATTTACCATTTCATGTATTCTGGGGAGACATGCATACAGGGGACTCCACTGTGGCTGTCTTGTTGCCAGGACATCACCAGAGTCCCCAGAGATGAGGAGTCCCCAGAATTCCCTGCTGTGGCAACGGCAACCTAAATATCCAGATGACATCACTGAGTTGCTATAGGGGCATCAAAGATATGTGCTGACGTAGATCTGCACATAAACGTTCACCAAAACTGTAACCAAGACATGCATCATTGTGTATTTGGTTGTCTTGTTATTCTATAACCCATTCTGTTTGAATTATATGACCATTCACACACACCACAATCACACACTACAATCCTTGGTCTCCTTCTACATTCAAGGATTAACATAGAGCAGCTGGCGCCTGGCAGATGTGACAAAGATAAATAGAAGTTATGCATTTCATATCCAGCTTTTACTGGCGTGCATCCATAGAACCAGTGATGACTGTGAGGGCCGGACTCTGTGGCGGTCGACTACAAACTGCAATGAAAACACAGGCATGCTTGTAGACATGGGGGGGGGGGGGGGGGGGGGGGTCTACAATCAGAAGAAAATCCATTCAATCCCCCATCTCAGAATTGTAAAGATGTTGTACAATTCAATTAGTAGTGGTTGATTAAAATGTGTAACCTGTTGTTTTTTTGTTTATTACGGTATATGGAATATGTTATGACTCATTCACTATATATATATATTTCTGCTTTATAGCTAGGCCTACAATAGCCCCAGAATAGTAGGCTGCAGGCAATCAAACGTGACAAACATTTGGTGTCATAGGGGGACACTTTCTGACCTACAACCATTAATTAATTAATTAATTCATTCATTCACACGACTGCTTATGTATTACCCTATGATGCTCGCAGGTTCGGACCCCATAAATACAGACCTATAATAACATCCCAACAACAACAACAACAACATCACAACTCACAGTGGCACCAGCCCAGGTGGCAGCACCAGTGGAGCTTGAAGCACTTCCCGTGCCGGGCGGACAGTCCGTCGCACGGCAGGAAGTCTGGTCTCCCCGCGCAGCTCCTGGCCGAAGCCTGCGCCTCGTCCAACTTCTCAGTCCGGAGACTCTTCGCTGCTGCTGCCGAGGCAGCCATCCCAACATCCCTGAAGCAATGACTAGGATGCGCCTCTGCGGACCGGAGCTGGTCGCGGAATGTAGGATCAATCCGTTCAACCCGTGTGTGCGTGTGTGTGTGTGTGTGTGTGTGTGTGTGTGTGTGTGTGTGTGTGTGAGTGTGTGTGTGTGTGTATGTATGTATGTATGTGTGTGTGTATTTTGGTGATCTAGCATTCCTTCTTGGCACTTATCTGCAACTCGCAGTTTACCTAAATTTGCATATTTTGTATTATACATATATTAAATGCACTATTGACTGTAGCTAGACGCGTCTTCTTTATAAACCTGCTTGTTATCATTGGTCTTTAGTAGTTGGTTAGCTTAGTTAGCTTGGCGTTGGTTTCTTTTCTGGGATTCATGCTATACAAAATGTTTCTTTTTTTTAATATAGGGAAGAAAAAAAAGGAGAAAACGCAACATTATCCAGATGAGGGCTCAACGACTATTATAGTCAGTCGACGTTCCGTTTTTATCGTGAAAAGGTTGTTGAGCAGCGAGACGAGGGGGTTATCGAGGAATCGCTGGTGGGGCGTGACGGAGACATCACATGACCAGACGTCACATGACCCTCCCTGTCCTGTCCCCCCCCCGCCATGTTGTTGTTGTTGACAACCTTTGTGTTGTTCTCGTGCATTCACTCATATTCCTCGATGTGGCGAATTGTGGTCCCATTTTAAAACGCTGCGACCAAAAAAAATAAAAACAATATACGAAGACGTCCCTTGAATCCCGAAAACAATTTTCTCGAAAATTGTGCTTCTGTAAAAAGAAAAACAAGGATTTTTAAAAGAAAAAAGGAAAAAAAAGAAGTGGGAGACCTTGCGTTTGTAAAGTGTATGCTATACATATATTTTTACAGAACAAAAACGTGGTAACGTAGATAGCCTTGAGTCAGCAGCTTTTTGTACTGTGTTTAGACGATATTACCGTTTGTTACGTGTGCGCGCGCGTGTGCCCGCGTGTGTGTGCAGTCCGGGGTCGACGTCGGTGTCCCTGAGCGCGCGTTCTTCATCGTTTTTTGCATCTTCATTTTCCGAACCTAATCCCGCATTTTCCTTTTTTTCCCCGCCCATCATATTGACTCATCTATTCATAGTTGGGGCGTGTGTGATACGATGAGGCTACTTTAGCGGCTTCTAAGACTCTCTCTGTGTGTGTTGTGTGTGTGTGTGTGTGTGTGTGTGTGTGTGTGTGTGTGTGTGTGTGTGTGTGTGTGTGTGTGCGCGTGCGCGTGTGTGCGCTACACACACACTGTGCTGGGATGATGAACAGAGACAGGAACTCGTACCGGGGAGCAGAGAGGCTTAGGGTGGCTGAGGAGACGTCTTTGTCAGTTCTCACACTTCATTCACCGTCGCATCTGCGCATGAACCACAAGTCACCACGCTCCACTGTACCACCACTACCACTACTCCTACTACTACTACTACTACTACAGCGATGCAACACCCTTCAGCGAATACTCAACTACAGCTTTCCTTCCCTTTGGTCCTACTTACAGTACACACATACAAATAGCTTATACTTCGTGATAAATATACAATGTACATATAAGACCGTCGTCACACAGAAAATACATTTTCAGATTAGTTAGATAAAAAGGACTACATGCAGCTAGGTGATCCCTGGTGGGATGTAGGGGATGTGCCTATCAAGTGCCTATTTAAACTGTACAACATATTCATAGATTTACTCTCCTCCGCCGCACAAATACAGTATATATACACATACAATGGTCTATTGAGATGACGCTATTTATGCTCGACTGCTAAGGAGGTTCGTCGTGGGTGTACCCCTCAAAGAGACCCCTTTAAAATACCCATATATATACACATACAATGGTCTATTGAGATGACGCTATTTATGCTCGACTGCTAAGGAGGTTCGTCGTGGGTGTACCCCTCAAAGAGACCCCTTTAAAATACCCGATGTTCTATTCACGTGAACATGACATATGCAGTTTAATTTGCAGCTGGCATTTAATATATTTATGGAGGATTAAAAGATTAACAGAATTCTGGTGCTCGATTAGAAGAAGAAGAAAAAATTTGGCCTTAATTTTTTCGGTTTTAATCATGAATTTGTTCTTTTCTGTTCGAGTGGGATTATTCAAGTCATCAGCCTTGCTGTTTGGCATTTGTTTTGGCATTTTGTCCTTTGCAGTTCAGGCCACGTAAGACAGAGAGTAGCCTTGGAAAGCGCATCCCTCCTCTCTGGTAGTAAAACACAAGGCTTCCCTTCAGCACCCTACGCTGAATTCACTTCATGTTATTCCGTTTGTGACTTTCACTGTGACTGGATTGAAGCCCGTTCTGTGTGTGTGTAGGGTGGTGGTCTGTGGATGTGTGTGTGTGTGTGTGTGTGTGTAAACTACCACTACCACACACACACACACACTTATTAAGAGATGCTCAGTGGTCGCACGGACAATAGGCCCGCTGCTACGCGTGCCACTTTGAGGTGTAGCTGACCGATTAGATTTGAAATAAAGCTCTAAAAGCAGCAACACACGCCAGACGAAGAAGATACGGACACATAAAATAAAATAGGATCGGATAAGATCACACGCAGCAGCCGGCGCTCCGTGCGGATCCGCGGTGCCAGGCGAGTAGATGAGGTCTTCCAGCTCTCCGTCTCTCTCCAGCCTCAGCATCAGCACCAAACGGGAGGAGTCCACGTGCACGGTTGCGCGCGCTGCCTTGCGCACTTCAAAGACACACGCACACACGCGCGCGTTCTCTCTATTTCCCAGCCGTTCAGTTGTCCTAAACGGTGTGCTATTATTAATATCATGTTACCTCTAAATATTACCTTGTAATATTACCGCTCATCTCCTCTCATCATCATGTGCAATATTCTTAATATTCTTTATATCATGTGCACTACTTCCTCTTACCATTATTATTATTATTACTCTTTTATTACACTTCAATTATTGCCAAATTGTTTTTGCTGACTGAATATTATTTGACCTATATTTGTATACTTCTCTAGACTTACTGTACATTTGTAAATGTTATATTATTTTTATTATTCTACTGTTTATTTCCCTATTGTTTTATTTTATTGCTATGCAACCTGGCACAAGAATTTCCTTCGGGATCAATAAAGTTCTATCTTATCTTATCTTATCTTATGTGATTTGTGATGGGTGTAGAAATGGAGCCTCGTGTTCGTTATAGGCGGGTATTGATGAGCATGGAAACAAATTGAGTATTACTATTATAATCGTTATTCAGCTATTATTCAATATTTCCATGAGCTTGAACAACGGACCAATAGGCGTACAACTGAAACCGAAGAGTATAAACGTTAGGATGCTTTATGTGCCATCCCAACAGCTGTTTAAGTTTTTCTTGGGCAGCAGATCGATGTAGAAATGGATGGAATAGAGAGTGGGCGTGCAGTTATATCTCACCTCCCTGCTTCCCATCCTCTGAGTCAGTACAAGTATGCCTGGGGTGTATCTTTGATGTATATAAATACATAGCCTACATGTATGACACATACATGTACATGCATGCATACATACATACATACATACATACATACATACATACATACATACATACATACATATACATATTATACATACATGTATAATATGTTTTTGGAATTAACTGCGTCATCCATATATATACACACATATATACGGTATATACTGTACATATATTTATATTTAGATAGAAATAAATATATAGGCCTACATATATGTATAGGTCTTTACATGATTCCTTGTTTGAGCAACAAATGAGAATTGCCTGATGATGCAGATAATTCCAAACCCAATTAAAAAATTATGAACGCAAAAAAAACACTATAATACACATACCAGCTAATATAAACTACGGACCACAGCAATTAGAATACTTTCTTAATTGACTTATAATAGATAGGTAATTAGATTCAATATAGATTCTAATTGTTTATTGAAAATAACTTAATACTCAGTAATTAATCGTTTGCATTATCTGCAAATAGATTGTGAATGGTCCGATAATAGATATGATAGATATAAATATAGCCTTTATATCGTCTATAAATGAAGTCTCATTTCCTGCGGGGTTAGAGTTCTTCTGTCCAGAGCTCAGATGATGCGACACTTATGACTCAACACAACATGACTAGAAACAGCCCCAAGTATACTGTTACACCAACAACATCTGATAATACACAGAATACTCCTCCCAGTACATTGGGAGTTCCTCTAACAGTGATACTGTGATTATTCTGTGTTTTATCAGATGTTATAGTTATCATATAGTCATATTATCACTCAGATAAGCTCCTCCCATTACATTGGTAATCATCAACAGTCAATGGAAAAGGTGTGATGGCCGATGAAGAGGAGAGCACGTTTACAGCTGGCTCCGGTGACCCATGACCCCCTCGCTCCTCTTGTGAGTGGGAGGGTGGGTCTGGTGGTCGTGCTCCAGCCCCTCCAGGACCAGGGCAAGCCTTGCCTGGCCTGGTTATAACCAAACACTTATGGCTTGTGTGAAACAATACACTAACAAATATAATAATACTATAATACACTAATACATGTAATAATATAATACACATACATAAATATGATAATAATACACTCAATAATAAAAACTCAAAATGTTGTAATATGAAACACAAATGAATATAATTATGCAAAAATCACTAAAACAATACAATACACTATAAATATATAAAACACGGATAAATGCATGCATAATAGATACAGGGCATATGTATACATTATACCCTGTATACAGTATGTAAATACCCCATTTAAATGGGAACTTAATTCTCATTTTAACCGAATGTCTTCTGCAGACAAACTCGCGGGAGGTCATGGGATTATTGCTGGTCTTATTCCAGTGCACCGCCGTTAATCTCTCCATGGTTCAGCTGTGCCAGTGGATTCGCAGTGCAGTGATTGGTCGGGCTGCTTCCACTGGCAGATGTACGAGGCAGATGTTGTAACTCCTGGGCTCAGGGGTCAATCTCCTTGAATAGAGAAGAGCTGTAGTGCTCTCACCAACACACTGTGTGTGCTGGTGAGAGCATATGCAACTGTATGTGCAGAGTGTGGCACATGTTACATGCATGCCCTCTGTCCATATTGTCTCCACTTGTATACATTATCTGTATACATGATACAAGTGTATGGAGTTGCATGGTGGGTCATAATGGGTCTGTGTTTCTGTGTTATTATTCACATCTGGTGTAGCAGTAGCTCAGGAGGTTGTCTGGCAACAGGAAGGTTGCTGGGTCGATCCCGGGCTCCGCCTAGCTAAGTGTGAGACGCCACCTAACCCTAACTGCTCCTGACGTGTTGGTTGTTACCTTGCATCATTGACACCGCCGTCGGTGTATGAATGGGTGAATGTGAGGCAATACTGTAAAGTGCTTTGGATGAAATATAAATGCAATCAATTTTACCAATTACAACAATCATAACAACAACAATAACATCCTGTGATCAAGAGCTGACATCCCCAATGAAGTGAAAACCAGGCGTGCAGAATTAATATTCTTCCTCCATTGTTTGTCCTTTTAGGACCTTCTGAATAATATAGAAACTGCAGTGAAGAAGACATCACAGCCCCATCTGACACAGTGATGAAACATTTATTGGTTCTGTGGTGAGTGTGCACCCCCCCCCCCCCCTCCCCCTCCTCTGTGTCCTCAACAACTATACACAGTACACTCTGTCTGCCAGTTGAACCGTTTAACTCCACAGTTGAGTGATCCTCACAGGCCACCTTTGCTCTGAAAGCACAGCGGGGGGTCCACCTAGTGGTTGTGTGTGGTAGTCGACGTGCTACAGCAAGCATGATATATACAAGATTCAAGATGCAAGAAGTTTAATCTTCACATACACAAAAAGCAGCTGCTTTTATTTGGAATGAGAAATATGAGCAGATAGTCAAATAAACAGCGTGCAAATAGGTGTGTGAATGTCAGGCAACTGTAAACCGCTTTTGGCCATATAAATGCAACCTATTTACTACTGCAACCTCATTTGAGATGAGGTTATATATATTCAAACCCAGTAGTAGCCAAGTTACGGATAAGAACATTTCTCTGTTCTTTTCATGCAATGAAATAGTTATTCACATCGCTCCCGTTGCATGCTCGGATTGTATGAAGGTTATCCACAGTACTGCTGCGCTCAACTGAACTGATGCAAGAACCTGCCAGACAAGATGGCAGTGCCAACCTGCAGCCAGCCAGGCAGTTCTGAAAGTGTGGCTCCAAATGTGGATCCAAAAGTTTAATATAGACACACCTGGACTGTATCATGAGGCCTGCCGCTTGTATTAAAAAAATCCTTCAGGGACATGGCCCCCGGAAAAGACAATGACAGAAACACAAAATCCACATCCAGAGGGGACTGCATGGTTCCGTTTCGATAAGGAGTACTTCTAGATGTTCAGCTTTCTCTGTCCGAGCCACGCAGTACTGGAGAACTCGCTGCCCACAAACCTTTAATTTATTGTAGGCCTATAATTGCTCTGTTGAATACAAGATGTACATTTAGCCTCTGGGCACATTTACATTGTGAGTGTGAATTAAAATGTTTATTGATGTGTAGCCTGCTGTCCCACTCCCTGCCAAATATGATATGATATTTGATATATACTTTATTAATCTCCTTTATTAATCAGGGTTCGGACCATAGACTGTAAAATAAATGGACAAACCCTCTGTGACGTCACCCATTGGTTTCTGAAGAGCTCAAATGGTTGCCATCTTGGCAAGTCAGAACCGACTTCACCCACTCCAGGGGTGGAGTCTGAGTGAATCTGGGGTGGGGCGAATGAAGCCTGGCTGCTGGGACACGCCCACCTCGAAGTTTTGAAGCTGAAGCTAGCTGGCTATGGCTAGTCTATGAAGTGGCCGTATAGCCAACCTGATGCTAACACTAACCTGCGTTACCTGGAAAAACTTTTACAAAGTAAAAGTGAAATGTTTCTCGTGGTAAGAAACTTTCCAAAATTACTTATGTATGTATTAGCGTTGTCACGATACTGGAATTTCTAACTTCGATACGATACCTTGAAAAGTATCGATATTTGATACAATTTTCAATACCACGGGGAAAAATTGAGGGCATAACAGTTTAGATTTTTATTCAAAGATAACAGGGCGATAACTTGACAACAGCAGAATGACTCTAGTAAACAATAATTAAAACTTTGCATTAGTGAAAACAATAAGCACACATTCAAAAGGCACTAAAGTGCAAGTAAAAAAATCTGCAATCTTACGGATTTTCAAGTAACAAATTCTTCTTCTTGAGGTAGTGCACTTATTCAAAAGCCTCCGACTAATCACACATTAAAAGGTGCAAGTAAAAAAAAAACAGTGCAATCTTATGCATTTTCAAGTAACAAATGAAACAATACTCTTCTTGAGGTAGTGGACTTATTCAATTACAAGGTAGCCAGCTAGCTAACAAGCTAGCATAGTTCGTATTAGCTAGCTACAGTAGCTAGCTCGCTCACTAGCTAACGTTAGCTAATAGCTGTAACAACGAACGCCAATGATGTTATCAGCTGTCGATATTATGAGCTATCAGTAGCTAGCTAGCTAGATAAGATAAGTTAATAATTTACTGGGCCATTGAGTTGAATGCTTCAGTGATGTTGAAGGGGAGCTGTCACCAACCTCCCTACATTCTGTATAGAGATCTGCATCGTTTACTTGGAACCCGAAGTACTTCCAAACAGAAGTACTTCCAAACAGCACTTCTGATGTTTTCTTTATCCACAAGTTGCAGAGGCTCTGCATGTGCCATCTTCGGAGCGAATGAGAGGATTTGTTGACAAGACAGGTCTGTGAGGGGGAGGGGGAGGGGCAATGCGTGCACTGCAGCAGCGCGTGTGTGTGTGTGTGTGCGCGCGTGTGTGTCAACAACTTGCTGTAGGAGACAGAGCGAGAAAGCCAGCTGGTATCGATAGTGCAGAAAGTATCGATATTGCGGGAAATGAGTATTGAAACAGTTTTAAATGTTCAGAATCGATATGTATCGAAAAATCGACGAGTATGTATATATGTATGTTACCGTGAATCCGTCATATTTAAGCACACCAGTAACGTGAACGTAATACACACATTTACATTTTGGGCATTTGGCAGACGCTTTTATCCAAAACGACTTACAAAGAGTAAAATCTATGTCTGCTAATGGTACTAACCCTAACATAAACATGAAATAATACAAAAATGTAACTCACCGAAAAAAACGAAGCTTATGATCCTTGGCTGGAACTCGGAAAGAACCCGAGTGACGGTGAGCGCTCGCCGAGAGCTAACCGTAGCGAGCCTAAACAACCCAAGCTGTCACTCAAGACGGCCACGCCCCTGATTATGCATAAAAGTACTATTACCATCATTGTAACTGATGGGTTACATAAAAATTCACCAGCCGCTCAGTTGTCATGGACGAAGTACGTGAATACAGAGACCAGAACATGTTGTGGGACCAGGCTGTAAACAGTTTATTTTCTGCTGTAAAGTTCGACTTTTTAACATGGGAGTCTGTGGTGATTGACTCGCTTCTGTTACCAACCCCAAGCGGCCAGTCAACGAATTGCAGGTTCGGACACTTCCGCATTGGTTCGGACGCGTCTATGAAGAGGAGAGGCGGAGACCAAAAGTACTTTCACAAGACTTCCGTAATCCCAGCTCCGCCCTGTAGTGAGTATAATATACTACTGTAGTGAGTATAATAAAAACCACTACTACTCCAGTATTTTGACAGCGTATTTATTTGCTGTGATTTTTCCCACTGAGACCAAAATATCGCGGGTCGACACACGCACGCATGAGATGCAGCGCAAGGACAGTGTGGCGGTCTTGTGTCGTAACGCCGCGCACTGTGTGTGACAGGTCGTGGACTCTTGTGCGTCAGGTCCAAAGGTTCAAGCGCAGATCCCCAAAAACACCAGAACCCAGCGGTGCGCAGGACGCGATGGCTCAGTACAGGCTCGTCTCAGGCTCCGTGGCGCTCATTACCCTCCAGAATCCGCCAGTAAACGCGCTACGGTGAGCAGAAAATCACAGCGTTAAATATCAATGCGCTCTGAGCCAGTGTTGGGTAAATAGATCCAGAAGGCTGAAGTTGGCTCCTTATTCGCATTTTCTGGTCCACCTTAAATGGCCGCACTTCCATTATTTGGCCTGTAGATTTCAGTGGCTAGAATCGCTGTCCTGTACTGTAGAGGATCTTCATTGAGATATTTTTACTATTATTACTAATCTGTACGAATGCCCTGTATTCTGAATAACAATATGAACATGTGTAATATGCATAATATGACGTTGTATTATGAACCTCTGAACACTCACTGTGTCATTACATTATTATATTTCCATAATTGCTATGCCCTCCCTGTTCAGTTTCAAAACATCAGACAAAAATCACACTCGGGCATGATTGACCATGTATCCAAGTATCTGAGTAAGGAGGTACAGGACATTTTACTCTACCAATTTATTTTTATTAGACTCTAAACATGCCATGTCTTTCTCTTTGTGTATATGCATTTTTCACATAATTGCTATGAGCCTCCTCCTTTAGTTTCATTACTGTCTCTGCCTGCCAGGATCGCCCCCCCCCCCGGGCTCGTAATCTGTTGGCACCCTTGTTGTTTGTTAAAGAGTCCTGATTATAAAACAAACACGGCTATATATATGGTTGCATGACCGAAAGTTTGGCTTTTCTTGTAATCAAGAATCCGTCATGAACTAAAACACCCTACCACTGAATTACGTAATAATGATAATGATAATAATAATAATAATAATAATGCATTTAGTTACAAGGCTGTATGCCAAATGTGTGCGTCCACATCCCTACTACTGGAAGCTAATGTAACTTTTGCCTTGCATTCTGCATTTTGCAGAACAGCAGTGAGGAGCGGTCTGTATAGCTCCATCAAAAGGGCTGCCAGCGACCCTGAGGTGCGTTCCGTGGTCCTCTCAGGTCAAAATGGAGTATTTTGTGGAGGTAAGACAATATAACAACTTTTTTTTTTATCAAGCAATAGCCTGCGGTAGCATTGCAATCTACCAAGTTAGAAGGAGGAGAATGTATCTTTCCCCTTTATGATGATAATTGTGTGTGTGTGTGTGTGTGTGTGTGTGTGTGTGTGTGTGTGTGTGTGTGTGTGTGTGTGTGTGTGTGTGTGTGTGTGTGTGTGTGTGTGTGTGTGTGTGTGTGTGTTTTAAAGGAGCTGACATCAAGGAATTTGGAAATGTCTCGGCTGATGGACCTCATTTGTCGGAGACCTTTCAGTTAATGGAGGCCTTAGAGAAACCCATCATCGCGGCCATCGAGGGTTTCGCTTTGGGAGGAGGCTTTGAATTGGCGTTAGCGTGTCACTATCGCATCGGACATTCTAAGGTTAGTTTAGTTTTGTCCATTTTAATTGCATCTTTTATATACACATCTTGTTTATTTGACTCTGTTGTTGTTGTTGTGCTTCCCAGGCCAGAGTGGGTCTTCCGGAGGTGAATTTAGGGTTATTCCCTAGTGCAGGGGGAAGCCAGAGATTACCAAGGCTGATAGGAGTACCAGCTGCCTTGGATTTGATTGTTACAGGTAAACACACCTTAGGATCATTACAGGCAAACACACCTTTATATGAGCATTGCAAGCTGCTTTGTCTCATCACCTGATTTTCAAGCCTCGTGGAAAAATGTATTTGTGTGTTCAAGTTTTAATTATAATGCTCTTATGGATCTATTTTTCATATTTCTTGTCGCCAGGCCGCCATGTGCCCGCAGCTGAGGCTCTTAAACTGGGCATGCTGGACAGACTGACGGACAACAACACTGTGGACGTTGCGGTGACGTTCGCCAAGAGTGTTGAAGGTAAGAGTTAAACAGCCACACCAAGGTATGAGTTAAACGACCACCCAGAGTTAAGAGTTAAACCACCACCCATAGGGTCTAGTTGAAGGTAAGAGTTAAACCACCACCCAGAGGGTCTAGATGAAGGTAGGAGTTAAACCACCACCCAGAGGGTCTAGTTGAAGGTAGGAGTTAAACCACCACCCAGAGGGTCTAGTTGAAGGTAGGAGTTAAACCACCCCCCAGAGGGTCTAGTTGAAGGTAGGAGTTAAACCACCACCCAGAGGGTCTAATTGAAGGTAAGAGTTAAACCATCCCCCAGAGAGTCTAGTTGAAGGTAAGAGTTAAACCACCGCCCAGAGGATCTAGTTGAAGGTAGGAATTAAACCACCACCCAGAGGGTCTAGTTGAAGGTAAGAGTTAAACCATCCCCCAGAGAGTCTAGTTGAAGGTAAGAGTTAAACCACCCCCCAGAGGGTCTAGTTGAAGGTAAGAGTTAAACCACCCCCCAGAGAGTCTAGTTGAAGGTAAGAGTTAAACCATCCCCCAGAGAGTCTAGTTGAAGGTAGGAGTTAAACCACCACCCAGAGGGTCTAGATGAAGGTAGGAGTTAAACCACCACCCAGAGGGTCTAGTTGAAGGTAGGAGTTAAACCACCACCCAGAGGGTCTAGTTGAAGGTAAGAGTTAAACCACCCCCCAGAGAGTCTAGTTGAAGGTAAGAGTTAAACCACCACCCAGAGGGTCTAGTTGAAGATAAGAGTTAAACAACCACAGAGGGTCTAGTTGAAGGTAGGAGTTAAACGACCACCCCAAGGTAAGAGTTAGACAACCACCCCAAGGTAAGAGTTAAACGACCATGGAGGGTCTAGTTGAAAAGTTAAACCCCAAGGCTGCAGAAGACATTTGGTTAAATGGGAAGTAAGTTACATGATACATGCTTTACCGTCATTATTGTCACACTGAAGTAAAGCACACCCTCTCAAAAACACCTAGCTAGCTTAATCTTGTTGTAACTATGATATTTGTTGGATTTCTTTGGCTAATATGTCTGCAAATTTCACATGCATGTTTAAGCTCGTGTGCTAGTCATTCCCATTTTACCACATTCTAAAGGTCAAGTTGGTCAATCAGTCTGCTTGGCACTGCCTGTGGTTGAATTATTACAAAATCTTCCAAGTTAGAAGGTGATTTCTTTTCTTGTTTTTATATTGAAGCCAGAGGAGCCAGGAGAGGCATTGTAGGCACCATTGTGGACGGCGGTGCGGTCCTTTAAGCATTACTGCGCTGACCCAGTTTGTGGCCCCTGGGCTCCTGGGTGACTCTGATTCAAAGCTGCAGATCTAATGAACTCTTGATCTAACTACTGACTAGTGTGATCATGTCATGTCAGGAGGGACGGGAGATAAAATGGGTTTAACAAGCTTTAAGAGCAGGGTCATCCTTGTTCACTGCTGCCCACGGTGTAGTGTCATATAGTAACTTATTAAATTATAGTAACACTATTATACTGATGTAGTTTTGTCACTTTTTACTTTTTACTGTACTTATTAGGTACTATCATCACTAATTCTTTGGAATTGTTTGATTTATGTTTAGAAGAATACTGCAGGAGTAAATGGGGAGTAAGCATTCCATTGTACTTGCTACATATGGCAATAAAGGAATCTTGAATCTACTGCTGTGTATTATACTGATGTAGTAACACTGCCCAGTATACTCATGTAATAACACTGTCTGTTATACTCATGTAGTAATACTGTCCGTTATACTCCTGTACTAATACTGTCCGTTATACTCATGTAGTAGTACTGTCCGTTATACTCATGTAGTAATACTGTCCGTTATACTCATGTAGTAATACTGTCCGTTATACTCCTGTAGTAATACTGTCCGTTATACTCATGTAGTAATACTGTCCGTTATACTCATGTAGTAATACTGTCCGTTATACTCCTGTATAGGGTTGGGTATCGTTTAGATTTATCCGATACCGGTGCCAAACCGATACTTTTAAAACGATACCGGTGCCAAAACGGTGCCAGAACCGATACCTTCTTTAAAAAGAGCAAACAACAACCAGTGTTAATTTCGTTAACGAAATGTTTGACGAAAAATATGCGTTAACGACCTTTTTCCCATGACTAAGACGTGACGTTGACGTGACGAAAACGGATCTTTGAAAATAAAAACTGTGACTAAATCTATTTTTACTTTCGTTGACGAGACGAGACGAAAATGTTAGTGGTGGACGAACGGACATTCAAAATTGAATTAATTATTAAAGAGTTTGATTCCAAAACGCGATAAGCGCCATTAAAAAAAAAAAAAAGAATCGTTTCCGCAAAACGCGACAACCGGCTAGTTTCTCTGCATTATATTATTATATTATTATATTATTATATTATATTATTCCCTTTCTTTCCAAACTGTGATAAACGCCACGACAGATTTTCAGCAGACTCAGATATATCCGCTCGGCCAATCACAGCGCGCCATTCCCGTGACTTAACTAGCCTAGTGACAGCTGTCAAAGTCCTGTCAGAGACAACACACACATATCGTAAGAGATTTTAAGCGAAATTATTCATTGAATGAAATAATGAATAACTTTGATGGAACAGAGGAGCCGGTGGTTGTTTCTACAGTGGGAAAAAAACAAACCATCAAAAGATCATCATAGACGGGAGAATGTGAAGAAAATGCGACATTCCTGGCGGTGGTCGCTAGACCTTATTAAGACGCAGAAGCGCCTGGTCCTGTTCAACTTTCGTTGAATGAGCGTAGAAAGACTGGACGTTTTGATCAAGATCACCAGCAATGAGCTGATCAGCGTGACTACAGTCCGTCTTCTTGGTGTGTGTGTTGCCGGCGATTTCTTACACACACACACACACACACACACACACACACACACAGTCACACTTATCAACTCATTGCTGGTGATCTTGATCAAAACTTCCAGTCTTTCTACGCTCATTCAAGTAAAGTTGAACAGGACCAGGCGCTTCTGCGTCTTATAACAGTTAATAAGGTCCAGCGAGTGGGGGGGGGGGCAGGCGCGCATTGTCGGGTTTTTATCAATCAGATGAATGCATCAAATCTTCGCGCAGTATGACGATCTATGCAATCACTAGAAGGATACCCGGTCTGTTGTTCACAGCAGTTCCGGTCATCTTGTTTTTTAAATGTGACTAAAACTAGACTAACATTTTATGAGTTTTCGTCGAAGAAAACTAGACTAAAATGTTCTGAGTTTCCGTCGACGAAAACTAGACTAAAACTAAGAAGGTTTTTAAACATTTGTTGCAGGTACTATTGTTCGCGTTTTTTGGGGTAAAATGCAGCCAGACTTTCGACCGTCGTGGTTTCGGCATTTTGCGGGTACTTGCTGTCACTGTCTGATTGAAATGTTTACTAAAGTTAGGTGTGGGTTGGGCAGCGTGACGTGAGCATCAGCGATATTTCGTTTCGAGCACTAGAGGGCGCTAAAATGCAGTGGATATTTCAAATGGCATTTTAACTACTGGCACCGAAATGAGGCACCGAAATATGCGTTTTGATTCGGTACGGTTAGTACCGGTTGTACGGGAACCGGTTCCATAGTGGTACCGGTTCTCGGTACCCATCCCTACTCCTGTACTAATACTGTCCGTTATACTCCTGTACTAATACTGTCCATTATACTCATGTAGTAGTACTGTCCGTTATACTCATGTAGTAATACTGTCCGTTATACTCAACCCTACTCCTGTAGTAATACTGTCCGTTATACTCCTGTAGTAATACTGTCCGTTATACTCCTGTAGTAATACTGTCCGTTATACTCCTGTACTAATACTGTCCGTTATACTCATGTAGTAACACTGTATTATATTCATGTAGTAACTGATAACTATGACTATATTCATCTTTCCCCTCCCCTCCCCTCCCCTCCCCTCCCCTCCTTCCCCCACCCCCCGCCCCCATTTCAGGACAGCCCCTGGACGACCGTCGCCTGGGCAACCGTCTGTGCCCGCCCCTCGACAACATGGACGCCTTCTTCGAGGAGGCGACAAGGCGCGTGCGGGGCCGAGCCCGGGGGGCCCACGCGCCACTGGTGTGCGTGCAGGCGGTGCGGGGGGCCGCCACCCTGCCCTTCGCCCAGGGCCTGGAGCTGGAGCGTGCACTGCAGGACAACCTGTTCTCCTCAGGCCAGGCGCGCGCCTCCCAGTACAGCTTCTTCGCGGAGAGGGCGGCGGCCCGCTGGACCATGCCCAGTGGGGCCCGCTGGGACACGAGCAGGGCGGAGCCTGTCAGCACCGCGGCGGTGATCGGTAAACACGCGCCTAGCATGTAGCGCACGCACACACACACACACACACGCACAAACACACACAATAAAATGGCGCATTGGATGCATTTGATCCTATACATTTAATTTATTGAACAGAAGGGACGGTGCAAAATGGATAAATACACATGGTAAATATATATAAATATAACAACGCTACTGTTACTGCTGTTGAAAAACAGACTCTTCGCTAATTAGTGAAGAGACTATTCTTCTATTCTTCTTAACAGTAGTCCCTGGCCGAGGTGTTAAAAAGGCTTAACTTAATACACCTACATATACAGTACATGCATATACAATAATACATACTGTAGTTATTATTGACACTCAACTGAACTCTCTTGTGAGAGGGTAGAGAGCCTTTAATTAAGTCAGTGGATATTGGATATTAGATATTCAATTATTCACACTCCATAAAGGCCGGATGATATAACTTGGACTTTTCGGGTACACCCTATCAGTTTGTCTGGAGGGGCTCGGAGGGCTAGGCCTATTAACAGCAAGGGTGGGATGGGTCCCTGTCTTTGTATCTCCTCAGGTCTGGGAACCATGGGCAGAGGAATCACCGTGGCACTGGCCAAGGCGGGGCTGTTGGTGGTCGCCGTGGAGACCCAAGAGCGCCAGCTGGCCGACGCCCAACGAGCCGTGTCCCACATGCTGAAGGGCGCAGGTGGGATCAGCTACAGCTCTGACCTGCAGGCCGCAGCCGACGTGGACCTGGTGGTGGAGGCCGTGTTCGAAGACATGGCCGTCAAGGAGCAGATCTTCAAGCGGCTGTCGGCCATTTGTAAGCCTGGCGCCCTTCTGGCCTCCAACACCTCCACCCTGGACATAGATCGCCTGGCCTCCTGCACCCGCCAACCGGAGCTGGTGGTGGGGATGCACTTCTTCGCTCCGGCGCACGTCATGCGTCTGCTGGAGGTGGTGTACGGCCCTCGCTCATCTCCGACGACGGTGGCCACAGCCATGCATCTGGGGAAGAGGATGGGCAAGGTGTCCGTGGCCGTGGGTAACTGCCCCGGCTTTGTGGGCAATCGCATGCTGATGCTTTACAAGGAACAAGCCAACTTCCTGCTGGAGGAGGGAGCCACGCCCGAGCTGGTGGATGCCGTGCTGGAGGAGTTTGGCTTCCCCATGGGCTTATTCAAGATGTCCGACCTCTCCGGGCTGGATGTGGGCTGGAGGGTTAGGAAGGAGGCGGGGCTGGCAGGGCCTAGCGTCCCCGCAGGACAGCCCGCGAGAATCCGCAACGGCTGCAGGTATAGCCCCCTCGGAGACTTGATGTGTGAGGAAGGTCGGTTCGGTCAGAAGACGGGCCGTGGCTGGTACCTCTACGACAAGCCCGGTGGCAGAGTGGCCCGGTCAGACCCCTGGCTGCGCAAGTACCTGGAGGAGTACCGGGTACGGCACGGCCTGGTGGCGCGGCGAATCGACCAGCAGGAGGTGCTGGAGCGCTGCCTCTACGCCATGATCAACGAGGGCTTCCGCATCCTGGAGGACGGCATAGCGGCCAGCCCCCAGAACATTGACGCCATCTACGTGTGCGGTTATGGCTGGCCCAAGCACCGAGGCGGTCCCATGTTCTACGCGGGCCAGGTGGGGCTTGCCCGGGTCCTCGCAGGGCTGGAACGCCAACACCAGGCCCACCCCGATGTCCCACACCTGGAGCCCTGCAGCCTGCTGCGACGGCTGGTCGCCAACGGCAGCCCGCCCATTCACCAGTGGAGCGAGGTGGTCAAGGGCCACCGGAGCCAGCTGTAAACACACCCTTTCCATTGATTTTGATGATTTACTAATTACCAATGTTGTGGGAGGAGTTGATCTGATATTGTGATTATTGCTGTCAATTAGTTTGGTTGCAAGGCCAGCAGCACATGATTGGAACGCATGCTAATCGGTAGGGGTGTGGAAATTTCTCGATTCTAAGATGCATCGCGATGCGGACATGTACGATTCTGCATCGATGCAGTGACAGAACATAATCGATTATAGCCTACTAACGTTGATCTGCTCCCAGTGCTCTGAGTTGAAAATAGTTCAACTTTTGGAGAAGCGTCGCGCTCATCAATGTCATGTCTCTCTTGTCAGCCAATCAAAATTGAGGAGGGGGCGGGACATACGATATCAACATTGTCAACAAAGGCGGAGGAGAACCTTATACAGGCCGTCATGGACAACCCAGTTGTACTACACACACAAATGTTTTCGAAGGCACCACTCATGTGGAGAGCTGCTGCCAATGCCAGGACGCGATGTCTCTCCATTGTTTCAAATTAATTTATAATCAAAATAGACGGGATACGCTAGTGCAGGCCTGGCCAACCCGCGGCTCCCGAGCCGCATGCGGCTCTTTGTCTGGTTTCATGGCTCTTACGTTCATATTGAATTTTGTGTTTTTGTTATGGCTGTCAAAGTTAACGCGTTATCACAGATGTTGCGCAAAGGATGCGCAATGACGCTACCGTGAGGCGCGTGACGGGCTCCGAGTCAGCGTCTCTGGGGGGGGGGGTCCATTAATTCGCGGTTCTGATGGGGGGGGCGGGTCCGTTAATTCGCGGTTCTGATGGGGGGGGGGGGTCCGTTAATTCGCGGTTCTGATGGGGGTGGGGGGGTCCATTAATTCACGGTTCTGATGGGGGGGGTCCGTTAATTTGCGGTTCTGATGGAGGGGGGCGTGCTCCGTTAATTCGGAGCACCCCCCGAATTAACTAGATAAGACTATGAAAATGTTATTGCCCTGGCAGTGGCTACAAATATTTTTGGTGTGTGTGAGAGGAAGAGATGGGGAGATGTTCATGTGTGTGTGAGAGGAAGAGATGGGGAGATGTTCATGTGTGTATGATGTGGCTCTTTGCAGTAACACAGTAAAGAAATTGGCTCTTCGTCTCTGACTGGTTGGCCACCCCTGTCCTAGTGTGACGTCACAACGAAGGAATGTGGAAGCGCTAGAAGAAACACGTGAGAAGCGCATCGAGATGCATCAAGATGCATCGTAGAATCGAATCGAATCGAATCGTGGACAGCTGAATCGTAATCGAATCGAATCGTGAGGCCAGTGAAGATTCACAGCTCTACTAATCGGCCAGTGGGCCAGCACTCCTTTCAGTGGGTTAATCCAGCTCTAGACTGGGAGAGAGTGTTATGGACTATATCTATTCAGGGCCTTCCTATGTACCATCTCTTACTTCATGTGAGCTGAAAAGTCCTCAGAAGTCCCTCTCTCTTGCCAATAATTCACATTTGAAGAACCCCTATTCCCAGCATTCTCTTCCTGTGAGATGATTACACCTGGGAACAAGGTTAACCCGGCCAGATTGCAAACGCACATACTCATACTGTATGTGGTTCAGGAAGTTCACCGTGTCTATATCAGCCATGTTTTGAGTGGTCTGATATGTAAAGTGCTACAATCCAAAGTGCCTTAATCTTGCCAATGTTATTCTAACTGCTCTTTTTTTGGCTGGGAATGAATGAATTAATTAATTAATGTATTAATAAAGATGCAGATGGGATTATTTCATTGAATTTTGCAGCAATTAGATGGAGCTGTATACTGCCAATGCATTATCACAGACTACATTATATTTAGATTAGATTTCCACGCTTCCTAATTCCTGATGACGGTGGCACATTGAAGATGACTGACTTTTTGTTTTACTCTGCATTGTTTAAAGGAGGCATGCTTTTCAGCAATAGTCTTATAAACTAGTAGTGAAATGATTCAGAGACATTTCAAGATCGGACATCGGTCTAAAATCTATTTGAGATCACAGTGACAAAACTTCATCTTTGTAATAAAGCACACTTTTGCACTATGTGTCCTAGCATCTGTTATACAAACAGGATAATGATAATTCATATCCAGATCCAGGAAAAACACCACTGGCTACAAATTTATTTGTTAGTGATTATAAGATCAATTAATGGAGGTTTTGTTTTTTAGGATCCCTCAAGACTTGTTCATGTGTGCTTGGATATCAACTGAGAAAAGAGTAGAAAATAAATATTCTGAATCCGGGGTTTCCCATGATTGAGGTTGACATCACTGGCGGTACAAATCTCTGAAGTAGAAAAGGAAGCACTAAATTCAGTAAGACTACATAATATAAACAAATAGACCCATATCCTGAAATCCGTTTTGGTAGAAGCCTATGAACATTTAGGTGCATGAATTTCAGACCTTTTCTGGATTTAAACTTGCACATGAATGTATTGCAACTGGGCTTCTTGTAAGCTCAATGGAGACTGTCTCTATCTCTTGGTGGCTTTGATAATTATGTCATAGACAGGTCTAGTGTGACCACTAGGTTTACATCTAACGTTCACCACCAGATGGCAGTATAACTGCAGCACCACACAGCACCACTCTCACCACCTCGCTGAAAGAAAGAGGAACGCAGAAAGAGTTCAGGGATGGTTGGTTAGGAGTACAATGGGGGCCTGCCATAATATAACAGCGTGCTTTAGTGCAGCGGTTCCCAAACTTTTTAGGCCACGCACCCACTTCTACATCCCGACCGGGTTCACGCACCCCCAATCCCCCGCACCTTCACAAAAAAAAATAACGCAACAGAGCCTATTTATAGCCGCATTAAATGCATCATCTTAATCATGAACACAGTGGATTCAGAACACACGTAACTAAAATGCCCACCTGCTCCATGTGCGCAAACTCTGACCTGGCGACGGACAGCTTCTCCGGGTGAGGCGCCTGGCCCTGGCGTGGAGGGGAGGCCCGTTGGTCTCGATGTGGTGCTCCACTCTGTGTTTCACCGTGGGCGCGGAGAAGGTGGGCTTAGTGAGGTCGGGTATTCAGCGAGCAGCCGAAGGTACTGGTCGCTTCGGCAAGCGTGTTGGACAACCCGCTGTAGACCGCCTCCCTGCGTACAGGCAAAGGAAGCGAAAGTCTGCGAGTTGGACTAGGCGCCTGTTCCCCACGTCCACTAACAGGTTATGGGCGCACAGAAAATCTGCGCCAAGGGGGGAAGTGTGACAGCTGCGACGACAAAATCCCAGGTAAAGCGTTGTCCTCCGAAGCACACGTCCACCGCTCTAAGTGCCGTAAGAACGGATAGGCGTGCCGTCCGCACCCACCAACTGCGGACTCTGCTCCCCTTCGCCACCTCCGATTTCCCTGACGGAATGATACTCCACTGGGCACCTTGTCACACAGGAACCTGCGGCCGGAGACAGTGTCTTGTATGAAGAGCAGCCTGTTTGGCGACACCAGCGCTCAGGGCCACTACCGAGCGCCCGGCTCCGCCGTTTCCCGTCGGCTTCGGGCCGAAGGTGCAAGGTGAGCAGCACCGCTTGGCCTTGGGCGCCAAACGTGGCATGGTAGAAACAATGGCCCGCCGCGTTACCCTGCTGGCCAGAGGGTCTGGCGTCGTCCTTCGTCCTCCTGCGACGGTCCGGTGGCGGGGCAGCCCGCGGGAGCTAGCAGGTCGGGGGACCGTTGAGGCATGGCCAAGACGAACCGGTCCGCCTCCCTGGCCAGGGCGCGGGGTCCCACGATGGTGGTGTTAGCCAGCGCCATCCTGACCTGAGCTGGCAGTGTGCGCATGAACAGCTCTGTGAAAAGGGATCATGGGGTCTTCTGCACCGAGCAGGTTCAGCATCCTCCCCATGCGTGCAGAGGGCCTCTCGTCTCCCAAGTCCGACATGGCAAACAGGCGACGCACCTCTCCGCAGTGGACAGTTCAAATGTCTCCAGGAGCAGGGCCTTGAGGCGTTGATACTTGTTCGTTGTCGGGGGTCAGACAAAAAACCCACCACCCGAGCTGCGGTGGAGCTGCCCAACATAGCCACGGCATGGTGTATTACCGTCGCCATCGTCGGTGATGTCGCTCTTGTCGAAATGCGCCTCCACAATAGCAAACCATGCAGCAGGCGTCGAGTCCCAGAACTCTGGTAGTTTGAGAGTGGGAGTGCGCGCACCACGTGTCATCCTGACAGGGATGGTGATGGCTGCCGCTGATGTTGAACGTCTTCCTCGCCGGTCATCTCGTTGAGTTGCAGCGTTCGCTCGCTATGTTTTCGTAAACAAATAAATAACAAAAACGAACGTCGGGGTCACCAATGTAGTGCCGGAGGAAAGGAAGGACGTAGGCAGTATAAATGAACTGTTTTTAATCCAAACAACGGGAAACACTCTCAGTGAAAAAAGGCGGAATTAGTTCGCATGCGTGAGAGACTAGAACAGGAAGTTGCAACCACAATAAATGTCCCCTCTGGCCCCAGTGCCAGATCTGGTTCCCCCCCGCTACACAACCCACAGCAAGAGGAGAACATGAACCCCATTATGTAGTCACTACAAACACATGATCACAACACACGTAACTAAATGATCATCTTTAATCATGAACACATGATCACAACACACGTAACTAAATAATCATCTTTAATCATGAACACATGATCGGAACACACGTAACTAAATAATCATCTTTAATCATGGAACACATTTGATCAACAACACATCGTAACTAATACATATCATCTTTAATCATGAACACATGATCACAACACACGTAACTAAATAATCATCTTTAATCATGAACACATGATCACAACACACGTAACTAAATAATCATCTTTAATCATGAACACATGATCAGAACACACGTAACTAAATAATCATCTTTAATCATGAACACATGATCAGAACAACACGTAACTAATAATCATCTTTAATCATGAACACATGATCAGAAACACACGTAACTAAATAATCATCTTTAATCATGAACACATGATCAGACACACACGTAACTAAATAATCATCTTTAATCAATGAACCATGAATCAGAAACACCACGTAAACTAATAATCATCTTTAATCATGAACACATGATCAGAACACACGTAACTAAATAATCATCTTTAATCATGAACACATGATCACAACACACGTAACTAAATGATCATCTTTAATCATGAACATGTAGTGCCGGAGGAAAGGAAGGACGTAGGCAGTATAAATGAACTGTTTTTAATCCAAACAACGGGAAACACTCTCAGTGAAAAAAGGCGGAATTAGTTCGCATGCGTGAGAGACTAGAACAGGAAGTTGCAACTACAATAAATGTCCCCTCTGGCCCCCAGTGCCAGATCTGGTTCCCCCCGCTACCAACCACACAGCAAGAGGAGAACATGAACCCCATTATGTAGTCACTACACCAGCCCCCCCAGTGTTCACCTCAATATTCGAAACCCTCGTGGCGAGGAGGGCGTATGGCCCGGCCCCTACGACTGTAGGTAAAGTCAGGAGGTGCGGGAGGAGGTGTGACATTGTCCATCACATCCACTCGTTGGGCGGGGCGGGGGGCAGCGACAACCGGGGGGTCGCGAGTTGTGGGGGCTTGTTGGGGTTGGAGGGGGGGACGGCCACAGGCTTGGCAGGGGGGGTAGGACGAGAGGGGCGCCCCGGCGCGGTGGCAGGGGCCAAGTCCGGGGGCAGTTCAAGGTCCAAGTGGGCCGGTTTGAGGCGATCAACAGACACACACTCAGGCTTACCTCCCATGTCAACCATGAAGTTCTTGGCTCCTGCCTTGATGACACGGAAGGGCCCGTCATAGGGAGGTCGTAGTGGAGTCCTGGTGTCGTCGTGGCGGATGAAAACGTAACCCGCCGAGTGCAGCTCCGGGGGCACCCGCGAAGCAGGGGCGCCATGCTGCGTAGTCGGGACCGGGGCGAAGGCCCTGGCGCTGTCCAGCAGGGAGGCGTGCTGAGCGGAGGCGGACCAGGGCTCTGTCAACTTGGGAATGAAGTCACCGGGGACCCGCAAGGCGGCTGTCCGAACACCAGCTCGGCCGAGGATGACTGGAGGTCCTCCTTAGGCGCCGTCCGAAGCCCAAGCATGACCCACGGCAGTTTGTCGAGCCAGTTGTTGTCCGTGAGGCTAGCTCGAAGGGCGGCCTTCATGGAGCGATGAAAAGCGCTCAACCAGTCCGTTAGCCTGCGGGATGGTAGGCAGTAGTGCGGTGGAGCTTGACCCCAGATTCTCTGCTACCGCGCCCACAGTTCCGAAGTAAACTGCGGGCCACGGTCAGAGGAGAGATCAGCAGGGGTGCCGTAGCGGGAGACCCACACCGCGATGAACGCCCGGGCCAGGTCGGGGGCTGTCGTTGAGGAGAGCGGGGACTGCTCCGGCCAGCGAAGTCGTCCTGTCCACCATGGTAAAGAGGTAGGTGTAACCATGCGAGGGGGGCAGGGGTCTACAGATCCACGTTGATATGGTCGAACCTCCGCTTCGGGCACAGAGAACTGTTCCAGGGGGGCCTTGACGTGGTGATGCACCTTGGCGCGTTGGCAGGCAGTGCAAGTGTCGACCCAGGCCCTGACGTCTCTCTTGAGCCCGTGCCAGACGAACTTCTCTGACACCAGCCGTGAGGACGGTTTCCTACCGGGGTGAGATAAGCTGTGCACCGCCTCGAAGACGGGGCGTCTCCAGTTGGCGGGGACCACCGGTCGTGGCTGACCCGTGGAGACATCGCACAGGAGCGTGGCCCCTGCGTCACTGAAGAGCACCTCCTCTAGGCGCAGCCCCGTGTCCGACGACTTGAGAGCTTGGACGGAGGGGTCGGTGGCCTGATCCACAGCCATGCGGGAGTAGTCCAAGTCCAGCTGGACCGCACCGACCACCGCCCTGGAGAGACAATCCGCGACTTGGTTGGACGTAGGAGAGCTGGCGCTGCTGGCGGTCCGACCACGGCTCTGTGACCTTGGACATGGCGTGTGTGAGCGGCTTGTGGTCCACGTAGGCCGTAAACTCGCGGCCTTCCAGTAAAAAACGGAAGTGTCTGACCGCGAGCCACAGTCCGAGGAGCTCCCTGTCGAAGGTGCTGTACTTGCGCTCTCTGGGAGACAGCTGGCGGCTGAAGAAAGCGAGTGGCTGCCAGGCGTCGCCGACCCACTGCTCGTACACCGCACCCACAGCAAAGTCAGCGCGTCCGTGGTGAGAGCGGTGGGCGCAGAGGGTGAGGGGTGGGCCAACAGGGCAGCGCGGGCCAGGGCCGCCTTGGTGTCCTGAAAGGCCTTGACACGCTCCGCCGTCCAATCGACCGGTTGCTTCAGAGTCTTGCCCTTCTGGGCGTTCATACAGCGGTTGCAGGATGTGAGCATGTGGTGTAGGAACCGATAGTAGAAGGTCACCATCCCGATGAACCCCTTGAGCTCGCTGACCGTGCGGGGGCGTGGGAAGGCAGCGACGGCTTTCCACCTTCGAGGGGAGGGGGGTCACACCTTCGCGGTGACCCGGTGCCCGAGAAAGTCTATGGCTTTCCCGTCCGAAAGCCACACTTCGCCGGATTGACAATCAGCCCATGTTGGCTGAGCCGCGTGAAGAGGGTCCGGAGGTGGGACAGGTGCTCCTCTTCCGCGGTGCTCGCAACGAGGATGTCATCCAAGTAGACGAAGAGGAAGGGCAGGTCCTGGAGCACCGAGTGCATGAGGCGTTGGAAGGTCTGCGCCGCGTTCTTCAGGCCGAACGGCATCCGCAGAAACTCGAAGAGTCCAAAGGGCGTGACGACGGCTGTCTTAGGGACGTCCTCGGGGTGCACCGGCACCTGATGGTACCCCCGTACCAGGTCCACCTTGGAGAAAAAGCGTTTCCCCGCCAGGTGCGCTGAAAAATCCTGGATATGCGGGACCGGGTAGCGGTCAGGCTTGGACGCGTCGTTGAGGCGGCGGTAGTACGTAACTAAATAATCATCTTTAATCATGAACACATGATCACAACACACGTAACTAAATAATCATCTTTAATCATGAACACATGATCAGAACACACGTAACTAAATAATCATCTTTAATCATGAACACATGATCAGAACACACGTAACTAAATGATCAAGAGATCGCAACAATGCGCTCTCACATTCGAATGAAGCTGAAACTGCAACAAAGTTTAAATAAATGTCAGTTACACAAGGCGTCACTTTTAAAGAGGATGGCGAGGACACACACACAGGCTCAGAGGCAGATTGTATCACATTTAAATGTACAATTAACCATACGGTTACGGAAATTAGAACACCATTAATCTGAATCAAATTACAATAAAGTTACACATCACGATCCACCACGTAAAGAACAAAGAGTGGCACATGCATAGGATCACAAACATATGGATAAAGAAGGAGGAGTCCATTTGAGGATTTTCACTGCAGCGCAGGTGGCTCAGCCTGCAGCGAGAGAGAGAGAGAGAGAGAATGATCTTGAATGATATAGGCCTAGATTATATCTATTAGATTTTTATAATTTTTTTCTACGTTGGTTTTACTAGTTGGCTTCAGACTTGTTGTGCAGTGAAATTAAACAGTGGCGATGCCCAGCGGAATGTGCAATAGAACAATAAAATACAAATGACAGGAATGAGGGATGAGCTATGACTGAAAAGGTACTTGGCAGGTGGCTGGATGTGTCTCTCACCACAAAGTGCCAGCCGTTTTCCAAACAGATTCAAAGGACGACTTTGCAGATGGTTCTGTGTTCTAAAAACGTCTGACGCATCAGGTTGCCTCACATGCTCGATTGTCATATAGTTGGTTATATATATATTTTTAATTAAAACTGATTAAATTGGAGACATTGGTGCATATAACTGAAGGATGGCTACAGATGACAACGGACCAATCGCACTGCCCTCAATCTATGCCGCATCACATCAGGACCAATAGGAGGGCCTGGTCTTAATCAGTGTTTAGAGTCACTATTATCAGACACGTATGTGTTGACTAATAGCCCGGGTTGTAAAGAACTCGTAAATTCCTAATCCAGGTGGGCCTCCTCGTCTGTGTCCGAGCGATCAATGACCCTGCTTGGCATCAGCCGTTGTGCTTGATCTATATGCTTTTGTGCTTGATCAATACTCTTCTCACACTGAAAGTCTATGTTTGTCACATTAATTACATTATATTCATGTTTCTATATATATATATATATATATATATATATATCACTTATCTAACTACCCACAAAACCTCTAACAATCTAATTATATAATTAAATATATCAAAAAATAAATGTTTATCTAAAATATATTTATACAACCTCTTAAATTATCAAGAAATATTTAATTTAGTGTTAAAAAGGATGTTCAAAGTCTGCCGTGTCCATGGGATCTAGCCATGGCCCATTAAACACTTCTCTTCCCGCTGTGATTTCAAATCCAGCCGCATTCCTCTGAGAAGATGGCATTATTTTGCAATATTCATTGTTAACTTGGTTCAATGAATGTACCTTGGCTTAAAGGCTAACTTCCTTATCAGCTTAATGGGGGCCAAGATAATGGGACAGCAGAGCCATAGGTTGCTGAGGAACAGTCCCTGCCATCAGTGTTAGAGCGGATTCACAAGGCTTTGGACGTCAGGGGAAGCACATGATAAATGTATGCATCTTTTCTCTTGTTCAAGAATACATGGTGTACATTACTGGCTTATTACCGGAGTATTAACTAACTATTAGACACATTTTTTTTGTTATTACTGTTCTGCAGCTGTGACTACGACATTCTATTATCTGTGTTATTAAGTGAGTGACCATGAAGGAATCCTTTAACCTCTCGACAACAACGGAGCGCGAAGGTGAGCGCCCAAAAAAGTTCAACTGAAACATCCAACAATAATATATTATACAAGCTGAGAAATGTCAAATCTAATGGTTGTATTTCATTTTGTAACTTCCTCAACAGAAAAGGACAATGGGTACGTTTTGAGGCCGACATGAATGCTGCTATTGGGTAGATATTGGGTGTTTATTTTGAATTGTGAGACGATATTAAGTTTTTCTTATCTCATCAACGACAGGAAGAACAGCTCAGCAATGAGCGTTGGATTCTTTCAGCTGGTAAACTTTGGCTAATGGGCTACTTCTTATTGTTGTCTGTTTCTTATTGCTTATTGTTTCTTATTGCTTGCTGTTTCGAGATGAATAACATGAAAACAATAATATTTAGGATGTACAATAATATTGATGACTTCCTCTTGAACGTAGTTCCGCTTCGCCACCTGGAGAGACTGGGTGATGATGGCGGTGGGCAGCCTGTGTGCCCTGGTCCACGGCGCCGCCTCGCCTCTCATGCTGCTGGTGTACGGCATGATGACCGACACCTTCGTGGCCTACGAGCTGGAGGTCCAAGTGCTGGCAGACCTCGACAAAATATGCCGAAACAACACCGTGTGGTGGAGGAACGAATCCGTATACGTGACACCGGAAAACACCACCATCCTCTGTGGGTGAGTTGAGAGGGTTTTTTTTCCCCCACCCTTTTCATTTTATTGAATCAAAGTGTCCTTGTATTGTTTTTGTTCCACATGACCTACTTTTGAAGGCTTCTCGTGGCAGGGTGGACATTGAGGCACAGATGACCATGTTTGCCTACTACTATATCGGAATTGGATTAGGCGTACTGATCCTCAGCTATTTCCAAGTACGTGTTTCCAGTATGGATTCTGCATCCATTCAAGTGCAACACAATTATGAGGTTCAGGTTAACAATAGAGTGATGAAACCCAACGAATACTTACCACTCTGCCACTTTTCCGGTCCAGATTGCTCTATGGGTTACTGCCGCTGCAAAACAAGTCCTGATAATAAGGAAAACCTACTTCAGGAAAGTCATGAGAATGGAGATCGGCTGGTTTGACTGCAACTCAGTGGGAGAGCTGAACACAAGGATATCTGAGTGAGTATATTTATATAGGCTACATACAGAATATGAGAACTATGTATCATTATTGGAATGTTAAATAACACATGTACCCTCTTGGTTCCTCTCAGTGACATCAACAAGATCAATAATGCCATTGCTGACCAGGTGTCCATCTTCATAGAGAGAATCTCCACATTTATTTTTGGCTTCATGGTGGGCTTCATAGGGGGCTGGAAGTTGACCTTGGTGGTCATCGCTGTGAGCCCACTGATAGGCCTGGCTGCCGGGCTCATGGCCATGGTAAGAGCCCTCTCTGAATCTGACTTCCAGAAACCCTTCAGAATATTGGGGGGATACCTTCGTTCAAACTGTACTTGAAGATTCTCAATTGCAAGTTTACCAAAACCTGCTACTGAGTACCTACACAATTCTGTGTTCCCCGCGGTGAAGGCGGTGGCCAGACTGACGGGAAGGGAGCTAACGGCATATGCTAAAGCTGGAGCGGTGGCCGACGAGGTCCTGTCGGCCATCAGAACAGTGGCAGCCTTTGGAGGGGAAGACAAGGAGGCAGAAAGGTATCCTCAGTTCAAGTCTATTGTATGAGTCCAGCCCTTAATCACAGTTGAGTGCTTCCAGTCTCAAAGGGTCTCACATTATACGAGACACCCCCCCCCCCCCCCAACCCTCGGTCCTCTGAAGGACTTAAAGGAAGAACCTTGTGAAGGAACACAGAAGAGGGATCCCTCCTTCCAGGGACGGTTACAAGTTAGATAGATGTAATATGGTAGTATATGGTATCATATATAATGGTAGCATCAACAACCAAAACAAATGTGTTGAGTGGATGTGTATGTCTGTAACGTGGGCTATGTGTTCGGCAGGTACGACAGGAACCTCGAGGAGGCTCAGATCTGGGGCGTGAAGAAGGGGAGTGTCATCGGGGTGTTCCAGGGCTACCTGTGGTGCATCATCTTCCTGTGCTACGCCCTGGCCTTCTGGTACGGATCTAAGCTGGTTATCGAAACCAAGGAGCTTTCTCCTGGAACGCTCATCCAGGTAAAACACATCTACCCATTTACAAGTTAGGGCTGTGGGGGCAGTAGGACAGTCATTCAGCCCAGGCACCCCTTTCCTCCAGCTGACTTTGGGTTTAGTAGGCATGCCTAAGAGTGACGGACTATGGTGCTTGGGTTCCTCCGCAGGTGTTTTTTGGGGTGCTGATGGCGGCCATGAACCTGGGTCAGGCCTCGCCCTGCTTGGAGGCGTTTGCTTCTGGCCGCGCGGCAGCCAGCACCATCTTTGAGACAATAGACCGGGTAAAACCCTCGCTGTCCTCTGTAAATGATTTTTTTTAAAGTTGAGTTAATTGAATCTGGTGAAACATGCAGTTCCTGTGGTTACTTTCACAGGAACCAGAAATTGACTGTTTCTCAGAGAAGGGTCATAAGCTGGACAAAGTCACTGGGGACATTGAGTTCCATGATGTCACCTTTCACTATCCGTCTCGACCAGATGTCAAGGTGACTCTATGATGGCATACTGGCCTCTGTACTGTCTAACCCCTACCTTCTCCTTAATGACCTGTCTCTGTACTGTCCAACCCCTACCTGCTCCTTAATGACCTGTCTCTGTACTGTCTAACCCCTACCTGCTCCTTAATGACCTGTCTCTGTACTGTCTAACCCCTACCTGCTCCTTAATGACCTGTCTCTGTATTCACTGTCTAACCCCTACCTGCTCCTTAATGACCTGTCTCTGTACTGACTAACCTCTACCTGCTCCTTAATGACTCTTCTCTGTATTCACTGTCTAACCCCTACCTGCTTCTTAATGACCTGTCTCTGTACTGTCTAGCCCCTACCTGCTCCTTAATTCAACTAATTCAATTTAGGTCACTTTGGATAAAAGTGCTTGCTAAATGACTAAATAGTCACATTTTAGATTTTTAGATTTTTTTTGAGAACTTGGTCATTGTGAAGTTACCTTTTTATATTCCCAGATATTAGATCGATTGAGCATGGTCATTAAAGCCGGGAAAACCACTGCTTTCGTTGGGCCGAGTGGCTCTGGAAAGAGCACGACAGTCCAGCTGTTCCAGAGGTTTTACAACCCCAAGGAAGGAATGGTAAGAATTGGAGTGATAGGGACTACTGCAATGCTGTCCTTCATGGTCTCCAAAATGGCCCAAAGAAAGCTTACATCTTCTCCTCCAAAAGTCACTTGTTCTTCTTGTGTTATTTATGAGCCTGATGATCCTTTCAAATATTATCAAACAAATAAAACATAGTTTTTGTTTTTGTTTAAATCAACCTCTCAAATGTATCTTGTGATTTGGACTGCAAGACTCACACTCATGATTGTCAGGTGACTTTAGACGGCCATGACATCCGTGGACTCAACATCTCGTGGCTTCGCTCGCTGATCGGCATCGTGGAGCAGGAGCCCGTGCTGTTCGCTACGACCATCGCAGAGAACATCCGTTTTGGCCGACCGGGGGCCACTATGGAAAACATCGCCCAGGCAACGAAAGAGGCCAACGCCTATGACTTCATCATGGGCCTGCCCCAGGTAACATGTTACTAGATGACCCCAAGTAATCAGCTATTTGTAGATAGTATTAGACAGCTGGAAAGTTGCAACTATGACTAAATTCTGTCTTTTCTGTCACAAAGCCTGTAGTCCTGCCTGCTCATTAATGACATGTATCTAAGAAGTGATTTTGGAAAAGGCATTTTCTAAAATGACTAAAAAGCTGAGTGATTCAAAGCTGTTCTCTGAAGCACATTAGCAGTCAAGTGCATCTATGACATGTTGAATTTCAGAAGTTCGACACCCTGGTGGGGGAAGGGGGCGGTCAGATGAGTGGGGGTCAGAAGCAGAGGATCGCCATCGCCCGAGCGCTGGTCCGCAACCCCCGGATCCTCCTGCTGGACATGGCCACCTCCGCCCTGGACAACCAGAGCGAAGCTGTGGTCCAGAAGGCTCTGGATGTGGTAAGGACCACCACACCAGTAGGTTTGGGGAAGTATGTTACATCTGCTGTCAATAACATACATACAAAGAACTAGAAATAACTAAAGCTATGAAGGAGGTGCACCGGAGGAGACCCAGCAGGGAACATGACATCATTATGTCCCCAGGCTTGCCAGGGACGAACAACCATTTCTATCGCCCACCGCCTCTCCACCATCAGGAACGCAGACATCATCATCGGGTTCGAGCACGGCCAAGCGGTGGAGTGTGGGACGCACAACCAGCTCCTGGAGAGACAGGGGGTCTACTTCACCCTCGTCACCCTGCAGAACCAGGGGCCTGACGTGGCCAAACAGAAAACACCTACAGGTATGCTAGGGGGTGCAGGACTGTGGTGAGGGGTGTTTGACTCCCAGCCAAAATTATGAGTTCAAACCCCAGGGTCCATGGTATCAACCTGTAGACATCCCTGACCCTGATTAAGAAGCCTATTGAAGCCTTAGTAATAGGATGAAGAGCACAACCCAGGTTTTTTGTGATGATGGAAGTGTGTGTTTGAAAGTGTATCTTTCTGTTTTATGTACCATTTCTAGAAACTATTGTGGAGGAATTTGATTCCTCTAGGGCAAGAAGATTTAGCCGTCAAAGTTATAATTCCAGTTTAAGGTATTTTTCCATTCATTCCACACATTACACAATGGTCATAAGACCATTTGTCATAAGCTAGTGGAATCGATTACTACTGTTATTACTAATGAATTACCTATTACTAATTAAGTAATGCTTCCCTCAGGCGTTCTCATAGTCTGCGATCTCATACTGAGTTGTCCAACCACTCCATCTGCGATGCAATCTCTGGCAGCCTCCAAATCCGCTCTAACAGCCTGATGGCAGACGATGAGGTACTGACTGAAATACCTTCATATTCATTTTGTCATAAAAGTCTTAAAGTGTTTACTTCAGGGGCAGGTGTTTGACTCCCATCGCAAAGCTTCTCTGTTCCATCCCCAATGTCCATAGTCTACTTTTTGCGCATCCCCGAGCAAGATGGCCCATAACCCCTACCTGCTCCTTAGTGACATAAGCCGTGTTTCCACCAAAAGTACCCAGAACCTTTAGTCCCAGGGACTACTTTTTAGGAACTAAAAAGTTCCTTTAGCCCGTTCCTGTCTGTGTTTCCTCTGCAGTCTAAAGGGCTGGGAAAATTAGGGAAATTAGTCCGCTGATGTATGAAAAAAATACAGCTGTTTTCACATGCAACTAACGTCTCCAAAACATGGATGTATTAACTCCATTATAATTTGAACTAAACTAACTAACTTGAACAAAAAATACATAGTATATTTTGGTGAAAGGACAGAGCAGAAGATAATCTTCACTAGGTTATATGAAGTTACGCGATTTCCTAGATAAAGTTCCTGCAGTGGAAACGCGGCTCTATATCTGAGATGCATCTGCTGAATGACTAAATAGTACATATGCTCTTCTCTATGCACTGTGTGAACAGGCTCCAGTGAAGAGCGTAGAGCCCGCCCCTGTGCTCCGGATCCTCAGGTACAACAAGCCTGAGTGGCCCTACATGCTGCTGGGCTCCTTGGGGGCCGCGATCAACGGCTCCGTCAACCCCATCTACGCTATCCTCTTCAGCCAGATCCTCGGAGTCAGCATTTTGTTCAAACATTCTGTACTTTTTATCATAGGGTCGCTACGAGGGTTAGCATAGGACCTCAGGGTGACTGAATATCTTACCTATATTTCTCATAGACTCACTGTAAATTAGTTTATCTATTGTTTATTATTCTCTTGCTATGCAACCTCTGGCACAAGAATTTCCTTCGGGATTGATAAAGTTGTATCTTATCTTATCTTAGGAGGCATAGCATAGGACCTCAGGGTGGTTAGGAGGCATAGCATAGGACCTCAGGGAGGTTAGGAGGCATAGCATAGGACCTCAGGATGGTTAGGAGGCATAGCATAGGACCTCAGGGTGGTTAGGAGGCATAGCATAGGACCTCAGGCTGGTTAGGAGGCATAGCATACGACCTCAGGGTGGTTAGGAGGCATAGCATATGACCTCAGATTGGTTAGGAGGCATAGCATAGGACCTCATGGTGGTTAGGAGGCAAAGCATAGGACCTCAGGGTGTTTAGGAGGCAAAGCATAGGACCTCTGGGTGGTTAGGAGGCATAGCATAGGACCTCGGGGTGGTTAGGAGGAATAGCATAGGACCTCAGGGTGGTTAGGAGGCAAAGCATAGGACCTCAGATTGGTTAGGAGGCATAGCATAGGACCTCATGGTGGTTAGGAGGCAAAGCATAGGACCTCAGGGTGGTTAGGAGGCAAAGCATAGGACCTCAGGGTGGTTAGGAGGCATAGCATATGACCTCAGATTGGTTAGGAGGCATAGCATAGGACCTCATGGTGGTTAGGAGGCAAAGCATATGACCTCAGGGTGGTTAGGAGGCATAGCATAGGACCTCAGGCTGGTTAGGAGGCATAGCATAGGACCTCAGGGTGGTTAGGAGGCATAGCATATGACCTCAGATTGGTTAGGAGGCATAGCATAGGACCTCATGGTGGTTAGGAGGCAAAGCATAGGACCTCAGGGTGTTTAGGAGGCAAAGCATAGGACCTCTGGGTGGTTAGGAGGCATAGCATAGGACCTCGGGGTGGTTAGGAGGAATAGCATAGGACCTCAGGGTGGTTAGGAGGCAAAGCATAGGACCTCAGATTGGTTAGGAGGCAAAGCATAGGACCTCAGGGTGGTTAGGAGGCATAGCATAGGACCTCATGGTGGTTAGGAGGCATAGCATAGGACTGCGGGGTCGCTAAGAGGGTTAGCATAGGACCACCACAAAAAAAGTTATACCACTCACTTACTTGAAGTTATGGTAAATGTTATATTAGTTAAAAATTATATGTAGTAAGTAAATCCCTAAACAATCTCAACTATGCACAAATTGTTTAGGCAACAGGAGGTCCCTCCTTCCGTCCTTCCACTGAACAGATGAGCAGGAAACAAGTCACCTGGGGAGGCAACACTAGGAACACTTATTCCAGTTGAATCAACTACTTCTCTTCATTTTGCAGACGTTCGCCATACAAGACTTGGACAAACAGCGGGAGCAGATCGACGGGATCTGTGTCCTGTTCTGCATTGTGGCGGTCGTTAGCTTCTTCTCCCAGTTCTTCCAGGTTAGCACAGCTGTTAGCACACGAATATCTCTCTCTCCTAATACACCTCTCAGGTTGAAAATTGTGAACTTGTCCAAACTTGTAATGTTTACACATAGTATTTAATGTTGTACCCCTCCAGAGTTACGCCTTCGCTAAATCTGGGGAGCTGCTCACCAGGCGTCTGCGGAAGGCGGGGTTCCAGGCCATGCTGAGACAGGAGGTGGGCTGGTTCGACGACCCCAGTAACAGCCCTGGTGCCCTGACCACCAGACTGGCAACCGACGCCTCCATGGTGCAGGGGGTGAGTGGCTGGGGGCAGGTTGAATAATGACCAGGAGTTAACTTAAGATGAGATAAGATAGAACTTTGTTAATACCCAAGGAAATTCTGGAATAAAACTTCTCCAATAGTGAGAAAAACGAAGCCACATTGTACTACTGTACAAGTAACTTATTAACAATAAATCTAGAAAGAAGAAAATAAATATAGAAAAAAAGGTAAAAGACACAAGACCATGAAGAGCAATGTGCCAGAAGTAAAACTAATATAGAGAAAGTATTCCACTGTCCTAAGTTTGGTTTAATTGATATAGACATCAGGAGAAATCTAGAAAATCTAGAAGAAAATCTTTATAATTATCCATTATCCAAATGATCTGCAGCCTCTCTCCCTGTTTACTGATGCATGTATCAAAACATATACCAGATATTCTAAATATTTTCCAGATTCAGATACTACAATGTACAAATATCAAAGGTACGCACATGCACATAAAGACTAATATTCGATATGTGAAACATGGACGGTTTTATTTTCACAGGCCACGGGATCTCAAATTGGCATGATTGTGAACTCTCTGACCAACATCGGGGCGTCGTTCATCATCGCCTTCTACTTCAGCTGGAAGTTGACCTTGGTGGTCATGTGCTTCCTGCCTCTGATCGCCCTCTCCGGGGTCTTCCAGGCCAAGATGCTGACCGGTTTCGCCAATGAGGACAAGAAGGCCATGGAGGCCGCGGGGCAGGTAGGCACACAGTGATGTGTGGAAGTCTCAGAGAATTGCCAGTCCGACGTGTCTTGGTACTTAGTACGATGCAGGTCAGTCAGTACACTGGACTGTACTGCACTGGTCATTTATCATTACACTTTATCATCACATGTTGGTGATACTATCTACTAGTTAACAATTCTTATTTTATGCTAGTATAAGAATATTACTGTACTGCACATGGACACTTTTACTAGATTTTTGCACCAACAGCCAGAGTATTGCTACTTGTTTACTTTTTACTGTACTTTTAGGTACTATATTACTAATTGTTCAGAGTTGTTTTAGAATTCATGTTTATAAGAATACTGTTTATAAGAATACTTTTTACTGTACTCACTAGGTACTATTACTAATTGTTTAGAGTTGTTTTAGAATGTATGTTTAGACGAATATTGCAGGATTGAATGGGGAGTACGCATTCCATTGTACTTTACACATGGCAATAAAGAAATCTTGAATCTTGAAAGTCAGCCATCTTTGGGCACCAATACATGAACTAGAGATGGGATGAGGCACATAACCTCATATAACTACCATTCAGGTGTCCGGCGAGGCGCTGTCCAACATCAGGACGATCGCGGGCCTGTCCAGGAGAGCTCCTTTGTGGAGTCCTACGAGCAGCAGCTGGAGGCGCCGTATCGGTCGGGCAAGCGGAAAGCCAACGTCTACGGCGTCTGCTTCGGCTTTGCCCAGTGTGTCATCTTCATGGCGTACGCCGCGTCCTTCAGATACGGGGGCTACCTGGTCACCGCCGAAGGCCTGCACTACATCATGGTGTTCAGGTTTGTTTTGAATGTCTTTGCCTTTGGTTTTGCTTTGGTTCAGTTTGACCAAAACCAACGTTTAACTGTGAATCAGCCACCACCATGTGTGTTTTCTGTGTACAGGGTGATTTCAGCCATAGTTATCAGTGGCACCGCCCTGGGAAGGGCTTCCTCCTTCACTCCAGATTATGCCAAAGCTAAGATCGCCGCGGCCCAGTTTTTCAAACTACTCGACCGGATCCCCGCCATAAGCACCAGCCTCTCCCATGGGGAAAAGTGGGTAGGTGTGGTGTGTTAGATCCTCTCAGATAACCTCCTCTAACGGAGGTGTTGTGAAACCTGTATCCAGTAACGGTTGTTAAGAGGTCGTTGGGGAGACTAGCCTAGCCCCTAACTGCCTTATGTCCGAACGTCTACCCCGCTTACATTGGTGCCACGACCCAAGGCATAACCCTGGCTTCGAGCCACAGCTCCCAATCGTGTTCATTGTGGCAGCTCCCCCCTGGGATCCGTGCGCTTGGTGGTTCGCTAGGATATATTTTAAGGCTTGGAAATGAGTAGCCCTAGGGATACGTTGTATTTTACTAAAGTAACCTCTTAGAACCAGGTGTTAACCTCAAACACTCTCGAATCTTCTTCTCCTTCGGCAATAATCGAATGTCCAAAGGTAATCTATTTATCAACCAATTGATATTTTTATCATGATATTTCAGCAGGGGGACAGCAAAATGCTCAGCACAAAATCAACAAAGATAGTTATAATAAAGGTAAATGCAATTGTACCAATAAAGAATATAATGGTCCATAATAGTAACCTAGGCCAACTTATCCTATGACATCTAGGGCACCTCATGGGGAATAATATAGTTGGGAGGGAATAATTCTAATGTATCTGTTTTTGATAGGAGATAGAGACACGACTGCAGGGGTGTAGCTAATGGACTCCAGATGGTGTCTTGGTTCTTCAGGTTCAGTTGTCCGGACTGACGATGTAACAATAAATAAGTCCTTCTTAATGCCCGCGATATGTAGATGATTATCTAAAAGCTCTTCGGATTCTTCTCTTCACTACATGCCATCAACGAGGGACCCTAGAGGTTTACCCCCCCTGTGGGTTAGTAGACTGTCCTCCTAAAGCTATAAATCATCCATATATTTTGAGAATTATAATAACCGTCCGTATATCGATGGTACTGTGTGAGAGAGCAAGGCGTCCGAATCAGATGTACTTATCCGGTTCTCCCTAGTTGTTGTGTGTGCCTGATTGCGCACTCACAGGGCTTCTTCTTCCAGGTTTCTTCTGTCTTCTTTAATAATCTTTTGGAGTTTCTTCTATCTTCTCTTGATACTCTTCTGGGGTTTCTTCTATCTTCTCTTGATACTCTTCTGGGGTTTCTTCTTTCTTCTTATAATAATCTTCTGGGCTCCTAAGTGCGTTTCTCTCCATCTCCTTGGGGTGGTCTTCAGTCCTAGGTCTTCTCTTCTCTTCGTCTGGGGGCTGTTCTCGTCTATTTCTCTCGGTTGTTATCTTTTATACTAGAGTCCGCTTTCCTATTTTTTCTATCCCCTCGTCACATGCACAGTCGCTTCTTACCCGGTCATGTCCTTAGATCACCTGGGTTCTATCTTACTTTTTTTTCATAACATCAAATAAGTGCTGACTATCAACCAAAAAGTTGCTGACTCTTAACCAAAATGAGGCTGACTTATCATGGATGTGTCCACTATCAACCAAAACGTTGCTGACTCTTAACCAAAATGAGGCTGACTTATCATGGATGTGTCCACTATCAACCAAAAGTTGCTGACTCTTAACCAAAATGAGGCTGACTTATCATGGATGTGTCCACCACCTGGCGCTCTGTTCGTGATGCCGTCATCCAGTGTTTACTTAAATGAAATACCACTGTTCGTGACTTAGAGCTATATTGCTCTCACAGGCCTACCTTAGGCCCATGATATTCTTACTACTATGGACCCAATGGTTACCGATCACAATCATAGACACTCAATATTTACACATACCATCAACAGACTGTAGTCTATACTTATGGTAATTTCCTCGTAATGACTCCCTTAGGTTTCTTAATACCGTATTTTCCGGACTATAAGGCGCACCGGATTATAAAGCGCACTGTCAATGAACGGGTCTATTTTCATACATAAGGCGCACCGGATTATAAAGCGCACCGGATTATAAAGCGCACTGTAAATGAACGGGTCTATTTTCATACATAAGGCGCACCGGACCGGATTATAAGGCGCATTAAGCAACACAAAACAGTCAGATAAATCGAACTTTTTTCAACTCACACAATAACTCAACATTGTTCAGTTGTAACACATAAAATACAAAACAATACACTCACTCATTCCTCATGCCACAAATCCATCAAATTCTTCATCTTCAGTGTCCTGAGTTTAACAGTTGGGGCGATTACGGCATCAAGCATGCCCCGGATCCCTCTCGTCATTATCAGAGTCAGTCTCGTTGCTGTCACTGGAGCTGTTCAGTGATTGATTCCAGCCTTCGTGAAAGCTCGGACGACACTGGAGACTGATACTTTAGCCCAGGCATCCATGATCCATTGGCAGATAGTGGCGTAACTCGCCCGGCATTGCCTCCCTGTCTTGGTGAATGTGTGTTCGTCTTCTGTCATCCAATGCTCCCACGCAGCTCGCAATTTAACTTTGAATGACCTGTTGACACCAATATCCAGCGGTTGGAGTTCTTTGGTTAATCCACCCGGAATGACGGCAAGCTCCGAATTAGTTTGCTTCACTTGGGTTTTCACAGTATCGGTGAGATGGGCGCGCATGGAGTCGCAGATCAATAGGGACGGAGATTTGTGGAAAAAGCCATCCTGTCTCTTGACGTAAACTTCTCTCAGCCACTCACTCATCTTCTCCTCGTCCATCCAGCCCTTTGGGTTAGCCTTGATGATGACGCCGGCCGGAAACGTTTCTTTTGGCAAAGTCTTCCTCTTAAAAATGACCATGGGTGGTAGTTTCTGGCCATTAGCATGGCAACCGAGAACTACAGTGAAGGATGACTTCTCGTTCCCTGTGGTGCGTATAGATACCGTACTGGTCCCTGTTTTCTCGACAGTACGGTTCACGGGGATGTCAAAAGTGAGGGGGACCTCGTCCATGTTGGTGATGTGTTCTGGCAGGATCTTCTTTTCAGTGATCTTGTTCTTGCAGTAGGTGCGGAAAATGGCCAGCTTTTCTTGGTAATCCTTTGGCAGTTGCTGCGAGATGGTAGTTCTTGTGCGGATGGAGAGATGACGCCTTTTCATAAAACGGAAGCACCAAGAAGGACCTCCTCGAAAGTCGTCGATCTTCATGTCACATGCTACCGCTGTTGCCTTGAGTCGAATAGAGACTGTAGAGACGCTTCTACATGCTGTTCTCTGTTCAATAACCCACTGTTCAATTTTGTCCTCTAACTGTGGCCATCTCGCTCTGTTCCCTCTGAAACTCTGTTTGGTCTTCTTTACTTGGCGCAGATCATCTTCTTGTTTCCTCCACTTCCGTACCATTGATTCATTAATGTTGAATTCTCTCGCAGCTGCTCTATTCCCATGTTCTGCTGCGTGACTTATAGCCTTCAATTTGAAATCCGCTTCGTAAGCATGTCTCTTTACAGGTGCCATTTTGGGGTCCTTATACACACACCATAATATTACCGGTATGTTGAAGCACAGTACGTATTACTCCGCAAGGCTAGTATTACGCCGCGGTAGCCGTAATGCGCCGACAATCAATCAAGTATTACGCCGCGGTAGCCGTAATGCGCCGACAATCCATCAAGTATTACACCGCGGTAGCCGTAATGCGCCGACAATCCATCAAGCGGTGCGGCTTGACAGATTTTTGAGCGCCGTGTACCACATAAAATCGGTTCGAGGTTAATACATAAGGCGCACCGGATTATAAGGCGCACTGTCGATTTTTGAGAAAATTACAGGATTTTAAGTGCGCCTTATAGTCCGAAAAATACGGTAGTTATTTCATGCCCGAACATTTCTTGCCATTTCATCATACATAATATAATACGCATGTTTATGAGTTAAAGGAATTATCAATGTTAACCATGCTTATGAATAACTAAACACAATATGACTTAAAATCATCATCATTATACATTCATAAAACATCTCCGTCTCCACACATGATATATGATAAACAATACTACAACATCCTTATGGTTATCTGCATAGATTAGAAGTATCCCACTTCCCCTTACTTTACCCATTATCACATGGTTTTTCGGGCACCGGTGAATCAACCCTACTTGACAGGTGTTAGTGATCTAAATGTGTCCATATTGACACGCTCAGATCACTAACAACACCAACATGTCTCCCATATCCAGGACAACTTCAAAGGGGAAGTGGAGTTCCGCGATTGTAAGTTCACCTATCCCACACGGCCGGACGTCCAGGTGCTCAACGGGCTGGTGGTGTCCGTCCGGCCCGGCCAGACTCTGGCCTTCGTCGGCAGCAGTGGCTGTGGAAAAAGCACGAGTGTTCAACTGCTGGAGAGGTTCTATGACCCCAACCAAGGCCAAGTGGTTTGTTAAGGAACTTTTGGGGGACTTTTTCTGTTGTTAATCCAAAAATTGTTCTTTGATTGTGACGATCATTGCTCTCAGCCTGAAACGTTGTTTTGGATAAATGACTCTATAAAGACAAACAAACAAACATAACAATAGTAATAATATCGATTTCACTTCCAGTTGATAGACGGTCGCCCATCTCAGAGGATCAACGTACCATTTCTCAGAGCTCAGATGGGCATCGTGTCCCAGGAGCCTGTGTTGTTTGACTGTAGCATTGCGGAGAACATCCAGTATGGAGATAACACGCGACAAGCTAGCATGGAGGAGATTGTCCATGCTGCAAAGAAAGCTTTTCTCCATGACTTTGTGATGACTCTTCCAGATGTAAGTAAAGGATTTCCAAACAACACGCATACACTATACTGTACATACATACATGCAATGTAATATACAATGCATACAATATGGCCCCTGTGTCCCTGTCTCTGAGCTCCACCAATCACGAGATATCCCTTTCAAAAGTTTATTTCAACAATTCAGAGTTTTGTGTTTTGTGGTTTTTGTATGGGCTTGGCGGGTTAGATTGCAGCTTAGTTGTCAAGAGCATAAACTATGAGTTCAAACTGACGTCCGCTGTGTTGAATGCTGTCTAAAATCCCCACCACCCCATCACCCTGAATGAGCAGAAGTATGAGACCCAGGTGGGCGCGCAGGGCTCCCAGCTCTCCAGAGGACAGAAGCAGCGAATCGCCATCGCCAGAGCCATTGTGAGAAACCCCAAGATCCTCTTGCTGGATGAGGCCACCTCTGCTCTGGACACAGACAGCGAGAAGGTACCCACATCCTATCACCTGCAAGTCGCTGCTGTCACTTAAAACGGCCCGGCATAAGTGTCCCTGTTTGTCCCTGTCCCTGCTGGACTGAAGCAGGATTATTTACCACATGTCTGTGTTGTGTTGTTTCCCCACCCTTGATTGTCCGCACCTGTTTCCACTTCTCTGATTATTTTCTCCCTATTTATACCTGCCCCAATCCTGTGTTCTTTGTCAGTGTGTTGTCACTGTTTGTGGTATCCTGGTCTCCAGCCAGTGTAACTTCAGTATTTGCTGTGCCGACTTATCTCAGTTTCCTTAGTTTTTTTTTTAAATTAAAGAATCTTGGCTGTGTTTGGGTCCTGACCACACACTGTACCACTCACAATAAGAGATTCGAGAGTGGTAGAAAGGGAGAAAGAAGAAAAGATTATTTTATCAATCCAGATGCAGAAACGAAACCAAGAAAAGTCCCCTCCCTGCCTCTGCAGCCCCTCCCTCCCTACCCATGTTTCTCCGCTATTGAGATATTTTGGATTCACGCACTTGTGATTGACGGGCAAGATGGATTCCCTGAACCAATCAGGGAAGAGATAATCATTGAATGTGTAGTGCGATACTATTAATAGTAACAATAAGCCCTCTGGTTCCTCAGACTGTGCAGGAGGCTCTGGACCAGGCGAGGAAGGGGCGGACCTGCATCGTCATCGCCCACAGACTGTCCACTATCCAGTCTGCAGACATCATCGCCGTCATGTCCCAGGGAGCAGTCATAGAGCAGGGCACCCATGATGACCTCATGGCCAGGAAGGGGGCTTATTATAGTCTGGTTACCACGGGAGCGCCAATCAGCTAGTCGCCAGTGGCAACCATTACGAAGAGCAATCCTTTTGAATTGGTTGTACGGGCATAACAGTGTTGTGATTGTGGCCGCCTTGTTGTAAAGCAATGTTGGTATCTTATGTAAGACCATCATATGATCATATGAGACCATTCTCACATTTTAACTTTAACTGTTAATTTTTACTGTCTGTTATTTTGTATGTATTGCTAGATAATGAAGATAATGAACACAAATGTGCACTGAGGCCTGATTGGGTCTGTGGACAAATTGATTGAAAAAACATGATTGCATGATTGATAACAAAGCCTGCAGGTGCCACTGTCAGCTAAGCAACACATACATTTCTCCTAAGCATCTTCGTTACTCGTTACTACAAAATAAAATCATTAGAAATGTGTTAAGACCGCAGGGTTTGGCGAATCACGCCGTAAACCAACCAAAACGCGCAAAGCGTCACGCGTACTGCTGCGGGCGCAACGGCGCTTTACGGTTCCCAGCGTCCCATGAGTTAACGCATAGCAGCGAGTTTCACTACTGCGTCTGCTTATGCGGCAAGTCTCATAGAAATTTATCATTGTATATGCACAATTATCTGCATCATATATCAGTTGATTAAGTTAAATCAAGTCATACATTTTAGCATACACACCAAAACAACATATCTAATAATATACTGACTACTATCTACTAATGAATTAATAATAATCACACTAAAGTGTGATCATAGCATCAATATCAATCAATTCCCGCGTCTGGTAACATGGGAGTGCGCGTGCGCAGCAGTGCGCGTGCGCTTTGCGCGTCTGGTGAGTTCAGTCCGCGCGCACAAAAGCGTCCGTCCGCGTCTGGTGGCTTTCGTGCGTAAGAAGTCCCGGATGTCTAGGATGTCAGTAGAATCAACGACTGATGCCACTTTTTTTTTTTTTCTTTTACTTTTACTTTTACTTCCAATACTTAAGTACATTTAATACCAGAAAATTACTTTTGATACTAAATATCAGATACTTTAAGACTTTTACTCAAGTACATTTCTAAAAGGTGACTAACTTCTACCAAAGTCATTTTCTGGTAAGATACTTGTACTTTTACTCAAGTATCGCTTTCAAGTACTTTATACAAGACTGATGAGTGTGTACGTGCATTTTGGACCTTGCTAGAACTCTCAAACGCATGTTTTAAAGGTTCACTTACACTTTAAGGTGGCTTAAATTGTGTATTTAATGAACCCACCCAACACCCACCATCATAAGAGCTCCACATTTCATAACATGCTGCATAAACAGCTTACAATAAGGCAGACAGTCATTTCAGATGATTTTATTATTTAAAAATGAGTGTATAGGCCCAGGGACACGTCACAGTGACTGCTTTAAGCTCTATTAACAACATTAACAGTGAATATAGCAACACAAATGAGAAGAAATAAACACACTTAAAATACTGCAAACACCACATTCATTTTTGGCATATAAATGTGTTTTTTCTTCACTTCACGATGTCTTATTTCACATTTAAATGTAGCCTTAAAGAAAAATTAAGTATCCCAACTCTATGGTACAAAAAACAGCATGATTTGTCTCCTACAGACTTGGCCGCCCCTAATGTGGCTTGCTTAGAAAATAATTCACCACAAGGGGGCAGGCATTCCCAACACTGAAAACAATAACGTTGCATTGTGGGATAGTCCGTTGTGTCGCGTTTGTTGTTTGTACATTTTTTTTTCTTTTTCGATTTGTAGAATTATAATACAAATGTAAATAGTTAATGAATCTACAAATACATGTTTTGCTTGTTTTATTTTTAAATATTTAGATATACACGTGAGTATGACGCGTCGTTAGCTACGTCATTCCCGGGTGTTTGAACGCTCTCTTCCGGTGGTTGCCCGCGGTTTTTTGAAGACATTTTCTGGATTTACGGAGAGAAACTGTCCGCACACGGTTCGTATTTAGACGTTATGTTAGACGTTATGTTCGACGTTATGCTAGACGTTATGTTAGACGTTATGCTAGACGTTATGTTAGACGTTATGCTAGACGTTATGTTAGACGTTATGTTCGACGTTATGCTAGACGTTATGTTAGACGTTATGCTAGACGTTATGTTAGACGTTATGCTAGACGTTATGTTCGACGTTATGCTAGACGTTATGTTAGACGTTATGTACGTTATGCTAGACGTTATGTTCTAGACGTTATGTTAGACGTTATGTTAGACGTTATGCTAGACGTTATGTTAGACGTTATGCTAGACGTTATGTTAGACGTTATGTTCGACGTTATGCTAGACGTTATGTTCGACGTTATGCTAGACGTTATGTTAGACGTTATGCTAGACGTTATGTTAGACGTTATGTTAGACGTTATGCTAGACGTTATGTTCGACGTTATGTTAGACGTTATGTTAGACGTTATGTTCGACGTTATGCTAGACGTTATGTTAGACGTTATGCTAGACGTTATGTTAGACGTTATGTTAGACGTTATGCTAGACGTTATGTTAGACGTTATGCTAGACGTTATGTTAGACGTTATGTTAGACGTTATGCTAGACGTTATGTTAGACGTTATGCTAGACGTTATGTTAGACGTTATGTTAGACGTTATGCTAGACGTTATGTTCGACGTTCTGTTAGACGTTCTGTTAGACGTTATGTTAGACGTTATGTTAGACGTTATGCTAGACGTTATGTTCGACGTTATGTTAGACGTTATGCTAGACGTTATGTTAGACGTTATGTTAGACGTTATGCTAGACGTTATGTTAGACGTTATGTTCGACGTTATGCTAGACGTTATGTTAGACATTATGCTAGACGTTATGTTAGACGTTATGTTAGACGTTATGCTAGACGTTATGTTAGACGTTATGCTAGACGTTATGTTAGACGTTATGTTCGACGTTATGCTAGACGTTATGTTCGACGTTATGCTAGACGTTATGTTAGACGTTATGTTAGACGTTATGTTAGACGTTATGCTAGACGTTATGTTAGACGTTATGCTAGACGTTATGTTAGACGTTATGTTAGACGTTATGCTAGACGTTATGTTAGACGTTATGTTAGACGTTATGCTAGACGTTATGTTCGACGTTATGCTAGACGTTATGTTAGACGTTATGTTAGACGTTATGCTAGACGTTATGTTAGACGTTATGCTAGACGTTATGTTAGACGTTATGTTCGACGTTATGCTAGACGTTATGTTAGACGTTATGCTAGACGTTATGTTAGACGTTATGTTAGACGTTATGCTAGACGTTATGTTAGACGTTATGTTAGACGTTATGTTAGACGTTATGTTCGACGTTATGCTAGACGTTATGTTAGACGTTATGCTAGACGTTATGTTAGACGTTATGTTAGACGTTATGTTAGACGTTATGCTAGACGTTATGTTAGACGTTATGCTAGACGTTATGCTAGACGTTATGTTCGACGTTCTGTTAGACGTTATGTTAGACGTTATGTTAGACGTTATGCTAGACGTTATGTTCGACGTTCTGTTAGACGTTCTGTTAGACGTTATGTTAGACGTTATGCTAGACGTTATGTTAGACGTTATGTTAGACGTTATGCTAGACGTTATGTTCGACGTTATGCTAGACGTTATGCTAGACGTTCTGTTAGACGTTATGTTAGACGTTATGCTAGACGTTATGTTAGACGTTATGTTATACATTATGTTATACATTATGTTATACATTATGTTAGACATTATGTTATACATTATGTTATACGTTGTTATACGTTATGTTATACATTATGTTATACGTTATGTTATACATTATGTTATACATTATGTTATACGTTGTTATACGTTATGTTATACATTATGTTATACATTATGCTAGACATTATGTTATACGTTATGTTATACATTATGTTAGACATTATGTTATACATTATGCTAGACATTATGTTATACGTTATGCTAGACATGTTAGACGTTATGTTATACATTATGTTAGACATTATGCTATAAAGTGTAAAGAACAAACGGATTGTAAACTATTAGCGTATATTCATCACACAAGCGTCGCCTGTATGTAGTGAAGCCTCAGTACATGACATATCATTGTTATTATATGGTGTTATTAAGTGGACAGTGTGCCTATATAGAGCCATATGATATACTTATTTTATATACTATGTTGTACTGTAGTCCAGATGATGCGACACAAGAAGTGGATTCAAAATGATTTAGTTGTAGTAATAATAATAATAATAATAAGTGTCTTCATCCTAATGAATGTGTAGTTATTTGTACATAATCGCAATCACAGGTTATTATCACCAGCATGGCTTCTATTCTTGACCCCGATTTGGTGAAACAATTCCTGGAAAAAACGCTGAAGATCCAGAGCAGGCTGCAGGACCGGACCGCGCAGCTGACGGGGGCCATGGTGGAGAAGGGAAGGGCCCACAAGCAGCTGCTCAGCTCCACAGTGGGTGAGTCGCACACGTTGTTTATTTGGGTTTTATTGTGTGTTGCTTTCATCGCTGTAATATTATATTATTGTCTGCTGTTGTTCGGGCTCCCGGGTTTACGTGCTATATTATGTGTGACACATCAACATCATATCCCAATCCCATTCATATTATTTTTTCTACCAGTGTGTCACACAGTAATTTAAGAGTCGCAAAGCGTTGGTTTCTTGTATTTCTACACAAGCCTTTCGGTCAAGATTATCTTTTAAATAATGTTGTGTGCGCATAATTAATCTGCTCTGGTGAATTAATTAATTTGTGTGTGTTTACAGATACCTGCTCCAAGAAGTTTAAGGATGAACGAGGAAGTTATTAAAGTCTTTCCGAAGTACGAAAAAGCGTAGGTGGTTGATCATTCTACACACGGTGTCTTTCATACATGAATGGTGTCATGCAGAACCTTCTATATACTTCTGTTTTACGATGTTCTCCTCAGAACTTGACGTTGATGCGACTATTGTTTTGTCCCAGACCTGGCCAAGAAGATGGTGCTCATGAAGGAGAAGAGAGATGCCGTTTCCCAGAGGCCTGGGTGAGCTGGAAGCAGAAGCAGTCCCAGGTGGATGAACTCCGTCTGAAGATACAGAAGCTCAGAGAGGAACAGGCCGGGAGGAGGGACCGTGAGTCTGTCTCCGCCATATTAACGCTGTTTGTCTGTTGGTCCATTGAAACAAACTTGGCTTTGTTTAAGATACAGTACCTACCAGAAGAGTTTTCTCTCTGTCTCTGTCTGTCTGTCGCTCGCTCTTTCTCTCTCTCGCTCTGTGTGGTATCTCTTTCAACAATTATATGGATGGATATCTATATACACTGTATGGCCAAAAGTCAGTGGACACCTGACCATCACACCTATATGAGCATTCTAAAACCATGGGCATTAATATGGAGTTGGACCCCCCCTTTGCGGCTATGACTGCTGCCACTCATCTGGGAAGGCTTTCCACAAGATTTTGGAGTGTGTCTGTGGGAATTTGTGCCCATTCAGCCAAAAGAGCATTTGTGAGGCACTAGAGGGCGCTGAAATGCAGCGGATATTTCAAATGGCATTTTAACTACTGGCACCGAAATGAGGCACCGAAATATGCGTTTTGATTCGGTACGGTTAGTACCGGTTGTACGGGAACCGGTTCCATAGTGGTACCGGTTCTCGGTACCCATCCCTAACGACGACACTATGAAACTAAACATCAGACCTACGTGTCCTACACTGTTGCCGAGCGGGAACAGAAAGTTAAGCAAATGGCAGCTAGCCTGCTGGCTCAACAACTGCATTTTTTCCGTGCTAACAAAACACAAGTAAATGCCACAATAGCCAGTTACAAGGTAGCTCAACTCATTGCTCGACACGGGAAACCTTTCTCAGATGTTGACTTCATAAAACAGCGCCTCACTGAAGTTGCAGGAATAATGTGCCCGGAGAAAATGCAGGAATTCAACAACGTGAGCATGTCCAGAATCACAGTTGTGCGGCGAATCGAAGACTTGTCAGCTAACGTAAAACAGCAAGTGTCAGATAAAGCTTGTGCTTTTGATTTTTATTCGATTGCATGTGATGAAAGCACAGATGCCACAGACACCGCACAGCTGTTCATTCTTTTGCGGGGAGTTGACGATAACTTTTGCGTTACGGAGGAGCTGCTTGATCTTAGGAGTCTAAAGGGCACAACGACGGGTAAAGACATTTTTGAAGCTACGTCAGATGCAATTGACAAGATGGGACTTAAATGGGACAAGCTGTGTGGAGTTGCAATGGATGGAGCTCCAGCAATGACAGGCGAGCGCAAAGGAATGGCCTCTGGTGTGCGCCAAGGTGCATGAGACTGGAGGTGCGGCTGGTAAAATGCACTGTATCATCCACCAAGAAGCCCTCTGTGTCAAGACAGTCCAGCTTGGCGATGTGATGAACACTGTTGTTAAAACTGTCAACATAATTCGAGCACGAGGGCTCTACCACAGAGAATTTCAAGCTTTCCTAGCTGATGTTGATGCTGAATACGGGGACCTACTCTACCATTCTGATGTGTGCTGAAGCGGTTTTATTCCCTGAGATCAGAAATCGACCAGTTTTTGAAAGATAAGTACCGAACTCTTCATGAGCTGAGTGACCCTCTATGGTTGGCAGACCTGGCTTTTTTAGTTGATCTTAGTGATCATCTTAACACATTGCTTTTCCAAAGGCCAATATTTCTGCTAAAAAGGGGAAATATGTGTCTGTGATCACATCTCTCATGACAGAATTCAGTCAGTGCTTCCAAGATTTTTCTAACATTGAGAAAGGAATCAAGCTGCTCTTGACTCCCTTCATGGTGGATGCAGAAGAAGTGGAAGAGAGTCTACAATTAGAACTTATCGAAATGCAGTGTGATAATTCTCTGCAGAATCAACATCAGCTTCTCTCCCTACCCGACTTCTACCAGAGCTTGGAAAAGGCCAAGTTTCCTCGTGATTTTTTTTTTTTTTTTTTTTTTTTTTTTTTTTGTTTTTTTTTTTTTTTTTTTTTTTTTTTTTCTTTTTTTTTTTTTTTTTGTTTTTTGTTTTTTTTTTAGTTTTTTTTTTTTTTTTTTTTTTTCTTTTTTTTTTTTTGTTTTTTTTTTAGGTGTTTTTTTATTTTCCAAGTTTCCTCTGATGAAAAAGAATGATGAGTCTGTTCAGCTCAACATACATATGTGAGCAAACATTTTCTCTGTTAACTTTGAACAAAAGCAGATTGAGAACCAAATTGACCGACAGCCATCTCTGTGATGTCCTTCGCATCTCAACCACCAAACTTATCCCTGACCTGCCAGCCATCCTTCAGTCCAAAGCTCAGCATCACTGCTCCCACTGAGTGCAATGCTGTTCCCGTTATAGGTGAGTTAAAAATATACTACACAGTATTCATGCAAAAACGTTAGTGGATGTGTTAACAAGCCCAATAACTTATTTGCATGACAAGTTTGAAATATATTTCTCCTTCCCCCCCCCCTTTATACAGGGCTGTGAAGCTGATCACCATCCTGACTAAGAAGCAATCTGAGGCTGCTGTTTTGAGAATGTGCAGCCAACCATTTTTGTAACAAAATAAATAAAAACCCATGAATGGAAAGCTGATGTAGGCAGTTTTTTTCTTTAAGCATATTCAATTATCAAGCACAATTTATCTACATTTGATTCATTTTGCTAACTTTAATACACTAGAGGTGAGGCAATATACCCCACCTATAGTGAGTGGCCCAGCCCTTTGTGTATTTTTCTGTATGTGGCCCTCAGTGAAAAAAGTTTGGACACCCCTGGCCTAGCCCAAACCATGAGAAACAGCCCCAGACCATTATCCCTCCTCCACCAAACTTTACAGTAGGCACTATGCATTCCGGAAGGTAACATTCTCTTGGCATCCGTCAAACCCAGATTCATCCATCAGACTGCCAGATAGTGAAGTGTGATTCATCACTCCAAAGAACACGTTTCCACTGCTCCAGAGTCCAGTTGCGGCGTGTTTTACACCACTCCAACCGATGCTTGCCATTGTACATGGTGATGTGAGGCTTGTGTGCAGCTGATCAGCCATGGAAACCCATTCCATGAAGCTCCCAACGCACAGTTCTTGTGCTGATGGTGCTTCCAGAGGCAGTTTGGTACTCTGTAGTGAGTGATACAGCAGATGATAGATGATTTTTACGCGCTACACTCTTCAGCACTCGTCGGCCCCACTCTGAATTTGTGTGGTCTACCACTTTGTGGCTGAGCTGTTGTTGCTCCTAGGCGCTTCCACTTCACAGTAATGGCACTTACGGTTCACATCTCGTAGGGCAGAAATTTCACAAACTGACTTGTGGCAAAGATGGCATCTTATGACAGTGCCGCGTTCAAAGTCACTAAGCTCATTACGAACCATTCTGAATTGTAAATGTTTGTCTGTGGCGATTTCATAGCTATGTGCTTGATTTTATGCACCTGTTAGCAATGGGTATGGCTGAAACACCTGAACTCAATAATTAGTGTGTGTGTGTGTGTGTGTGTGTGTGTGTGTGTGTGTGTGTGTGTGTGTGTGTGTGTGTGTGTGTGTGTGTGTGTGTGTGTGTGTGTGTGTGTGTGTGTGTGTGTGTGTGTGTGTGTGTGTTGTCTTCTGTGTGTGTGTGTGTGTGTGCATGCACGTGCAATAGGGGGGGTCCAACTCCATATTAATGCCCATGGTTTTAGAATGGGATGTCCAACAAGCTCATATAGGTGTGATGGTCAGGTGTCCACTGACTTTTGGCCATACAGTGTATATAGATATCCATCCATATAATTGTTGAAAGAGATACCACACAGAGCGAGAGAGAGAAAGAGCGAGCGACAGACAGACAGAGACAGAGAGAAAACTCTTCTGGTAGGTACTGTATCTTAAACAAAGCCAAGTTTGTTTCAATGGACCAACAGACAAACAGCGTTAATATGGCGGAGACAGACTCACGGTCCCTCCTCCCGGCCTGTTCCTCTCTGAGCTTCTGTATCTTCAGACGGAGTTCATCCACCTGGGACTGCTTCTGCTCCAGCTCACCCAGGCTCTGGGAAACGGCATCTCTCTTCTCCTTCATGAGCACCATCTTCTTGGCCAGGTCTGGGACAAAACAATAGTCGCATCAACGTCAAGTTCTGAGGAGAACATCGTAAAACAGAAGTATATAGAAGGTTCTGCATGACACCATTCATGTATGAAAGACACCGTGTGTAGAATGATCAACCACCTACGCTTTTCGTACTTCGGAAAGACTTTAATAACTTCCTCGTCATCCTTAAACTTCTTGGAGCAGGTATCTGTAAAACACACAAATTAATTAATTCACCAGAGCAGATTAATTATGGCAACAACATTATTTAAAAGATAATCTTGACCGAAAGGCTTGTGTAGAAATACAAGAAACAACGCTTTGCGACTCTTAAATTACTGTGTGACACACTGGTAGAAAAAATAATATGAATGGGATTGGATATGATGTTGATGTGTCACACATAATATAGCACGTAAACCCGGGAGCCCGAACAACAGCAGACAATAATATAATATTACAGCGATGAAAGCAACACACAATAAAACCCAAATAAACAACGTGTGCGACTCACCCACTGTGGAGCTGAGCAGCTGCTTGTGGGCCCTTCCCTTCTCCACCATGGCCCCCGTCAGCTGCGCGGTCCGGTCCTGCAGCCTGCTCTGGATCTTCAGCGTTTTTTCCAGGAATTGTTTCACCAAATCGGGGTCAAGAATAGAAGCCATGCTGGTGATAATAACCTGTGATTGCGATTATGTACAAATAACTACACATTCATTAGGATGAAGACACTTATTATTATTATTATTATTACTACAACTAAATCATTTTGAATCCACTTCTTGTGTCGCATCATCTGGACTACAGTACAACATAGTATATAAAATAAGTATATCATATGGCTCTATATAGGCACACTGTCCACTTAATAACACCATATAATAACAATGATATGTCATGTACTGAGGCTTCACTACATACAGGCGACGCTTGTGTGATGAATATACGCTAATAGTTTACAATCCGTCTGTGTTCCTTATACACCTTTATAAGCAATGATGTCATGTACTGAGGCTTCACTACATACAGGCGACGCTTGTGTGATGAATATACGCTAATAGTTTACAATCCGTTTGTTCTTTACACTTTATAGCATAATGTATAACATAATGTATAACATAATGTCTAGCATAATGTATAACATAATGTATAACATAACGTATAACAACGTATAACATAATGTATAACATAATGTATAACATAACGTATAACATAATGTATAACATAACGTATAACAACGTATAACATAATGTATAACATAATGTCTAACATAATGTATAACATAATGTATAACATAATGTATAACATAACGTCTAACATAACGTCTAGCATAACGTCTAACAGAACGTCTAACAACGTATAACATAATGCTATAACATAACGTCTAACATAACGTCTAACATAACGTCTAACATAACGTAACATAACGTCTAACATAACGTCTAGCATAACGTCTAACATAACGTCTAACATAACGTCTAACATAATGTATAACATAACGTCTAACATAACGTCTAGCATAACGTCTAACAGAACGTCGAACATAACGTCTAGCATAACGTCTAACATAACGTCTAACATAACGTCTACATAACGTCTAGCATAACGTCTAACATAACGTCTAACAGAACGTCTAACAGAACGTCGAACATAACGTCTAGCATAACGTCTAACATAACGTCTAACATAACGTCTAACAGAACGTCGAACATAACGTCTAGCATAACGTCTAACATAACGTCTAACATAACGTCTAACATAACGTCTAACATAACGTCGAACATAACGTCTAGCATAACGTCTAACATAACGTCTAGCATAACGTCTAACATAACGTCTAGCATAACGTCGAACATAACGTCTAACATAACGTCTAGCATAACGTCTAACATAACGTCTAGCATAACGTCTAACATAACGTCTAACATAACGTCTAGCATAACGTCTAACATAACGTCTAGCATAACGTCGAACATAACGTCTAACATAACGTCTAGCATAACGTCGAACATAACGTCTAACATAACGTCTAGCATAACGTCTAACATAACGTCTAGCATAACGTCTAACATAACGTCTAACATAACGTCTAGCATAACGTCTAACATAACGTCTAGCAGTCTACAACTGCAACCTCTAAAAGGAGTTGGTGGTGGATTTCCGGAAGCAACCGACTCACCCGAAACCGTCAGCATCAGGGGGACTGAGGTGGACATTGTCGAGGAATATAAGTACCTGGGTGTTCACATAGACAATAAAATGGACTGGACTAAAAACACAGAGGCCCTGTACAAGAAAGGTCAGAGTCGCCTGTATTTCCTACGGAGACTCAGATCTTTCAACGTCTGCAGGACCGTGCTGCAGATGTTCTATCACTCTGTGGTGGCCAGCGTCATCTTCTACGCTGTTGTGTGCTGGGGCAGCAGGGTGAAGGCAGCCGACGCCAACAGACTCAATAAGCTCATCAGGAAAGCGGGTTCTGTCCTGGGAGTGGAATTGGAGTCTTTGGTGGAGGTCTCAGAGAGGAGGATGCTGAGTAAACTACTCAGTATTATGGACAACGCCTCCCATCCCCTGCACGCCACACTGGAGTCATACCAGAGCACCTTCAGCCGTAGACTGAGATTACCGAGGTGCACCACAGAACACCACAGGAGGTCCTTTCTGCCTGTGGCCATCAAACTCTATAACTCCTCCCTATAACTCCCCCTACAAGACAATGAACACAGCAATATAATGTGCAACATTATTTCTCTTATTAGATGTTCATTAGGGTGCATCAAAATACACAATTCCAGCATATTGATCGGTCTGGGTGCTCAAAGTGTTACCATCCATGCAAAAACAATAAATGCAAAATATTTTTGCGATACGTGGTGATCTAGAGGTGGAACGGCACCCATTGAGGAGCCATGATAAAGCGGTTCATTTTTGATGTCGTTCTCTGGTGCCATCACTTTGGGCTTTGGTTTCAATGTTTTGTTTCAAGAAGAAGAAGAAGAAACAAGCCATGTGCCAGCATCACCAATGCAGATGCCATCATCACTGGCGCCAAGCTGCCAAGTGGTTGCCAGAATTTGCAGTGCATGATGTACAACTGTGACGCGCAACTGCATGCCAAGCGACCAGGTTTGGTTGTTTTGGAGCAGGTGCGGCCATTTTATGGGAAGGCCAATATCCCAATGTTGAGCGATCGTCGAGCATGCGACAAGATGGTGGCACTTCTCGACGCTAACAACAAGTTGCGGCACATTCCGCAGGCCAGGCGCTCCAGTGAGGCTACAGCTCGACTGGTGGATGCAACGCAGGCATACCTAACTAAAGATCAGCAGGAAATTACTGCGACATCCAGCATGGCCCATTGTCCCGCTACATTCCTGACGAGGCCGAACCACCGTTCCTGGGCAAGTTGCGTGCTGAACTCATTGCGTGCACTGCAGGAGTGCTCGACTACAAGCGAGGCGACTACCGAGAGTTTGTGCAGCTGTGTCTTGTGTATCTGGGTGCAGACGGTGCAGCACACACTCCAGTTACCTTCCAATGGCCAGGAGCACTGCACAAGGCGCAGTGGATGGCCAAGGCTGCTCTACACTCTCAAGTTGGCCTTGATGGAGCAGCACATTGCGTTGCTTCCTCAGGGGACCATCACTACGTGGCAGCAGGTGCTGAAGATTCAGGCGTTTGCCAACTTCATTAAGCACATCTACGCAAGGTGGTGGCTGACCTGCGACACGGCCGTAGATGCCACATGGAATGACCTCACACTCTACCACCACCTGTACGCGTACAAGTCTGTTGACGAGGGCATTGCAGCATCAGCGATCAAGGCACTGGAGTGGCACCTATGGTACCTGACAGGCGAGATGCTGCCCCTGGCACTCTTCAGTGCCAGTTGGCGAGCGGCGCGCACTTGCAGATGCCATCTTAGAGCACAAGCCGGCTGACCTCCCCATTCGAGCCCCACAGCTCTGCTTTGGCACTGGCTTGAGTGTGGCGTCAAACTCACATCAGACTTTGTGGCAGCAGCCAGGAGCGAGGAGCACCTGCAGAATGTGCTGCAGGCAGTTGAGCATGACCGCTCTAAACAGCCAAATCTGCACCACTGCAAGTACAAGCTGGACCAGGACTCTAGGATTCTTGAGACATCCTAAAAACAATTTCAATGTTCTTTTTGTTCTTAAATAAATACGTTTTTTGAAAAGAAATGTTCTCAAAACAATTTCTTGCATTTTTTTTTAATTGCCTAGGAAAACACCCAAAACGGCCCATTTTCATATTTTTCACATGCTGTGTTCCACCTCTAAATCTCAATGAATTTTCCCAAAACTTTGCAAAAGTCATTTTTATGTGTCCGAAGAATACATTTTTGCATTGCAATTTGATGCACCCTAATGTTCATGTGTGTATGATGAGTCTTTGAAATAAACACAGTAAAAAATTTGGCTCTTCGTCTGAACTCGTTGGCCACCCCTGCTCTACATCATGTGCACTTTCCCCAGTTCTACGTTTTTACGTGCAATACTCTATCATGTGCCATATTATTATTATCATGCTATCTATAAACACTACCTCTCATCATGTGCAATATTTCGTAATGTCATGCCAAATTGTTTTCGCCGTCGAATATCGTATCTTACCATGCCTTCATACTTGTATATTTTAACTGTAAATCCCATTAGTACATTTTTTTATCATTCTGTTTGTACTGTATCGCTATGTAACCTGGCACAAGAACTTCCTTCGGATAAAGTTCTATTCTATAATTGCTAGGTTTCCTGCATAATAGCTTAGATAAGAGCAAAAGTGCATTCTGAGTGCATTACGAAACATCCCAAGAATATACAATATGCCAAGCAATTGCTATGTACTATTAATAGAGCAAAGACGTACAAACACATAAGTTAGTGCTGAGCATTCGCAGAGGAAGTGTGATTGTTGGGCAATGCTGAAACGGTATATTGTGCAGTTTTACATCCTGGATGCCTCATTGAGTTCTGTGTTTGTAAATTGTCACATCTGCTGGAATTATTTTTTGGAGGGAAACTTAAATCAAAAAGGGGTCACTCGCCTCGTAAAAAAACCCCTGGTGTTATGTTGTCATAGAATTATACAATATAACAAATTAGTACTATATCATGTTGTCATTAAGCCATTGGAATTAAGAGAATGTACACAAATGTCAGGAACAAAACACTTGAATACATATAATAGTAACATTGTACAAAATAAAGTAATAAACCAGTGAAATGTGATAGAGGTCAAAGAGAAGTTAAGCAACAAGAAAAGCTGTATAGTACACACACACACACACAAAAACACAAATGTTTTACAAACATGTTTTCTAGTTTGGAAAGTAGAATTACAAGAGTGTGAATGTGTCCAGCTGCAATCTGCCTGGGAGCCAGACTCACTGGATAAATTAATGTGACTGGCGTCTTGCATCACAGCACCACGTCCTCTCGTTCACAGCGTGTTCTCGTAGAACGTTCTGGAAGAGCGTTCTAAAAGCATGTTCCAGAAGAGCGTCTCAAAGAGCATTCTAGAAGCATGTTCCAGGAGCGGGTTCTAGAAGGGTGTTCCAGAGGAGTGTTCTCGAGGTGGGTTCTATAAGCGGGCCTGGGCAACAAACTCCTTCCTGATGTTGGCCAAGAAGGCGGAGAGGTCGTTTGTCTCTTGGAGTCTCTTCTCCAGGGCCTTCAAGGACTTCAGCGGCGTGTCACTGGATATGACTGGGTGAACACGAGACCATTAGTAGCAGGCCACTGGATATGACTGGGTGAATTCTACACAATTATTACAAGGGAGCTTTGAAAAATGTTATATTGACAAAGTGCATTGTAAGTCTAGGTTTTTACATGAAATGCCTAATGGTTAAAAGGCCAAGATGAGGGAAATAGTGAGCGAGTGAAATTAACATTATTATGTGATTGCTAACGTACCCTGATAGGACCTGTCTGGCTGGATCTCCAGCATAAAGGTGTACAGATTGTCTGGACTTGCAGGGTCCATGTTCTGGAAAATAAACTGCAGCTTTACACCTAAAAAAACAAACAAAAAATTGAAAAATATTATCAAAATATACATATCATATATATTCACAAATGCATTGATTTTATGTACATCTATTGTCTATGTGAAGTATGTTAGAAGCCCTCCAGGTTTCACCATTGATTTTTCTGATCTCCAAGCCCAAGTGCTCCTGGAAGACCTGCTTGGCCTTCTGCAGGTTATTCAGCCGGTCCTTGTTGGCTCGGTTCTGAGACACCACCACTGAGGACCAGAAGAAAACACAGACACGCACACTATTATTTAGTGCCAAGACGTACAAACATGCAAGTTAGTGCTCGGAATTTTGCCCATTCAGCCAAAAGAGCATTTGTGAGGTCGGGCACTGATGTTGGACGAGAAGGCCTGGCTTGCAATCGGTGTTCTAATTCCTCCCAAAAATGTTCAACGGGGTTGAGGTCAGGGCTCTGTGCAGGCCAATTGAGTTCCTCCACACCAAACTCGTCTAACCATGTCTTTATGGACTTTGCTTTGTGCACAGGGGCACAGTCATGCTGGAACAACAAAGGGCCTTCCCCAAAAAGTTGGAAGCGCCCAATTGGCTAAGATGTCTTCATATCCTGTAGCATTAAGCATACCCTTCACTGGAACAAAGGGGCCTAGCCCAGGGGTGTCCAAACTATGGCCCGCGTGCCAACTGCGGCCCGTGGTCCATTTTTAATTGGCCCGCAGCAAATTCTGAAAATGTCATGGAATATGGCCCACACATAAAACTTGCGCTTTACTGTATTGTACTTCTTAGTTTTAACACTAGGTGGAGCTACCGCCTTGAAAAGATTCCCGAGCACTAACTTGCATGTTTGTACGTCTTGGCACTAAATAATAGTGTGCGTGTCTGTGTTTTCTTCTGGTCCTCAGTGGTGGTGTCTCAGAACCGAGCCAACAAGGACCGGCTGAATAACCTGCAGAAGGCCAAGCAGGTCTTCCAGGAGCACTTGGGCTTGGAGATCAGAAAAATCAATGGTGAAACCTGGAGGGCTTCTAACATACTTCACATAGACAATAGATGTACATAAAATCAATGCATTTGTGAATATATATGATATGTATATTTTGATAATATTTTTCAATTTTTTGTTTGTTTTTTTAGGTGTAAAGCTGCAGTTTATTTTCCAGAACATGGACCCTGCAAGTCCAGACAATCTGTACACCTTTATGCTGGAGATCCAGCCAGACAGGTCCTATCAGGGTACGTTAGCAATCACATAATAATGTTAATTTCACTCGCTCACTATTTCCCTCATCTTGGCCTTTTAACCATTAGGCATTTCATGTAAAAACCTAGACTTACAATGCACTTTGGTCAATATAACATTTTTCAAAGCTCCCTTGTAATAATTGTGTAGAATTCACCCAGTCATATCCAGTGGCCTGCTACTAATGGTCTCGTGTTCACCCAGTCATATCCAGTGACACGCCGCTGAAGTCCTTGAAGGCCCTGGAGAAGAGACTCCAAGAGACAAACGACCTCTCCGCCTTCTTGGCCAACATCAGGAAGGAGTTTGTTGCCCAGGCCCGCTTATAGAACCCACCTCGAGAACACTCCTCTGGAACACCCTTCTAGAACCCGCTCCTGGAACATGCTTCTAGAATGCTCTTTGAGAACGCTCTTCTGGAACATGCTTTTAGAACGCTCTTCCAGAACGTTCTACGAGAACACGCTGTGAACGAGAGGACGTGGTGCTGTGATGCAAGACGCCAGTCACATTAATTTATCCAGTGAGTCTGGCTCCCAGGCAGATTGCAGCTGGACACATTCACACTCTTGTAATTCTACTTTCCAAACTAGAAAACATGTTTGTAAAACATTGTGTTTTTGTGTGTGTGTGTGTGTACTATACAGCTTTTCTTGTTGCTTAACTTCTCTTTGACCTCTATCACATTTCACTGGTTTATTACTTTATTTTGTACAATGTTACTATTATATGTATTCAAGTGTTTTGTTCCTGACATTTGTGTACATTCTCTTAATTCCAATGGCTTAATGACAACATGATATAGTACTAATTTGTTATATTGTATAATTCTATGACAACATAACACCAGGGGTTTTTTTACGAGGCGAGTGACCCCTTTTTGATTTAAGTTTCCCTCCAAAAAATAATTCCAGCAGATGTGACAATTTACAAACACAGAACTCAATGAGGCATCCAGGATGTAAAACTGCACAATATACCGTTTCAGCATTGCCCAACAATCACACTTCCTCTGCGAATGCTCAGCACTAACTTATGTGTTTGTACGTCTTTGCTCTATTAATAGTACATAGCATTGCTTGGCATATTGTATATTCTTGGATGTTCGTAATGCACTCAGAATGGCACTTTTGCTCTTATCTAAGCTATTATGCAGGAAACCTAGCAATTATAGAATAGAACTTTATCCCGAAGGAAGTTCTTGTGCCAGGTTACATAGCGATACAGTACAAACAGAATGATAAAAAAAATGTACTAATGGATTTACAGTTAAAATATACAAGTATGAAGGCATGGTAAGATACGATATTCGACGGCGAAAACAATTTGGCATGACATTACGAATATTGCACATGATGAGAGGTAGTGTTTATAGATAGCATGATAATAATAATAATATGGCACATGATAGAGTATTGCACGTAAAACGTAGAACTGGGGAAAGTGCACATGATGTAGAGCAGGGGTGGCCAACGAGTCAGACGAAGAGCCAATTTTTTTACTGTGTTATTTCAAAGACTCATCATACACACATGAACATTAGGGTGCATCAAATTGCAATGCAAAAATTAAATCTCAACATATCAAACAGTCTGGGGTTGCATTTTCTTCGGACACACGCAAAAATGACTTTTGCAAAGTTTTGGGAAAATTCATTGAGATTTAGAGGTGGAACACAGCATGTGAAAAATATGAAAATGGGCCGTTTTGGGTGTTTTCCTAGGCAATTTTCAAAAAATGCAAGAAATTGTTTTTGAGAACATTTCTTTTAAAAAAACAACATGTATTTATTTAAGAACAAAAAGAACAACATTGAAATTGTTTTTAGGATGTCTCAAGAATCCTAGAGTCCTGGTCCAGCTCGTGCTTGCAGTGGTGCAGATTTGGCTGTTTAGAGCGGTCATGCTCAACTGCCTGCAGCACATTCTGCAGGTGATCCTCGCTCCTGGCTGCTGCCACAAAGTCTGATGTGAGTTTGACGCCACGCGTTTGACGCCACGCTCAAGCCAGTGCCAAAGCAGAGCTGTGGGGCTCGAATGGGGAGGTCAGCCGCTTTGTGCTCTAAGATGGCATCTGCAAGTGCGCGCGCGCTCGCGCAGCTGGCACTGAAAAGTGCCAGGGGCAGCATCTCGCCTGTCAGGTACCATAGGTGCCACTCCAGTGCCTTGATCGCTGATGCTGCAATGCCCTCGTCAACAGACTTGTACGCATACAGGTGGTGGTAGAGTGTGAGGTCATTCCATGTGGCATCTACGGCCGTTTTCACAGGTCAGCCACCACGTTGCGTAGATGTGCTTAATGAAGTTGGCAAACGCCTGAATCTTCAGCACCTGCTGCCACGTAGTGATGGTCCCCTGAGGAAGCAACGCAATGTGCTGCTCCATCAAGGCCAGCTTGAGAGTGTAGAGCAGCTTGGCCCTCCACCGCGCCTTGTGCAGTGCTCCTGGCTGTTGGAAGGTAACTGGAGTATGTGCTGCACCGTCTGCACCCAGATACACAAGACACAGCTGCACAAACTCTCGGTAGTCGCCTCGCTTGTAGTCGAGCACTCCTGCAGTGCACCGCAATGAGTTCAGCACGCAAACTTGCCCAGGAATGGTGGTTCGGCCTCGTCAGGAATGTAGCGGGACAATGGGCCATGCTGGATGTCGCAGTAATTTCCTGCTGATCTTTGGGTTAGGTATGCCTGCGTTGCATCCACCAGTCGAGCTGTAGCCTCACTGGAGCGCCTGGCCTGCGGAATGTGCCGCAACTTGTTGTTAGCGTCGAGAAGTGGCCACCATCTTGTCGCATGCTTGACGATCGCTCACCATTGGGATATTGGCCTTCCCATTAAAATGGCCACACCTGCTCCAAAACGACCTTGGCCGCCTGAAACCGTGACAAGGCCTCCGTTCAAACCTGGTCACTTTGGCATGCAGTTGCGCGTCACAGTTGTACATCATGCACCGGCAAATTCTGGCGACCACTTGGCAGCTTGGCGCCAGTGATGATGGCATCTGCATTGGTGATGCTGGCACATGGCATGTTTCTTCTTCTTCTTCTTCTTCTTGAAACAAAACATTGAAACCAAAGCCCAAAGTGATGGCACCAGAGAACGACATCAAAAATGAACCGCTTTATCATGGCTCCTCAATGGGTGCCGGTTACCCCCGTTTGCCATAAAAGCTTATGTGCCGTTCCACCTCTAGATCACCACGTATCGCAAAAATATTTTGCATTTATTGTTGTTGCATGGATGGTAACACTTTGAGCACCCAGACCGATCAATATGCTGGAATTGTGTATTTTGATGCACCCTAATGAACATCTAATAATATAAATAATGTTGCACATTATATTGGTGTTCATTGTCTTGTAGGGGGAGTTATAGGGAGGAGTTATAGAGTTTGATGGTCACAGGCAGAAAGAAACCTCCTGTGGTGTTCTGTGGTGCACCTCGGTAATCTCAGTCTATGGCTGAAGGTGCTCTGGTATGACTCCAGTGTGGCGTGCAGGGGATGGGAGGCGTTGTCCATAATGCTGAGTAGTTTACTCAGCATCCTCCTCTCAGAGACCTCCACCAAAGACTCCAATTCCACTCCCAGGACAGAACCCGCTTTCCTGATGAGCTTAATGAGTCTGTTGGCGTCGGCTGCCTTCACCCTGCTGCCCCAGCACACAACAGCGTAGAAGATGACGCTGGCCACCACAGAGTGATAGAACATCTGCAGCACGGTCCTGCAGACGTTGAAAGATCTGAGTCTCCGTAGGAAACACAGGCGACTCTGACCTTTCTTGTACAGGGCCTCTGTGTCTTTAGTCCAGTCCATGTTATTCTCTATGTGGACACCCAGGTACTATATTTCCTCGACAATGTCCACCTCTGTCCCCCTGATGCTGATCGGTTTCGGGTGAGTCGGTTGCTTCCGGAAATCCACCACCAACTCCTTAGTCTTAGAGATGTTGAGTTGCAGGTGATTCAGTCCACACCACTCCAAGAAAATGTCCACCACACTCCTGTACTCGGACTCCTGCCCCTTCCTGATACAGCCCACAATGGCAGAGTCATCCGAAAACTTCTGCAGTTGGCAGGACTTTGAGCTGAAGTCTGAGGTGTAGAGTGTGAACAGGAAGGGAGACAGGACTGTCCCCTTAGGTGCTCCCGTGTTGCTCACAATAGTGTCCGACGTGTTGCTCTGCAGCCTCACATACTGCCCCTTTTCCACGGTCACTGTACGGCGCGACGGCGCGTTACGGCACGGCATGGTACTTTTCGGGTCTGTTTCCATTACAACTGAGTACCATATAGTACCTCCTCGACGTGGGCGGGGTCGTCATAACACGGCTGCGCGAACTGCCGTGACGTCATTTACACCGCGCCAAGCCACGCACAAAACCGGAAGACCAGAACAACAACAACACAACAATGGAGGACACCGAAGCGTTTGTGTATTATTATTATTATTATTTTTTTTTAAAAGTCAGGTTTTAAAAAGTGGTGTGGTCGAGTCTCGTGTTTATTTATGTCTGGTCGGTCGTCGCGCGCTTATGACGCTCCCAGTGACGACACTCGTCGGCCAATCAGTGGAAGGCAGTCGGCTGACGTCACGTCATAGTACCGCTTCGGCTGGCTTGGAACCAGGGGCAGATGTGATACCAAATAGTACCTGATATCAGGTACTACGTGCTAGTGGAAACACGCAAATACCGCGCCGTACCGCGGCGTACCGCAGCGTACAGTGACCATGGAAAAGGGGCAATACTGTGGCCGACCAGTGAGGTAGTTGGTAATCCAGGCCACTAGTGGAGCGTCCACCTGCATGTCCAGTAGCTTAGTCCCAAGCAGGGCAGGCTTTATGGTGTTGAAAGCACTTGAGAAGTCGAACGTTGTGACTCTCACAACGTTGCCTGCCTCCTCCAGGTGAGAATAAGCCCTGTGCAGCAGGTAGATGATGGCGTCTTCCACTCCAATACGGGGCTGGTAGTCTAACTGCAGAGGGTCCAGTGATGGTTCGACTAGTGCACGGATGTGCTTCAAGACTAGCCTCTCCAGCGACTTCATCACATGTGAAGTCAAAGCCAGTGGTCTGTAGTCACTGAGGGTGTTTGCATGTCTTTTCTTGGGGACAGGAACCAGACATGATGTTTTCCACAGGACAGGGACCATCGTCGTGCTCAGGCTCAGGTTGAAGATGTGTTGGAAGACGCTGCACAGCTGAGTCACACACACCTTGAGCACTCTGAGGCTGAGGCCGTCCGGCCCCACGGCCTTGCCTGGGCGTAGTCTGCCGAGTTCACTTCTCACATCCTCCGCCGTGATGGTGATTGGCCCTGCAGAGAGGAGAGGGAGGAAAACTACAATACGAAAACCTGTGGATAGACATAATGATCAGCATATCTAAACATAGTGAACAGTGAAAACTAAAAGAAAATATCAAATATAGATAATCATACGAAAACCTGTGTATAAACTAAAGATTCAAGAACTTTATTTGTCAGAAACACATACAGGATATGCAGTGAAAAGTGTGTGCAAAATAATACAACTTGAATTGGAGAGATCAGAATCAGAATATTTAGAAAATGTACGGTAAAAAAAAGCAATATAAAAATATATCAGTGGCAGAATAAAAAATTTTAAAAATCAGAAAAAAAATAGAATGAAACAATACAGAATAAGGTGAGTACAGACCTTGTATGTCTGCCTGTATGTATGCCATAAGTCATAAGCATGTGTCATAAGCATGTGTGCACGTGTGCCCTGGTGAGGTCAGAGTTCACAGTCCTGGTGGCCTGCCGAAAGAAACCTGGGGAAACTATAAGAATATAAATAATGTTATGAAAACCTGTGTATAGACATAGATAATGTTATACACCAATGTCACAAAAGAACATTGCTTGTTTGTAAAAACAAAGGCAATAAAGCTCATTCTGATTCTGATGATTGTTATTATTATAATTTTATTAATAGTTAAGACGATTCAAATGTGTGTATTGTACAATTCAAGTATTTTTATAGCCAAACTATCCGGAACATTTGTTGACTGTTATTTGGATGATGAATTGCCTGTAACAACATTACAAGCGACAGCATAAATGATTATAAACACTGCCTTTAGGTTCAACATAGAGATGGAACTTGATCAGACTACCTGATGCATTGACTAATTGATTAATAAACACATCCTTCATACCTGAACCACAGAACCCAAAGTCTCTCTCTATCTGTGTCCACCTATCTAAGGACCATGTCAGCCTCAATACACATGTGCCTCATTGTATGAATCGCCTCACATTGACATAGAAGTGTGTCATAAGCTCATTTATAGGCTGACGTGGACGTGAATGTGATGTGAATATTTAATTTACAATAGGTAAATGGCAATGATTGACATAATATTCCTGCTCATCAAACTATTCAGTAATCAGATGTCTATTCATTCTGTAAATTACATTCCCTCAGTGATGCTGATGTTTGACTGTTTCCCCTGTAGCAATACAGAAAGTGTTTTTGTTGAAATTGGATTGGTGTGATATTACAATTTCTTACACTATCTCATATTTCTTTTACCACATGACTCATTACATTTTGATAGTAATAATAAATAATACTTATAATCGTATAATAATGCGTACAGCAAAACAGTGCAAATCAGATGAAAATGTCCCATTCATACATGCAAATCCATTCCAGACCAGAAAATGTTCCATTTATGAATATTATGTATTTATTTAATTTCCATGTAACGGATGGCTAATATGTCGATATTTTTAGCTGCAGTTGGCTTACTTTGTTTTCTAACCTCGCGCTCACAGAGCATAGTGTTCTGTAGCATTCACACACACACACACACGCACGCTGGTGCCTGCAACAAAAGCAACAAGGTGTCCTGTAGGGTGATTTGCTTCAGCTCAGACCTCTCGTAGGCGTCCCTCATGATGATCCCTCATTCCTCTTTGAATAACAAAACTAAAACACAGAGCATCCACACAGGGGAGTGTGGCCATATAAGGGTGTTCCTCGAGCTACGTCATACATGTGGCGGCTTGACCACGTCTGACGCGGGGAGCTCCTCCACATAGGTGGCCGGAAAGTGTCCCCTCCGTCCGCCGAGCTCGCCGAACCACCAGCTGCTGGTTTCCTTCCCGTAGATCTCCACAACGTCTCCTGTGAGACAAAATGTTGACATTATCCAAGACGTCCGGTATCTTGTCATTTAGTTTACAGAGTGGAAAGGAAAACGCTGTATTGTAGGACGATGAGAACTGTTGGAATGTTGAAACGTGGAAGAAATTGCTCATTTGACTGCACTAAATATCTACAAATAAAGTACCTGCATCTAGTGGGTCCTGGGCCAGGAACCACTGGATGGAGGTAATGTCCCAGCACCCAAGCTGATATACATACATACATACATACATGCATACATACTGTACATACACACATACATACATACATACATAAATACATACATGCATACATACTGTACATACACACATACATACATACATACATACATAAATACATGCATACATATTGTACATACACACATACATACATACATACATACATACATACATACATGCATACATGCTGTACATACACACATACATACATACATGCATACATTCATACATACTGTACATACACAACATACATACATACATACATACATACATACATACATACATACATACATACATACATACATACATACATACATATATACATACATACATACATATATACATACATACAAATCCCCCCAAAACACACAGTTGAATAAATACTCACCCACTCTCAGGCTCAGTTCGTCTTCTTGTTCACTGCTGAAGTCGTACAGTGCCTTACACAGTCCTATACTGCTCCACTCTGTGGCTGTTTCGCCTATGAATCATAAAACATATGCCATAATATAAACATAACATAATATATATCAATAATATAAAATAATGATGTACAGCATTGCGGTGGGGAAATATATCACCATTCAGTTCAGTGTGGTCTCTGCTGGGAGGGTCGCTGGTCAGCACAGCAGCAGGGTTAGCCTCCTCAGGGGGTCCCAGGTCAGGCTGGGCAGCGTGAGGCTCGACCCCTGGCACTGTCACAGCCTGAACGGGCCCCTGGTAAATGATGGAGGCCCTCATGGACCGACGAGTTCTGGTGGACGCTCTCCTCATTTTCACGGGACGGGTCAGTTGAATTACACTGTGCTCACAATCCTTCAGAGGAAAGACGACAGATTCAATAATTTACTGTGAGTAAGTGGTTAATTACCTCGGGAACAAATAATAACAAAATATCGAGTTGAATATGTAAAATAAAAAACTATTTAAAGTGAAAATTACACAAATTTTTGTTCTTTTTCTTGCTGTCGTGCAGTTCCCACCTTATCTTTCCATCGAGAGATGCTGTCGTGGAATCGATGTGTGGACCTGGGCTTTCCCTCCAGATCAGACAGGGACATGGACACTTTATAATGAGTGGCTTCAAGGAGGTCCAGTTTCAGGGTTGTCTAAAAAACAATACATATATATATATATAGTGGTTAATATATAGATATAACTATATAGATATTAGATAATCACATTGTATTTAGATATTAATCTAAAGTCAGATTTGTGAGTAAAACTAACTGTAATAATAACACTAACCCTACGAACACTGACCTTATTCCTAACCCTGTCACTAAAGAAAATTTAAGGAAAAGAAAAGAAAAATGTCTATGACCATTTTTTCACAAAGACAGTCTGTCACCTCGTCAAGCAGCTGTTCGGTTTCCTCCAAGTTCTTCTGGTTTGAAAAGGACGGGTTATCAGCATAGCTTTTCATCAGCTTTTGTAGTCCTATCATGAACAAAACCAAAATGAAAGCCCTTCTTCTCACACACTCCATCAACTGCGGACCAACAGAGAAGATGTGAACGAATCAGTGATCAAGGGCATCGTCAAGAGACTCACCCTCGCAGTCCTTCTTTGTCTTGGACACGCTGTCTTCCAGCCGTTGGAGTTTTGTCTTGATGGCATCCCTCCTTCTGTCCTTCCCCATCAGGGACTTGCTGTCCTCTTCCTGGGACACAGGAATGACTAATGAGTATGTGAAGTGTTCAACAATACGGTCCCTGAGTTACGGGGGGACCTGCACCAATCGCAGGTGGTTTTACTGCCCTGCTAAAGCTTACTCTGTGCTGTCTTTTTGTCGTCTCTGGCAAATATGGGTGACATCTCCTCTCTCTGTGACTCTCTGGACTATGATAGAGGTGTGCTGTGTTACAATAGACAAACTAAATGGTCCTGCTGTCGTCCATTGTGGGTAAAAGGGACAGGAGTGGGTTACAGTTCCCATGGGTTCAACCAAGATTTATTCTATTCATCTATTGAATGGAATGGAGGAATGAAGAACGAAAGGATGTAGCAGGCTTACGAAATAATCAGCCATCAAAAATTCAGTCTTGTTCTCCTGGGCCGTGGCACTGATCTCCTCCACCAGGGACTGGATGTCCTTCTGCAGGTCCACCCTCTGCATGGCCTGCTCAATCACCCTCTGACCCTGCGGGCGGATGGGGGCGCACCGGGGAGGGGAGTGGGTGAGTGAATAAATAAGTGATTTTATCCATCCGTCTGATTGTGCTCGAGACAATTTCTTGCTTTTCATGCAGCAGTGGACCAGGCCTCACGTGTACGAGGGACTGTCCGAAGCTGGACATGTGAAGGTTGTATCTGTCCAGGGTGTTGCTCAACATCTCCAGACGCTGCTTCTCCAGCTCCAGGATGATCTGAGAGCAGGAATGTGATTATAGATCATGTTGAATGGGAAGCATTTCGCCTGATTTCCTGTCAGGGATTAATACAAGTACAACACCAATCCCCCCCATGAAAGCCAGTATTCAGGCACTGGTATGGTGCATGCCGTCTCTGACCCCTGACCCCAGACAATGTGACTGTGGCAGTTGATCTTGCCACATGCCACTTAAAGTGCTCCTCCAATGCCAAGGACATGGGTAGATGTTGAATATCGTAGAGTTTGCAGTTGCAAAGCAGAGCAGGTGGTACCATGCTAACCTGTCAGAGCCGTCTCTTGAGTGTGTGTGGTGATGGCTGGTTTACCTCCTGTGTCCATTGATCCGTCAATGCACCACAGGTGTGCAGCCTCGCACAGCCCCATGTTCGGGCCAGGTGAGGCTGCTTAATCCAGCCACCAAACACCCACAGCAAACTTGTGGAGTAACCTCTGAGGAGGAACCTTTTTACCTCCCGCTCCACACAGCACCTAACCTCGTTCCTGGACGTTCTCATCTCACGAAGGACAACACTTGGAGGTGGATGCTTCAAATGTACGGTTTGCGGTGTGAGCGAGAGAGGGACTACTGATAGTGGGATATGCGTTTACACACACACACCTGGTGGCAGTTCTTCAACGTGTTCTCACACTTGAGTCGGATCTGATGGCCCTCCATGTTCCTGTTGAAGTATTCCTCGTCCAGTTTTGCCTGGGCCTCGGCTGACTTGGTCAGTCTGTTGAGCATCTGTATGAGACAACAGTTGGTCCATCAAACACATAACCTACATTTTTTTGTTACGGTACAAACAAAACGAACTATTTTGGCGTTTAGCAGACACTTTCAAATCCAAAGTGAAATAGGTCATGTACAGGTGATTAAGGAGCAGGTAGGAGTTAGGACATGTTCAGGTGATTAAGGAGCAGGTAGGAGTTAGGACATGTTCAATGTGATTAGTAGCGAGTAGGCGAGTTGTAGGGAGACATGTTCAGGTGAATTAAGGAGGCAGGTAGGAGTTTAGGGACATGTTCAGGGTGATTAAGGAGCAGGTAGGAGTTAGGACATGTTCAAGTGATTAAGTAGCGAGTAGGAGTTAGGAGACATGTTCAGGTGATTAAGGAGCAGGTAGGAGTTAGCGACATACAGGTGATTAAGGAGCGGAAGTAGGAGTTAGGAGACATGTTCAGGTGATTAAGGAGCAGGTAGGAGTTAGGACAAGTACAGGTGATTAAGGAGCGAGTAGGAGTTAGGAGACATGTTCAGGGGACTAAGGAGCAGGTAGGAGTTAGGACAAGTACAGGTGATTAAGGAGCAGGAAGGAGTTAGGACATGTACAGGTGATTAAGGAACAGGTAGGTGTTAGGACATGGAGGTTGAATACTCTAACCCAAAGACTAACTTCAGATTTTGTCCAAATGTGTGATAGTGTTGAGAAGATTGGGAGTGATGTGGTGTAAAGTGGTTGTGGGAAAGTGGTATTCATATACCTTTTGTTTTTCCTTTTCAGTGCAAATCTGCTTGTTGTTTTCCACAAAGTTGAAGAGTGCTTCATGTTCTCTTGTTATCCCCAGCAATTTCTTTTTCATCTGTTTGAATAAAGAGGAGGTAAAATACTGACACTGATGAAGCCAGAAAAACAGGATAAAACTATTTTCACAAAGCCAACATGATATGTTCATTTTTATAATCTGTATCATTCATTGACAACTTTGCACAAGTTATTGCTTAATAACTTATTGTTAAGATCTTGTATACAGTAATTCACATTAGATTTACCTGTAAATAATTTGTACATATCACAACACAAGAGACCTTTAGTAAAGGCCTATTTTGGCAACAACACATTACATCTAGTCCCTGCACGTTTGCAGGGAGTTTGTTCAAACACATAATAACCATAACATAATAATAACAAGTAAATGTTGGGAAAACCCTTCAGCTGCTCGTTCCAGTTGGCCGTCACCAGTTTTCCAGTTTTTTCCACATGATTGTCAAGCTTTGATGACATCACCATCACACACCATACACCATAACAGACAAAAGAAGAGAGACATCAGGTATAGAATAAAATATATTTGGGTATAAGATCACAAGATAATAAACTTTTATGAACACACAAAGAATGACATACAGGCCTCTTTCTTTTATTGTGCTCATCTAAAACTTGCCGTAATTCCAAGATGGCTTCTTGCTGAAAAGCATTTCCCAATGTTCTGGAAGAGGACATGGATTTGGGAGGGTTAGGATTGGGGCTGGGGTTAGGATTGGTTAGGGTTGGGTGGGGTTAGGGTTGGGGTTAGGGTTGGGGTTGGGGTTAGGGTTGGGATTAGGGTTAGGGTTAGGGTTTGGGGTTGGGGTTAGGGTTGGGGTTGGGTTGGGGTTAGGGTTGGGGTTGGGGTTGGGGTTAGGGTTAGGTTTGGGGTTAGGGTTGGGGTTAGGGTTGGGGTTAGGGTTAGGGTTGGGGTTAGGGTTGGGGTTGGTTAGGGTGTGGGTGGGGTTAGGGTTGTTAGGGTTGGGTGGGGTTAGGGTTGGGGTTGGGGTTGGTTAGGGTTGGGGTTAGGGTGGGTGGGTTGGTTTTGGGTGTGGGGTTGGAGGGTTGGGGTTAGGGGGTGGGGTTGGGGTTAGGGTGGTGGGGTTGGGGTTAGGGTTAGGATTAGGGTGGGTGGGGTTGGGGTTGGGATTAGGGTGGGGTTAGGGTTGGGATCTGGGTGGGTGAGAGCTGTGTTCTGCACCTGTGTGTATCTGCTGTGGAGTACATCTCATCTGACACGTGGCACCAAGCACTGTAGGTGGAACTTAGCAAGAAGGAGAAGGAATGAAGGTTAGCTTGACACCTCGCGGGCTTTGCAATGTTGTGATCCAGTCTATGTTGCCAGATTGGTTAGTTTAGTTGGCTACTGGTTAGTTGTTCAGCCTGTGTTGACTTTTTTTTATATATGTGTGGTACCTACTTGTTTGACATTCCTTTAGACGCCCTGATAAGTTTTCCGGCTAGCTTTTGTATTCCCTTGGCATAGTTGAGCTCCAGCTCGGCCCTGTTCCAGTTTTATATTTACAGAAAGAGAACAATAAATTAGTGAAAGAGTAACCACCGTGGTCATTAACATTCTCTAGGAAAAACGGTTAGTCCACACTCCTTCAGTACATAGACAAACTATGAAATTGAAACTATGAAACTATGTTATGAAACATATTATTATTCTAGAAAATTCCTCAAGAAAAGTGTGCTCCATAAATATATTAAAGATATATTATTCAAAGTGAAACGTATCTTTTGCCCCTTAACTTGAATGAATACATACCCAATAAATGTACAACCAAGGTATTTTATTGCAACTGAGGATAGAAGCAAGCAACTAGAACAAGAAGGCCCACTTACTATAACTACTTACTAGAAATAGAAGAGAAATAGAAGAAACTAGAATTGATACCTTGAACATACCTTTGCTGGAAAACCGCCATTAGCTCTTTGAAGAAGTACTCCCCGTTCTTTGAATAGCGTTTCACATGTTGGTACAGGGAGTTGTACTGAAACGGTAAATAAGGTGATTTCATGTCAACAACAAGATGAAAAGCACACTCACAAGAAGACCAAAAACTCAACAACTTAAATTAAATTATTTCAACAAATAATCTTTCAAAGTAAGTTAAAAAAAGAAGAAGTCTATTCTCACAGAGCAGGTGCCCATGGGATCCCTCATGTTGCGTCTTGCGTTTGTTGACTTTGGACTTTGTTCTTGCAGTCCTTTTGCCAAAGTCACTCAGGCGGAAATATGAGGCGGTGTTTAGTGTTCAACAGTAAAGTGGTGCCGTGTTTAGTGTTCAACTATAAAGTGGTGCCGTGTTTAGTGTTCAACTGTAAAGTGGTGCCGTGTTTAGTGTTCAACAGTAAAGTGGTGCCGTGTTTAGTGTTCAACAGTAAAGTGGTGCCGTGTTTAGTGTTCAACAGTAAAGTGGTGCCGTGTTTAGTGTTCAACAGTAAAGTGGTGCCGTGTTTAGTGTTCAACAGTAAAGTGGTGCCGTGTTTAGTGTTCAACAGTAAAGTGGTGCCGTGTTTAGTGTTCAACAGTAAAGTGGTGCCGTGTTTAGTGTTCAACAGTAAAGTGGTGGCGTGTTTAGTGTTCAACAGTAACTTGGTGGCGTGTTTAGTGTTCAACAGTAAAGTGGTGCCGTGTTTAGTGTTCAACAGTAAAGTGGTGCCGTGTTTAGTGTTCAACTGTAAAGTGGTGCCGTGTTTAGTGTTCAACAGTAAAGTGGTGCCGTGTTTAGTGTTCAACTGTAAAGTGGTGCCGTGTTTAGTGTTCAACAGTAAAGTGGTGCCGTGTTTAGTGTTCAACAGTAAAGTGGTGCCGTGTTTAGTGTTCAACAGTAAAGTGGTGGCGTGTTTAGTGTTCAACTATAAAGTGGTGCCGTGTTTAGTGTTCAACAGTAAAGTGGTGCCGTGTTTAGTGTTCAACAGTAAAGTGGTGCCGTGTTTAGTGTTCAACAGTAACTTGGTGGCGTGTTTAGTGTTCAACAGTAAAGTGGTGGCGTGTTTAGTGTTCAACTATAAAGTGGTGCCGTGTTTAGTGTTCAACAGTAAAGTGGTGGCGTGTTTAGTGTTCAACAGTAACTTGGTGGCGTGTTTAGTGTTCAACAGTAAAGTGGTGCCGTGTTTAGTGTTCAACAGTAAAGTGGTGCCGTGTTTAGTGTTCAACAGTAAAGTGGTGCCGTGTTTAGTGTTCAACAGTAAAGTGGTGCCGTGTTTAGTGTTCAACTATAAAGTGGTGCCGTGTTTAGTGTTCAACTATAAAGTGGTGCCGTGTTTAGTGTTCAACTATAAAGTGGTGCTATGTTTAGTGTTCAACTATAAAGTGGTGCCGTGTTTAGTGTTCAACTATAAAGTGGTGCTATGTTTAGTGTTCAACTATAAAGGGGTGCCGTGTTTAGTGTTCAACAGTAAAGTGGTGCGTGTTTAGTGTTCAACATGTAAAGTGGTGCCGTGTTTAGTGTTCAACTATAAAGTGGTGCCGTGTTTAGTGTTCAACAGTAAAGTGGTGCCGTGTTTAGTGTTCAACAGTAAAGTGGTGCCGTGTTTAGTGTTCAACAGTAACTTGGTGCC
>PIJE02000067.1:41772-117697 GCA_002895965.2 Coryphaenoides rupestris | reverse complement strand
AGTAAAGTGGTGTTGTAGTTTCCGACAGTAAAGTGGTGCCGTGTTTAGTGTTCAACAGTAAAGTGGTGGCGTGTTTAGTGTTCAACTGTAAAGTGGTGCCGTGTTTAGTGTTCAACAGTAAAGTGGTGGCGTGTTTAGTGTTCAACAGTAAAGTGGTGCCGTGTTTAGTGTTCAACAGTAAAGTGGTGCCGTGTTTAGTGTTCAACAGTAACTTGGTGGCGTGTTTAGTGTTCAACAGTAAGTGGTGGCGTGTTTAGTGTTCAATACAGGAAAGGGTGCGTGTTTTAGTGTTCAACTATAAAGTGGTGCCTTGTTTAGTGTTCAACTATAAAGTGGGTGCCGTGTTTAGTGTTCAATTATAAACGTGGTGCCGTGTTTGTGTTTCAACTATAAAGTGGTGCTGTGTTTAGTGTTCAACAGTACTTGGTGGCGTGTTTAGTGTTCAACAGTAACTTGGTTGCATGTTAGTGTTCAACAGTAAAGTGGTGGCAGTGTTTTACATGTTTTCAAACATAACTTGGTGGCATAGATTTAGTGTTCAACAGTAAAGTGCGTGCCGTGGTTTTGTGTTCAACAGGAAAGTGGTGCCGTGTTTAGTGGTTCACTAATAAAGTGGCCGTGTTTAGTGTTCAACTTGAAGGTGGTGCGTGTTTAGTGTTCAACTAAAAAGTGGTGCCGTGTTTAGTGTTCAACAGTAAGTGTGCCGTGTTTAGTGTTCAACAGTAAAGTGGTGCCGTGTTTAGTGTTCAACTATAAAGTGGTGCCGTGTTTAGTGGTTCAACAGTAAGTGGTTGCCAAGTGTTTAGTGTTCAACAGTAACTTGGTGGCGTGTTTAGTGTTCAACAGTAAAGTGGTGGCGTGTTAGTGTTCAACAGTACTTGGTGGCATGTTTAGTGTTCAACAGTAAAGGTGGTGGCCGTGTTTAGTTTCAACAGGAAAGTGGTGCCGTGTTTAGTGTTCAAACTATAAAGTGGTGCCGTGTTTAGTGTTCAATATAAAGTGGTGCCGTGTTTTAGTGTTCCAACTATAAAGGGTGCCGTGTTTAGTGTTCACAGTAAAGTGGTTGCCGTGTTTAGATGGTTCACAGTAACTTGGTGGCGTGTTTAGTGTTCAACTATAAAGTGTTTGCCGTGTTTAGTGTTCAATCCTATAAGTGGTGGCGGTGTTTAGTGTTTCAACAGTAAAGTGGTGCCGTGTTTAGTGTTCAACAGTAAAGTGGTGCCGTGTTTAGTTTTCAACAGTAAAGTGGTGCCGTGTTTAGTGTTCAACTATAAAGTGGTGGCGTGTTTAGTGTTCAACAGTAAAGTGGTGCCGTGTTTAGTGTTCAACTATAAAGTGGTGCCGTGTTTAGTGTTCAACAGTAAAGTGGTGCCGTGTTTAGTGTTCAAACTGTAAAGTGGTGCCCGTGTTTAGTTGTTCACCGTAAAGTGCTGCCGTGTTTAGTGTTCAACAGTAAAGTGGTGCCGTGTTTAGTGTTCAACCAGTTAACTTTTTTTTTGGGGGGTGGGGGCCCCCGGTGGTTTTTTTTTTTTTTTACGTGTTCAACAAGTAACGTGGTGCCGTGTTTAGTGTTCAACAGTAAAGTGGTGCCGTGTTTAGTGTTCAACAGTAAAGTGGTGCCGTGTTTAGTGTTCAACTATAAAGTGGTGCCGTGTTTAGTGTTCAACTATAAAGTGGTGCCGTGTTTAGTGTTCAACAGTAAAGTGGTGCCGTGTTTAGTGTTCAACAGTAACTTGGTGGCGTGTTTAGTGTTCAACAGTAAAGTGGTGCCGTGTTTAGTGTTCAACAGTAACTTGGTGGCGTGTTTAGTGTTCAACAGTAAAGTGGTGGCGTGTTTAGTGTTCAACTATAAAGTGGTGCCGTGTTTAGTGTTCAACAGTAAAGTGGTGCCGTGTTTAGTGTTCAACAGTAAAGTGGTGCCGTGTTTAGTGTTCAACTATAAAGTGGTGCCGTGTTTAGTGTTCAACTGTAAAGTGGTGCCGTGTTTAGTGTTCAACAGTAAAGTGGTGCCGTGTTTAGTGTTCAACAGTAACTTGGTGCCGTGTTTAGTGTTCAACAGTAACTTGGTGGCATGTTTAGTGTTCAACTGTAAAGTGGTGCCGTGTTTAGTGTTCAACAGTAAAGTGGTTCCGTGTTTAGTGTTCAACAGTAACTTGGTGCCGTGTTTAGTGTTCAACAGTAAAGTGGTGCCGTGTTTAGTGTTCAACTGTAAAGTGGTGCCGTGTTTAGTGTTCAACTGTAAAGTGGTGCCGTGTTTAGTGTTCAACAGTAAAGTGGTGCCGTGTTTAGTGTTCAACTATAAAGTGGTGGCGTGTTTAGTGTTCAACTGTAAAGTGGTGCCGTGTTTAGTGTTCAACTATAAAGTGGTGCCGTGTTTAGTGTTCAACTATAAAGTGGTGCCGTGTTTATTGTTCAACAGTAACTTGGTGGCGTGTTTAGTGCTCAACAGTAACTTGGTGGCGTGTTTAGTGTTCAACAGTAAAGTGGTTGCGTGTTTAGTGTTCAACTATAAAGTGGTGGCGTATTTAGTGTTCAACAGTAAAGTGGTTGCGTGTTTAGTGTTCAACTATAAAGTGGTGCCGTGTTTAGTGTTCAACAGTAAAGTGGTGCCGTGTTTAGTGTTCAACAGTAACTTGGTGGCGTGTTTAGTGTTCAACAGTAAAGTGGTGGCGTGTTTAGTGTTCAACTATAAAGTGGTGCCGTGTTTAGTGTTCAACTATAAAGTGGTGCCATGTTTAGTGTTCAACTATAAAGTGGTGCCGTGTTTAGTGTTCAACTATAAAGTGGTGCCGTGTTTAGTGTTCAACAGTAAAGTGGTGCCGTGTTTAGTGTTCAACAGTAACTTGGTGGCGTGTTTAGTGTTCAACAGTAAAGTGGTGGCGTGTTTAGTGTTCAACAGTAAAGTGGTGCCGTGTTTAGTGTTCAACAGTAACTTGGTGGCGTGTTTAGTGTTCAACAGTAAAGTGGTGGCGTGTTTAGTGTTCAACTATAAAGTGGTGCCGTGTTTAGTGTTCAACAGTAAAGTGGTGCCGTGTTTAGTGTTCAACAGTAAAGTGGTGCCGTGTTTAGTGTTCAACTATAAAGTGGTGCCGTGTTTAGTGTTCAACTGTAAAGTGGTGCCGTGTTTAGTGTTCAACAGTAAAGTGGTGCCGTGTTTAGTGTTCAACAGTAAACTTGGTGCCGTGTTTAGTGTTCAACAGTAACTTGGTGGCATGTTTAGTGTTCAACTGTAAAGTGGTGCCGTGTTTAGTGTTCAACAGTAAAGTGGTGCCGTGTTTAGTGTTCAACAGTAACGTGGTGCCGTGTTTAGTGTTCAACTATAAAGTGGTGCCGTGTTTAGTGTTCAACTGTAAAGTGGTGCCGTGTTTAGTGTTCAACTGTAAAGTGGTGCCGTGTTTAGTGTTCAACAGTAAAGTGGTGCCGTGTTTAGTGTTCAACTATAAAGTGGTGGCGTGTTTAGTGTTCAACTGTAAAGTGGTGCCGTGTTTAGTGTTCAACTATAAAGTGGTGCCGTGTTTAGTGTTCAACAGTAAAGTGGTGCCGTGTTTAGTGTTCAACAGTAAAGTGGTGCCGTGTTTAGTGTTGAACAGTAAAGTGGTGCCGTGTTTATTGTTCAACAGTAAAGTGGTGCCGTGTTTATTGTTCAACCAGTAACGTGGTGCTCGTGTTTATTGTTCAACAGTAACGTGGTGCCGTGTTTGTGTTTCAACTGTGTTCAACAGTAAAGTGGTGCCGTGTTTAGTGTTCAACAGTAAAGTGGTGCCGTGTTTAGTGTTCAACAGTAAAGTGGTGCCGTGTTTAGTGTTCAACTATAAAGTGGTGCCGTGTTTAGTGTTCAACAGTAAAGTGGTGCCGTGTTTAGTGTTCAACAGTAAAGTGGTGCCGTGTTTAGTGTTCAACAGTAAAGTGGTGCCGTGTTTAGTGTTCAACAGTAAAGTGGTGCCGTGTTTAGTGTTCAACAGTAAAGTGGTGCCGTGTTTAGTGTTCAACAGTAAAGTGGTGCCGTGTTTAGTGTTCAACAGTAAAGTGGTGCCGTGTTTAGTGTTCAACAGTAAAGTGGTGCCGTGTTTAGTGTTCAACTGTAAAGTGGTGCCGTGTTTAGTGTTCAACAGTAAAGTGGTGCCGTGTTTAGTGTTCAACAGTAAAGTGGTTGCCGTTGTTTAGTGTCAACAGTAAAGTGGTGCCGTGTTTAGTGTTCAACAGTAAAGTGGTGCCGTGTTTAGTGTTCAACAGTTAAAAGTGGTGCCGTGTTTAGTGGTTGAACAGTAAAGTGGTGCCGTGTTTAGTGTTGAACAGTAAAGTGGTGCCGTGTTTAGTGTTCAACAGTAAAGTGGTGCCAGTGTTTAGTGTTCAACAGTTAAAGTGGTGCCGTGTTTAGTGTTGAACAGTAAAGTGGTGGCCGTGTTTAGGCGTTCCAACTATAAAGTGGTGGCGTGTTTAGCGTTCAACTATAAAGTGTGCCGTGTTTAGTGTTCAACTATAAAGTGGTGCCGTGTTTAGTGTTCAACTATAAAGTGGTGCCGTGTTAGTGTGCGACGTGGCAGAAACTTCCACTCTAAAGCTAAAGTCTTTCTCGTTGCATCTTGTATGAAGTGTGTAGTACACGGATTAACTTGAATTGATGTATTCAAATACGCACGCACCACACATACACACTGCCCCAACACGCACATACAAAATCACCATTATAAAACACAATGGACAGGCCTGAGTCTGTTTTATTGAAATATTTGAAACACCCGGTGTATGCCTTTGCAGCGTGGCAAAACCGGAATACTTTAAAAACAAACCCCTCCATTGGCAAATACAGCATCCAGCTGTATACACAGTACCAGTATGCACATAATACTGCTTGTCCACATCCCACGTACCGTCTGAGTGGATCACGTTTTCGAGGGAATTCCACGCATTAGAATTTAGTTTGTGTGTTTGTGTGTTTGAAGGCCAATTCAATCTACGTTTTGGTATTTATTTGTATCCAGTATCGTTAACACCTCACGTTCGGAGCATGACTGCGTCATATCTAAAAATAAATAAATAACATAGACAAGACAATAAGAGTGAGAGGGAGCGAGAGAGTGAGAGAGAGAGAGAGAGAGAGAGAGAGAGAGCTAGAGAAAGAGGGGGTGGGGATTGTAACATTAAGAGTTTGATATTCCATTGAGTGCAAAAATTAAAAAAATTATATAAAAGAATGATCGTGCGAGGGGGGGCGGGGGAAGAGCCAAGAGTACAACGGACCATGACACGATTCACACCAGGATTGTATGTGGACGTTTGTTTGTTATGACCAATCCGGTGACGTCATTCTTGACTCCCACCATCCATCTGCTCGTTCGTACGCACACATCCACAGCTCCAGTGTTTGTTCTTAGGGGTAGGGTGTGGGGTTAGGGGGTAGTGTATGTGTAGGGTATGTGTAGGGGTAAGGGGTATGGTAGGGTATGGGTTTGTAGGGTAGGGTTAGGGTTAGTAGGGTAGGGTTGAGGGTTTGGGGTTGGGTTAGGGTTAGGGTAGGGTTAGGGTTAGGGTTAGGGTTAGGGTTAGGGTTAGGGTTAGGGTTAGGGTTAGGGTTAGGGTTAGGGTTAGGGTTAGGGTTAGGGTTAGGGGTTAGGGTTAGGGTTAGGGTTAGGGTTAGGGTTAGGGTTAGGGTTAGGGTTAGGGTTAGGGTTAGGGTTAGGGTTAGGGTTAGGGTTAGGGAGGGGGTGGTCAGTGGTGTTCTTCCGTGCACAACGCGTAGCCGTTGCCCTCGTGCGCTTTGTTGTTTGTGCCGTTGGCGGCGCTGCTGTGGGGCTTCTGACTGGCCGGCGGCGCGTCGGCCTCGTCTGAGCTGGTCTCCATGTCACTGCGGTCGTCTTTGGACACCTGGAGGACACACAGGGGAGACCAATCGAACTCAGATTCAGTTGAATCAATGATTTGGCTTTGGTTTTGATTCAGACCACGTGCACACATGGAATAGATGTGAATTAAAATCTCGACCCACTATAGTTAAAGACACATTTCAAACACTTTTCAAATCTGAATAGGTGGAACCTGATGTTGACACCAATGACACAAAAAAGCGAAATGAAACAAGTACATTTAATATTAATACTTTTAAATTTTAATATATTTAATAAGGGCCGCTTACATGTAATGGATTCCCATTTTTCCCCGCCTTGCAGATGTTTATGTGATCATAGGGGACAAGAAGAAGAAAAGGTCAAAGGTCATATCACAGACCTTCCATCATACATATTCATATGTAGTATATTTAGTATACACATATCCAATGTAAATATCATATCGAGTCTGGATTTATGAAAGTTACATGCATTTACAAGATATACAGACTATAATAGACATTTACTACAACTGGGTAATCGTTTTTACTACCCATTATTTGGTAATTATGTATTTACGACGTATTATTTATTATAGTTTATTTCATCCAAGGTAACTTGCAGTGAATTCAAATGCTAGGCTACAGGTAGGCCGTGGACATTTGGGATCGAACCCACTAACTTTGGCACCCCCCCCGCTACTACACAGCCCTGTGTGCCCACCTTGCCCCTGCAGACGGCTCGACAGGCCGTCTTCACTATGAGATAGGACCAGTAGGAGTGGAGGACTTGCAGTAGGAGCAGGAGCAGGTTGAAGAGCCACCACGACGGGTAGGGTCCCACGATCTCCCAGCTCTCAAATATTGTTGTGTTTAAAATCCTGAGGGAGAGAGAGATAGATATAGATCAGCACTTTGAATGGTGAGTCTTTTGAGATTGAGATTATGGGATGTTTTGTGTTAAGGTAAGGTATATACTAATTAAGATAGGGTAAGGTTAAGTTTAAGGTAGGGTAAGTTGACGCTAGGTTAAGGCGAAGGTAGGTTAAACATATGGTTAAGGTTATGGTTATGGTCGGGTAAGGTTAAGGTAGGTTAAAGTTAAGGTTAATGTTAATGGGTTTCTCATCTGCAAAATAACATATTGTTTACTTTCTTCACTATTAGTACCATGACCTTACAACAAACAAAAAATAACAAAACCAACAACAAAGTAATGTAGCAAGTTAAGCAATATGGATGACGAAGTCTGGTTTCCTGTCCACCATAGCAATCAGAAAGTTGTCTGTCTGTTGTCGTTCTTTTTAAACCCACATGGGAAGAGGTTTACGTCGTTTTGATGATACATCTCTCTTGCCTTTTTAACCACTACTTCTCTTAAGGCACACGTAGTGTTACAATGACCCCAGTCTGTTGAATATGTTTTAGTGCAGCGCAATTGTTATGTGAGATACAGTATAAAAAAAAGGAACATTGAATGATTGTGGATAAAAAGGTATCCTTGGAACAATCCTGACCCAATCATGACCATGCATCACTGGCAGGACCCGAAGCCATGGCAACGGCCTGGCGCTAATGGGTATATGAGTGTAACATTTTTTACGAGCTTTCATTTATGAGCTATAATTTGGGTGCAGTTGGTTAGAAATGACATAGCTGCACTAAGCTGTTAGTGAGTGAAATGTGCTATGAGAATATCTGTTGACAGTTGACTGCCCCTTTATTAAGGCAATTTAGATTTCAGACCATGCTGGGGTTAATTTCTGACCAATTATCTCTCTTCCCTGATTGCTTCAGGGAATCCATCTCGTTAATCACAGGTGTGTGAATGCAAGTGAGGAGACGTTTAGCATCTTCTAAAATCTTGCTCTCTTCTGCGCGCTCACTTTACAACTCTCACATCTTACCCACAGCAGCTTCAATCAGTTATACGTCACCTCAAATGTTCAGAATATAGCGCTAACAAGATTCTAACTTTAGATCTCTTGATCCCGAACTCTCTTGATGATGAAATCTAAAATCAGTAGGCCATCTGGAATACATTGATGTCTGATTTTTATTGTGAAGTGTTGAGCAGTATTAATAATTATAAATAATTGTGTAATAATTAGGGGTGTAACGGTACGTGTATTCGTCCCGCGACTTCACGGTACGGATGTCACGGTTCGGTACGTGCAGCCATATGACGAATACGTCTGAGTCACACTCCAATCCAGAAGGTGGCGATAAAGCACATAAACGCTGTTTGCCGACCGCCATTAAGGAACAAGAACAGCAGAAGAAGACCTGACTTGGTGGCGTGTTTAGTGCTCAACAGTAACTTGGTGGCGTGTTTAGTGTTCAACAGTAAAGTGGTTGCGTGTTTAGTGTTCAACTATAAAGTGGTGGCGTGTTTAGTGTTCAACAGTAAAGTGGTGCCGTGTTTAGTGTTCAACAGTAAAGTGGTGCCGTGTTTAGTGTTCAACAGTAAAGTGGTGGCATGTTTAGTGTTCAACAGTAAAGTGGTGCCGTGTTTAGTGTTCAACAGTAAAGTGGTGCATGTTTAGTGTTCAACAGTAAAGTGGTGCAGTGTTTAGTGTTCAACAGTAAAGTGGTGCCGTGTTTAGTGTTCAACTGTAAAGTGGTGCCGTGTTTAGTGTTCAACTGTAAAGTGGTGCCGTGTTTAGTGTTCAACAGTAACTTGGTGGCGTGTTTAGTGTTGAACTGTAAAGCTGTGCCGTGTTTTAGTGTTCAACAGTAAAGTGGTGGCATGTTTAGTGTTCAACAGTAAAGTGGTGCCGTGTTTTAGTGTTCAACAGTAAAGTGGTGGCATGTTTAGTGTTCAACAGTAAAGTGGTGCCGTGTTTAGTGTTCAACAGTAAAGTGGTGCCATGTTTAGTGTTCAACAGTAACTTGGTGGCGTGTTTAGTGTTCAACAGTAAAGTGGTGGCATGTTTAGTGTTCAACTGTAAAGTGATACCGTGTTTAGTGTTCAACAGTAAAGTGGTGGCGTGTTTAGTGTTCAACTGTAAAGGGGTGCCGTGTTTAGTGTTCAACAGTAAAGTGGTGGCGTGTTTAGTGTTCAACTATAAAGGGGTGCCGTGTTTAGTGTTCAACAGTAAAGTTGTGTCGTGTTTAGTGTTCAACTATAAAGTGGTGCCGTGTTTAGTGTTCAACTCCAAAGTGGTACCGTGTTTAGTGTTCAACAGTAAAGTGGTGGCGTGTTTAGTGTTCAACTATAAAGGGGTGCCGTGTTTAGTGTTCAACAGTAAAGTTGTGTCGTGTTTAGTGTTCAACTATAAAGTGGTGCCGTGTTTAGTGTTCAACAGTAAAGTGGTGGCGTGTTTAGTGTTCAACAGTAAAGTGGTGCCGTGTTTAGTGTTCAACTATAAAGTGGTGCCGTGTTTAGTGTTCAACAGTAAAGTGGTGCCGTGTTTAGTGTTCAACAGTAAAGTGGTGCCGTGTTTAGTGTTCAACAGTAAAGTGGTGGCGTGTTTAGTGTTCAACTATAAAGTGGTGCCGTGTTTAGTGTTCAACAGTAACTTGGTGGCGTGTTTAGTGTTGAACTGTAAAGCTGTGCCGTGTTTTAGTGTTCAACAGTAAAGTGGTGGCATGTTTAGTGTTCAACAGTAAAGTGGTGCCGTGTTTAGTGTTCAACAGTAAAGTGGTGCCGTGTTTAGTGTTCAACAGTAAAGTGGTGCCGTGTTTAGTGTTCAACTATAAAGTGGTGCCGTGTTTAGTGTTCAACAGTAAAGTGGTGCCGTGTTTAGTGTTCAACAGTAAAGTGGTGCCGTGTTTAGTGTTCAACAGTAAAGTGGTGCCGTGTTTAGTGTTCAACAGTAAAGTGGTGCCGTGTTTAGTGTTCAACAGTAACTTGGTGGCGTGTTTAGTGTTCAACAGTAAAGTGGTGCCGTGTTTAGTGTTCAACAGTAAAGTGGTGCCGTGTTTAGTGTTCAACAGTAAAGTGGTGCCGTGTTTAGTGTTCAACAGTAAAGTGGTGCCGTGTTTAGTGTTCAACTATAAAGTGGTGCCGTGTTTAGTGTTCAACAGTAAAGTGGTGCCGTGTTTAGTGTTCAACTGTAAAGTGGTGCCGTGTTTAGTGTTCAACAGTAAAGTGGTGCCGTGTTTAGTGTTCAACAGTAAAGTGGTGCCGTGTTTAGTGTTCAACAGTAACTTGGTGGCGTGTTTAGTGTTCAACTGTAAAGTGGTGCCGTGTTTAGTGTTCAACAGTAAAGTGGTGCCGTGTTTAGTGTTCAACAGTAACTTGGTGCCGTGTTTAGTGTTCAACAGTAAAGTGGTGCCGTGTTTAGTGTTCAACTGTAAAGTGGTGCCGTGTTTAGTGTTCAACTGTAAAGTGGTGCCGTGTTTAGTGTTCAACAGTAAAGTGGTGCCGTGTTTAGTGTTCAACTATAAAGTGGTGCCGTGTTTAGTGTTCAACAGTAAAGTGGTGGCGTGTTTAGTGTTCAACAGTAACGTGGTGCCGTGTTTAGTGTTCAACTATAAAGTGGTGCCGTGTTTAGTGTTCAACAGTAAAGTGGTGCCGTGTTTAGTGTTCAACAGTAAAGTGGTGCCGTGTTTAGTGTTCAACAGTAAAGTGGTGCCGTGTTTAGTGTTCAACAGTAAAGTGGTGCCGTGTTTAGTGTTCCTAGTAAAGTGGTGCCGTGTTTAGTGTTTAAAGTGCTTGTTTAGTGTTCAACAGTAAAGTGGTGGCGTGTTTAGTGTTCAACAGTAACTTGGTGGCGTGTTTAGTGTTCAACAGTAAAGTGGTGCCGTGTTTAGTGTTCAACATAAAGTGGTGCCGTTGTTTAGTTGTTCAACAGTAACTTGGTGGCGTGTTTAGTGCTCACAGTAACTTGGTGCGTGTTTAGTGTTCACAGTAAAGTGTTGCGTGTTTAGTGTTCAACTATAAAAGTGGTGGCTGTATTTAGTGTTCAACAGTAACGTGGTTGCGTGTTTAGTGTTCAACTATAAAGTGGTGCGTGTTTAGTGTTCAACAGTAAAGTGGTTGCCGTGTTTAGTGTTCAACAGTAACTTGGTGGCGTGTTTAGTGTTCAACAGTAAAGTGGTGGGCGTGTTAAGTGTTCAACTATAAAAGTGGTGCGTGTTTAGTGTTCAACTATAAAGTGGTGCCATGTTTAGTGTTCAACTATAAAGTGGTGCCGTGTTTAGTGTTCAACTATAAAGTGGTGCCGTGTTTAGTGTTCAACAGTAAAGTGGTGCCGTGTTTAGTGTTCAACAGTAACTTGGTGGCGTGTTTAGTGTTCAACAGTAAAGTGGTGCCGTGTTTAGTGTTCAACAGTAAAGTGGTGCCGTGTTTAGTGTTCAACAGTAACTTGGTGGCGTGTTTAGTGTTCAACAGTAAAGTGGTGCCGTGTTTAGTGTTCAACAGTAAAGTGGTGCCGTGTTTAGTGTTCAACAGTAAAGTGGTGCCGTGTTTAGTGTTCAACAGTAAAGTGGTGCCGTGTTTAGTGTTCAACTATAAAGTGGTGCCGTGTTTAGTGTTCAACTGTAAAGTGGTGCCGTGTTTAGTGTTCAACAGTAAAGTGGTGCCGTGTTTAGTGTTCAACAGTAAAGTGGTGCCGTGTTTAGTGTTCAACAGTAACTTGGTGGCGTGTTTAGTGTTCAACTGTAAAGTGGTGCCGTGTTTAGTGTTCAACAGTAAAGTGGTGCCGTGTTTAGTGTTCAACAGTAACGTGGTGCCGTGTTTAGTGTTCAACAGTAAAGTGGTGCCGTGTTTAGTGTTCAACTGTAAAGTGGTGCCGTGTTTAGTGTTCAACTGTAAAGTGGTGCCGTGTTTAGTGTTCAACTATAAAGTGGTGCCGTGTTTAGTGTTCAACAGTAAAGTGGTGCCGTGTTTAGTGTTCAACTGTAAAGTGGTGCCGTGTTTAGTGTTCAACAGTAAAGTGGTGCCGTGTTTAGTGTTCAACAGTAAAGTGGTGCCGTGTTTAGTGTTCAACAGTAAAGTGGTGCCGTGTTTAGTGTTCAACAGTAAAGTGGTGCCGTGTTTAGTGTTCAACAGTAAAGTGGTGCCGTGTTTATTGTTCAACAGTAACGTGGTGCCGTGTTTATTGTTCAACAGTAACGTGGTGCCGTGTTTAGTGTTCAACTGTAAAGTGGTGCCGTGTTTAGCGTTCAACAGTAAAGTGGTGCCGTGTTTAGTGTTGAACAGTAAAGTGGTGCCGTGTTTAGTGTTCAACTGTAAAGTGGTGCCGTGTTTAGTGTTCAACTGTAAAGTGGTGCCGTGTTTAGTGTTCAACTATAAAGTGGTGCCGTGTTTAGTGTTCAACAGTAAAGTGGTGCCGTGTTTAGTGTTCAACAGTAAAGTGGTGCCGTGTTTAGTGTTCAACAGTAAAGTGGTGCCGTGTTTAGTGTTCAACAGTAAAGTGGTGCCGTGTTTAGTGTTCAACAGTAAAGTGGTGCCGTGTTTAGTGTTCAACAGTAAAGTGGTGCCGTGTTTAGTGTTCAACAGTAAAGTGGTGCCGTGTTTAGTGTTCAACAGTAAAGTGGTGCCGTGTTTAGTGTTCAACAGTAAAGTGGTGCCGTGTTTAGTGTTCAACAGTAAAGTGGTGCCGTGTTTAGTGTTCAACAGTAAAGTGGTGCCGTGTTTAGTGTTCAACAGTAAAGTGGTGCCGTGTTTAGTGTTCAACAGTAAAGTGGTGCCGTGTTTAGTGTTCAACAGTAAAGTGGTGCCGTGTTTAGTGTTCAACAGTAAAGTGGTGCCGTGTTTAGTGTTCAACAGTAAAGTGGTGCCGTGTTTAGTGTTCAACAGTAAAGTGGTGCCGTGTTTAGTGTTCAACTGTAAAGTGGTGCCGTGTTTAGTGTTCAACAGTAAAGTGGTGCCCAAAGTGGTGGTTTAGCGTGAACGTAAAATGGTGCCGTGTTTTAGCGTTGAACAGTAAAGTGGTGGGCGTGTTTAGCGTTCAACTATAAAGTGGTGCCGTGTTTAGTGTTCAACTATAAAGTGGTGCCGTGTTTAGTGTTCAACTATAAAGTGGTGCCGTGTTTAGTGTTCAACTATAAAGTGGTGCCGTGTTTAGTGTGCGACGTGGCAGAAACTTCCACTCTAAAGTTAGTCTTTCTCGTTGCATCTTGTATGAAGTGTAGTCGTACACGGATTAACTTGAATTGATGTATTCAAATACGCACACACACACATACACACTGCCCCAACACGCACATACAAAATCACCATTATAAAACACAATGGACAGGCCTGAGTCTGTTTTATTGAATATTTGAAACACCCGGTGTATGCCTTGCAGCGTGGCAAAACCGGAATACTTAAAAACAAACCCCTCCATTGGCAAATACAGCATCCAGCTGTATACACAGTACCAGTATGCACATAATACTGCTGTCCACATCCCACGTACCGTCTGAGTGGATCACGTTTCGAGGGAATTCCACGCATTAGAATTTAGTTTGTGTGTTTGTGTGTTTGAAGGCCAATTCAATCTACGTTTTGGTATTTATTTGTATCCAGTATCGTTAACACCTCACGTTCGGAGCATGACTTGCGTCATATCTAAAATAAATAAATAACATAGACAAGACAATAAGAGTGAGAGGGAGCGAGAGAGTGAGAGAGAGAGAGAGAGAGCTAGAGAAAGAGGGGGTGGGGGATTGTACCATTAAGAGTTTGATATTCCATTGAGTGCAAAAAATTAAAAAAATTATATAAAAGAATGATCGTGCGAGGGGGGGCGGGGGAAGAGCCAAGAGTACAACGGACCATGACACGATTCACACAGGATTGTATGTGGACGTTTGTTTGTTTATGAACCAATCCGGTGACGTCATTCTTGACTCCCACCATCCATCTGCTCGTTCGTACGCACACATCCACAGCCTCCAGTGTTTGTTCTTAAGGGGTAGGGGTGTGGGGTGTAGGGGTAGGGTATGTGTAGGGGTTGTGTAGGGGTATGTGTAGGGGTAGGGTATGTGTAGGGTATGTGGGTAGGTAGGGTATGGTTGTGTAGTAGGGTAAGGGTATGAGCAGTGTTTGGGGTTGGGTTATGGTTAGGGTTAGGGTTAGGGTTAGGGGTTAGGGTTAGGGGTTAGGGTTAGGGTTAGGGTTAGGGTTAGGGTTAGGGTTAGGGTTTGGGTTAGGGTTAGGGTTAGGGTTAGGGTTAGGGTTAGGGTTAGGGTTAGGGTTAGGGTTAGGGTTAGGGTTAGGGTTAGGGTTAGGGTTAGGGGTTAGGGTTAGGGTTAGGGTTAGGGTTAGGGTTAGGGTTAAGGGTTCCTCCGTGCACAACGCATGGCCGTTGCCCTCGTGAGCTTTGTTGTTGGTGCCGTTGGCGGCGCTGCTGTGGGGCTTTTGATTGGCCGGTGGCACGTCATCCTCGTCTGAGCTGGTCTCCATGTCACTGCGGTCGTCTTTGGACACCTGGAGGACACACAGGGGAGACCAATCGAACTCAGATTCAGTTGAATCAATGATTTGGCTTTGGTTTTGATTCAGACCACGTGCACACATGGAATAGATGTGAATTAAAATCTCGACCCACTATAGTTAAAGACACATTTCAAACACTTTTCAAATCTGAATAGGTGGAACCTGATGTTGACACCAATGACACAAAAAAGCGAAATGAAACAAGTACATTTAATATTAATACTTTTAAATTTTAATATATTTAATAAGGGCGCTTACATGTAATGGATTCCATTTTCCCGCCTTGCAGATGTTTATGTGATCATAGGGGACAAGAAAGAAGAAAAGGTCAAAGGTCATATCACAGACCTTCCATCATACATCTAAATAGCATATTTAGTAGTATATTTAGTATACACATATCCAATGTAAATATCATATCGAGTCTGGATTTATGAAAGTTACATGCATTTACAAGATATACAGACTATAATAGACATTTACTACAACTGGGTAATCGTTTTTACTACCCATTATTTGGTAATTATGTATTTACGACGTATTATTTATTATAGTTTATTTCATCCAAGGTAACTTGCAGTGAATTCAAATGCTAGGCTACAGGTAGGCCGTGGACATTTGGGATCGAACCCACTAACTTTGGCACCCCCCCCCCCGCTACTACACAGCCCTGTGTGCCCACCTTGCCCCTGCAGACGGCTCGACAGGCCGTCTTCACTATGAGATAGGACCAGTAGGAGTGGAGGACTTGCAGTAGGAGCAGGAGCAGGTTGAAGAGCCACCACGACGGGTAGGGTCCCACGATCTCCCAGCTCTCAAATATTGTTGTGTTTAAAATCCTGAGGGAGAGAGAGATAGATATAGATCAGCACTTTGAATGGTGAGTCTTTTGAGATTGAGATTATGGGATGTTTTGTGTTAAGGTAAGGTATATACTAATTAAGATAGGGTAAGGTTAAGTTAAAGGTAGGGTAAGTTGACGCTAGGTTAAGGCGAAGGTAGGTTAAACATATGGTTAAGGTTATGGTTATGGTCGGGTAAGGTTAAGGTAGGTTAAAGTTAAGGTTAATGTTAATGGGTTTCTCATCTGCAAAATAACATATTGTTTACTTTTTTCACTATTAGTACCATGACCTGTAGCACCACCTTACAACAAACAAAAAATAACAAAACCAACAACAAAGTAATGTAGCAAGTTAAGCAATATGGATGACGAAGTCTGGTTTCCTGTCCACCATGGCAATCAGAAAGTTGTCTGTCTGTTGTCGGTTTACATCGTTTTGATGATACATCTCTCTTGCCTTTTTAACCACTACTTCTCTTAAGGCACACGTAGTGTTACAATGACCCCAGTCTGTTGAATATGTTTTAGTGCAGCGCAATTGTTATGTGAGATACCAGTATAAAAAAAAGGAACATTGAATGATTGTGGATAAAAAGGTATCCTTGGAACAATCCTGACCCAATCATGACCATGCATCACTGGCAGGACCCGAAGCCATGGCAACGGCCGTGGCGCTAATGGGTATATGAGTGTAACATTTTTTACGAGCTTTCATTTATGAGCTATAATTTGGGTGCAGTTGGTTAGAAATGACATAGCTGCACTAAACTGTTAGTGAGTGAAATGTGCTATGAGAATATCTGTTGACAGTTGACTGCCCCTTTATTGAGGCAATTTAAATTTCAGACCACGCTGGGGTTAATTTCTGACCAATTATCTCTCTTCCCTGATTGCTTCAGGGAATCCATCTCGTTAATCACAGGTGTGTGAATGCAAGTGAGGAGACGTTTAGCATCTTCTAAAATCTTGCTCTCTTCTGCGCGCTCACTTTACAACTCTCACATCTTACCCACAGCAGCTTCAATCAGTTATACGTCACCTCAAATGTTCAGAATATAGCGCTAACAAGATTCTAACTTTAGATCTCTTGATCCCGAACTCTCTTGATGATGAAATCTAAAATCAGTAGGCCATCTGGAATACATTGATGTCTGAGTTTTATTGTGAAGTGTTGAGCAGTATTAATAATTATAAATAATGTGTAATAATAAGTGTGTGTGTGTGTGTGTGTGTGTGTGCGTGCGTGCGTGCGTGCGTGCGTGTGTGTGCACGCACACACATACACATTATAAGTAGAACCCTCTGACTGCTGTTAGCATCAAGGCATTATCAGCGATCTGCTTTGTATTTGAACTTTGTTTTATTGCATAGAGTAAAGCTGCTGTATCCATAGTAACTGTCACTTAGCAACACAATTGAAAGAGATATGTCTGGGATCAGCTCCATCCCTATACTGAAAAAAAACTAACTAGAACTACAACTCCAGCCTTAAGATAAAGAAAAAAACAACATTATCCATTCTCAGGGAACCATTACTGATAATGTGCTACATTACTGATCATGTACTACATTACTGATCATGTGCTACATTACTGTTCACTTGCTACATTACTGTTAAGTTGCTACATTACTGATCATGTGCTACATTACTGTTCAGTTGCTACATTACTGTTCAGTTGCTACATTACTGATCATGTGCTACATTACTGATCATGTACTACATTACTGATCATGTGCTACATTACTGTTCACTTGCTACATTACTGTTCAGTTGCTACATTACTGATCATGTGCTACATTACTGTTCAGTTGCTACATTACTGATCATGTGCTACATTACTGATCATGTGCTACATTACTGATCATGTGCTACATTACTGTTCACTTGCTACATTACTGATCATGTGCTACATTACTGATCATATGCTACATGACTGACAACGTTCTACATTATTGATCATGTTACATTACTGATCATTTTCTACATTACTGATATTCATGTTATCCAACAAGCTAACAGGCTACATAACTATTTTTATGTGAAGTTTCTTTGGGTTTCCTGAAAGGCACCCAAAATGAAAGTGATCACGATCGTCGTGTGATAATGCTGATAATGCTCACCAGACAGGGAAGACCCCCAACCTGGAGCTGATGAAGAGGATTGCGAACACGGCAAACAGGAAGTTGCAAAGTGTCTGGCACTTGGCGTAGTTTGCCATCTTGCCTGCCTGAAAAAAAAAAGTACACATCATAAATCAAAACGTGATTCAACGTGAAAGCTGTCGAGAATGCAGTAAAGGAACCGTTTTAGCACGTGTCAGTTTGGACTGCATAAACATGACGGTGAATAACAGGTATATCTCTCCCAGATCCCACATCCATCTATCCTCAATCCCACCTATCTCTCCACCTCCCACCACCCATCTCTCCTTTACCCCCACCACCACCACCACCACCCATCCCCATACCTCCATGAGTATGTCGACTGCGTCGTGGAGACACATGAGCAGGGTGCCCACCCGCACCATGTTGTTGACGTAGGAGAAGGTGATGAGGGAGATGGTGGTCAGGTGGTGCAGGAACATAACCAGGAAGTCCTGAGGAACAGTTACCATGGCAACGTCACACACACAACTATACACAACTACACGCGTTTACTGGAAACACAATAAGGCAGAACTACTGAGTACCATAAAGTGATGTTTTAAATAAAGCTGCACAATAGTGTATTCATTGGCAACACTATTATACGACTCCAATATTGATTGAGTATTGATTGATTGAATTAACCAAATTTGGCTAAAGGTCAAACTATGTTGTAAACTAAGGTTAATTTGCATCAGGTTCAGTTGATTGTTGGCAACCCTATTTCTACATAATTGATCCGTAATTGGCCGAGACGGGTCCAGACCAGAGCAAGAGCTGAGTGGATGGGGGGTGGTGGGAGGGGGGTGGGGTGGTGATGGTAGCGTAGCCATGACGACATGATGATGATGTCATGATGATGACAGCAGCCACCCGGAAGCCAGTCTTTGATTTCACACCAAAAAAAGAGAAGAGTCAGGGAAGGATGGATGAGGAGAGGGAGGATGATAAGAGGAAAGGATGCTGGGAGGAGGAGGGGAGCGTATGGAAGCAAGGCGACAGAGCGCACAGTGAACATACTGGACTGGCAGGGGGATGCAGAGGGTCTCCTCAGAATGCTGCTGTGCATGAAATAAACTGAAAGGAGAAACAAAAAAACATGCCAAGTGTCAACAAAGAGATGGCAGGATGGAGACGTATGTTTGGTTTGTTGCACGGCATCATGGGTATTCTGAGGTGGGCACCATTGAGTGAGTGAGAGAGTGAGAGAGTGAGATTGGTAGGGTGTAGTCGAGAGAGTCAGAACATGAGGCATGGGTGGGAGCCAGGCATGCAGAGTGGACCAAACACCTGGACACCAGAGCCATATTCAGCCATATAAAGTACAAGTGTACATTAATAAATAATTACTAAATAAAATAGCCAAACTCAGAAGAACCCAGAAACACAGAAGTGAGAAGTACAGGAAATGTTTGTAGGACGTCTGATCTGATATCTGATCTGAGTAATTATATTATATATACACACTATTACAGCTTTAATATACTATAATTTATATATACACTCATTATTGGAACATTGTCAATTATCAAATTCAAGGACTTTTCAAGGGCTTTCCAGATCCGATTCCCACAAATTTCAAGGACCCAACACAGCATAGTTTAAGAAACTGACAACTTTCAAGGCCTTGTTTTTCTTCAAACATTCAAGGATTGCAAGGACCCATGGGAACAATGCAAGATATTCCTCATCTATAATATTATTGGTTTTCTTTTACTTAATAAGCTGAAATGAAAATATGCTTCTGTGGTGCTTTGAGAATGGGAACATCTGGTCAATAGTTGCATTAGACCATTCCTTTTAATGTTGGATTTGTAGTGCATTGATCCAGAACAGCGGTGTCCCGTGATTGAAAAAGAATGCACACCGTCTGAACGTGTATTGACCAACAGAGGAACACTAGACTAGAAACTATTTCAATCCTGTGTGACATCAAGAAAGAAACGCAAACACAGTATTTATTTGGACACACAAATGAAAGCTTCCTGAAGTCAACACTGCAGTAGTCACATGGCACAGTGTAACAGAATTCTAATCTGAATCCAAAAAGTAAACAATGGAATAAATATCTTCATAATAAATAACTACAGTAGAATGCCTGTAGAAGACGAGGAAAGAAGGAATATTGTATATTCTCACATCTAACATTTAAAATACACTGTGCTGTATTCTGAATAATCTCCCATGACTTCACTTGGTAAGAGATGTTTGAAGACGCTGTGATTATTAACATGTTCAAACGTACAGCTTGTGAAGCATCTTGAGTGAGACTCCTACCTTCCTCCTCATGTCTGTGAATTGGGAGAAGAGCAGGGAGAGGTAGAAGGACAGCTCCACAATGTAGTAGTAGTGCAGGTCCACTGTGAGTGGCTGGGTCACACACACACACACACACACACACACACACACACACACACACACCACACACACACACACACACACACACACACACACACACACACACACACACACACACACACACACACACACACACACACACACACACAATTACTGCCAAGATATCTTGGTACAGTCAGTTTTGGTAAGTTTTTAGTTTGTTTGGCCATTTTAGAAATACACCAGGAAACATTTTCTTACGGCCAAAATGAATTAGTGTAGTCTCTAGTGTACTCCAGTGCTCTTGAATGTTGTAGCATTGAATGAGTAGCATAAATGCTAAACTAGTTCGGGTAGTGATGTATTGAAGTATTGAACGAGTAGCAGAAATGCTCACCTGGTTTGGGTAGTTGTACCAGCACTCTTTAGTGTTCCACAGCCACGGAGTCTGGACAAGGAAACAAACAATAATGTATTAATAGATTAACACATCTCAAACAAAAATACACATTGAAACATAACAGAACATATAACCAGGCTTTTTTTCATTTCAGCTTTGGTAGATTGAATTACATGCCCAAAAAGGAGCTGCTGACTGAAATAATTTAAATGTTATGTTAGAAAATAGATTATTTTTCCATGTTTCAACATAACATGAGAATGGCACTGCAATGGCATGCTTAAATAAAAATAGCAATTCTAAAAAGTAATCTGGGGTTTCCTCCAACATGAGACGACATGAAAAAGGAAAAAGTGACTTTGAAGAGTCATTCCTGTCTGCTGCTATTAATATCCCCCAGTAGCTGGCTAGGAACAGTCCCACCTAGTTTCTCTGTAGTCTTGGTCACATGTGTGGAACCCAGTCCCACCTAATCACTACTTGTAGTGTAGGTGTAGCCTTTTAGCAGACTCTCTCATCCAGGGAAACTTGCAGTATATTTGTGTTAACGCAGGCATCTTCACTTTTAAAGGTAGTAGACCAGAGCAGACATTGGGGTTGTGACGTCTGTTTCACGGCAGAGACTAGGGCATGAATTTCATCCAACTCATTGAAGTGGTTCGCGGTGGTTGGATGCAGAAAGGTTTCGTTTTCACCAGATCTTTCCAAACCACAGCACCCCTTTATAGTGATTTATTTTCCAACGCATCCGATTCACAAGCATACAAACTCACAAGCATGAAACAGAAATTATGCCAAAATAACCATTTAAATATAGTATGAACCACATGCCCACTGTTGCTGTCCTTTGTAGAGGCTTCATTCTGTTGATATTAACGACGAAAGAACGGTTCTATGCACAGCCATGCAGTCAAGTGAAAGATTTAAAGCTTGGCCAAAGTATAAGGAGCCCATCACAAGCACGCTGAACAGAGATGGTAACTTACTTTTTTTAGGAATCGGAGGCCGTAGGTAAATATGTAAAGATAGAACATAAACCTCCACCTAGAGGGATAAGCAGAGCACAATGCAAACACGTTAGCCAGCTAGTTGAGTTTCTCCTCTTTCCATTTCACAGGATTTAATCAGCCGAGAGATGTTGCAGATATAAATTATATCCCACAGATAGTTGTTAGTTAATAAAGTACATATTTAAGCCTTTGCAGGTCTGAAAATCAACATTCTGCTGAGCCTAAGCCTATACTGTAACTTTTAGATACAAGGTCAGCTAGCTTCTCAGGTTATGAAGAGGTTATGAATAAGGTAGACGCGAGGCTAAGATAGATACTGACCTGCAGCATGACCTCACAGCCTTGAGTGTGATGATGTTGTTTACAATGCTCTCACACCACCTGATACACCACCTGCCTCGGGCACCACCCACCTGAGGTAGCACCCACCTGGGACACACACCACCTACCCACTTGAGACACCACCCACACCACCCACCCACCGGGCACACCATCCACACAAGAGAAATGTGGAGACACGCCCCCTGCCCCGTCCCAAGCCACGCCCACTGCATGCTCTGTACTTAAGCCACACACACACACACACACACACACACTGCCCCAACAGACACACACACATCTAGGCAGCAGCTCAGAAAGAACTAAAAACAAACCAAAACCCCTCAATTGCTACCTTTACTGTAAGTCCTTGGACTGTGGAGTGGTTTTTTTTTATGTTGACATTGTACTTTATCAGTACTTGATACCACGGTATCATAAGCCAGTAGCTTGTGACAGGTAGAGGCTGTGGCATAGCAACTGATCAATCAAACATCGCTACGAGTGCTACGAGTGCTGATGCCCAGTACAAAGCTATCGGATGTCTCCAATGACTCATTTTTGATTAAATATAATTTCCATGTTGCTATGCCCACGCGGTTCACTTTTAGACATAATCTAGATTGGTTAGCGGTCAATATCAGTGATATATTCTCACCATGTTTTTCAGAATGCATATAGCAAAAAAACAAGCAGGTTAATATTCCAAGGGTGCCCTGGGGTTGTAAAGCTGTATGACCTATGACCTGTTGCCTGTGACTTCACTGGAGCCAACAAGAGCCCAGAGGCTTGAGGAGAATACAAAGAGACCTGAACTACATAGTAGTGGAGCTGAACAAAACATAGCTTCCTATTCAACTCTCACTCAACATTTACTGCACCTTCCTTTCCTTGACAGCATCTGTTGCTGGCAAGGAATACGTCAACATGCATCTTCAGAAATTAATTTTCATCCAAACTCTACTGGTGTGTGTGTGTGTGTGTGTGTGTGTGTGTGTGTGTGTGTGTGTGTGTGTGTGTGTGTGTGTGTGTGTGTGTGTGTAGCTTGTAGTTACAAAACACTTCTTCATGAACTAAAAAACTACAACCTGTGTTTGGCCCACATTGACAATCTATTTCTGTTCCACAGTTCGCAAAATTAACTTAAATTCATGAATGAAAAAGAGATGTCCTTGATCAAAAGTCTTTGTTGGCAGGAGGAAAAGAGGCACAGTTTCTGTGTTGTAAATAAAAATGGCATAGCAAGCACAGAGACAGAGCAGCAGCAGCAGCAGTAGCTAACATGCTGTGTCTACTGTAAACACGGGAGCAGCAACGGGGTCCTCCAGTTCTGGTCGTCTTACATGCTCTCACAGAAGCGCGCCAGGGTGCTGGGCTTCTCCTGGTTTCGCCGCTGCCGGAACCAGCGCTGGATGGTCCGCACGTCCCAGTCCAGCTGCTTCGACAGGCCCTCCAGTCGCTTCTCATCTGGATGCTGGAACACAAATAAAACAACAACAACAACAACATCAATCAAAAGACCCTGCGTCAAAAACCAAGCAGCCATTGATATCCATTAGGAGAGCAGGACAGTGTGAGGGTGCTGGGTTCAGTCCCCAAGGTCTGTGCCAAACCTACCTGTAGGCATCCTAGAGCAAGATGACCCCTAACCCCTACCTGCTCCTTAATTACCTGTCTCTGTACTGTCTAACCCCTACCTGCTCCTTAATAACCTGTCTCTGTACTGTCTAACCCCTACCTGCTCCTTAATAACCTGTCTCTGTACTGTCTAACCCCTACCTGCTCCTTAATGACCTGTCTCTCTGTATCCACTGTCTAACCCCCAACCTGCTCCTTAATGACCTGTCTCTCTGTATCCACTGTCTAACCCCCTACCTGCTCTTTAATGACCCATCTCTGGAGTCACATGATCATTGCTGTGGATTTGAAAAGTGCCTGCTGAACAACTAAACCGTGGTCGAGATTAGTATAATCCAAGCGTTTGCAGATCCTAGTGGGGAGCGGAGAGAGAACGGCTGACCTTTGTGATGGCGGTGAAGACCTTCTCCAGGATGGCGTTGGGCTGGGCTTTCTGGGGGCCGTTGGCCTGGATCTTCAGCCCCATAGCGCAGGGCCTCGCAATGAACCTGCAGGAGATGAGGATAGATAAGGGATGGATAGCCTTATGGTTAAATGGAGCAGAAGCAAAAGTGGCCTTGAGTGTATAGATCGGGAATATGGTTATGTAAACATGGGTACTATGCAAATAAACACACCAGCATTCAGCCTGCATTTCCCTCTACAAGCCACCTCAATACGAGTCTCGGAAGAAAACTCTTTATTTTGTATTATTCATGCTTTCACAGCATAATGCATGGCTCTTAAAGTAAACAATAGTTAAATTATGACAGCCACCATGTCTGAGATTGTGTGAACACACAAAGCAATAACAACAACAACAACAACAACAACAACAGATAACAACAAACTAACAGGCCTCCCTCTTGCCCAAAGAGACCCCTGACCCACACTGCTTTGACTTCCTTCATGGGACCACTGGGTAGGCTTACTGTGTGTGTGTGTGTGTGTGTGTGTGTGTGTGTGTATATCATGATTTATTAATTATTAATCAGGGTCATTATTGAGTATTGCAGGCTACTTCACAGTGCAATAGAGTCAGCACATGTACACAAAGCAAGCAAGACGCTTGACAACAGTGAGCTGGTTGCTGACCTGCAGCTTTAAGCTACTATATTGATGTGAGGGTGAGAGGATCCATGCATTCACTCATGCATTCATTCATTTTCGAGTAATCTGCTAAAAAATTCAAAAGATGCAGACCACGTAGAAAATTCAGAAACACCGTGCTATCACCAAAAACGTGCAGGCCCCATCAGAAAGACGCTCAGGAGGATGCTTTGGTTACAATGACGCCTGACGCACGCACAGACGCACGGACACGCACGCACGGACGCACACGCAAGGCCTCTCACCTCTCGAAGAGCAGCCGCAGCATGAAGACGCAGAAGGCGAGCGGACAGGCCAGCAGGAGGTCCTCCGCCTGCGGGAACGTCGCCTCGTCCGTGTTCTTCAAGTCGGCCCAGGTGACGTTGTGGGGCAGCCAGAACCGCTCGTTCCAGAACCACGCTAAGATGCCGGCCATGGCCCTTTGATACTGACACACAATAATCAAAAACAAAGCAAAAAAAACCTTGTCCTCGGTCTATGCGGGCGTCGGTGATGCGCTCTCAGTCTGTATCCAGCACCCCCCCCCCTAAGCTCTCTCAGCAGGGAAGTAACCGACGGAACGCCTGGGAACGGGATGGTCCGAGTGAGCGTTATTCACGGGAGGAAGACGAGACTTTCAGTTGCATGGCTTTTGGGCGGAGAGGGGCGGGACTTCCGGCAGAGCGACATATCCCTCTCCGTTAGCTATTTTGGATTTCGCTTTGTCAAATTATTTTATCCGTAATCATTATCCATGTCGTTGATGTTCTTGTGGTGTTGTTATTATTCTTCTCCTCACTCCGGGGATTGTTATCTGACGCAAACCACTCGTTGGATGTAAGAAACCGGAAATGGCGTGATGGTAGACCGGGATAATGCGACACTTCGTGATTCGCGCCCAGGCTAGTAGGGAAGTAGACACAGCCTCTGCGCATCTGATTGGTGCGCGGACGTGTCACGCATGACGCAGCCGCTACGTCACACACACACACACACACACCTCAATGCCTAAAATGGGATATAGATAAAATACTTATTGTACTGTTCACCCTGCGCGTTAGGTATCTCTCTACGTTATCGCAGTTTAACAGCAAGCCAAACTCAGATATAGCACACTTGAGCCAGGATCGGAGCGTCTTGCTCCCTTTATTTCCTCTTTTATATTGTGTCAATACCACGAGTGAAACTGTAACAGAAACAACACAAAACCTTATTTCCCTTACAGCACAAGTTGCTAATAAACAGAATTGAATAAAGCTAGAAAGAATAACTAGGACTACGCGCCGATAGTGAGCCCGCTCATAGCAACAATAGACTAATCTAACTTAGGCGCACACTTTACATTAGCTCATTATCTAGTTAACTGAACATAGCTAGACATCTTCATTACATACAAAGTACTGCATTACAACTTACAGCCATTGCTTTCATGAGCGTGAGAAGGGAAGAGAACATTCACCAAATGACCGACTGTCTTTCTTACTGAGTATAAACAACTTTCTTACTGAGTATAAACAACTTTCTTACTGAGTATAAACATCACGTAGCCTACTTTAACACTTCAAAATAAAAGTCCGGTTCTCATCATGTAAATATTACTGTGTGTGTGTGAGTGTGTTTTCTTTCAAATATTTCCTTACCATAAGTTTTAATTACTACATTCAATAAATCATTTAAGTGCATTTAAGTTTGAACATGAATACTATTCTGAGGGCAGAACACTTATAGTTAAGAATTATTGCATATTTATATGTTACAACATAGGCTTATAGATTAGTACTAGCCAATTATATAATTATTAATTGATCATAGTTCTCTGTGGTAAATCTGAAGAAAATAATGTACAAAATGTTGGCTATTTCAACCAGCGTAGGTTTACATTTGATAATGTCGGCTATTGATTTCATAATGATGCACAAAACATGCGAGGACCATTAGTTATTTAGTTAGCTATTAGTTAGTTAGGATGTGGTGAAGTTGGACAGTGTGGGCTCATACATTGAATTAAAGTTTGTGGTACTTCTGCTCAGATAACTGCAGGACGGCGTTTTGGCGCCACCTGCTGTCCATGATGAATCGTCACACAGTTCTGTCGCATACACACTCCATTAGGCTATTATTAGACTTAGTACCTAACAAGTCAATACCTAGTGATTAGTAGTTAGTTAGTAAAGTAGTAGTAATACAACAAAAGTAGTCGAGACCAATTTGAACTGTATCTTTACATACTCTTTCCATTACTTACTATACATTTGTAAATGTGTTATTTCATTTTTATTATTCTACTGTTTATTTCTCTATTGTTTTATTGTATTGCTATGCAACCTGGCACAAAAATTTCCTTCGGGATTAATAAAGTTATCTTATCTAATCGTATTGTTTATTACTAGGTCTACAATGTAGGCTAATTTCAATTTTGGCAATTTGACACAATAATTGTCAATTTGACAATGAGACAAACACATTTGTTTTTGCAAAATTGAGAGACTCAAACTAAATTAAGAGACTTACTAAGTGCGTTTTACACATACACACACACACACACACACAACACACACACACACACACACACAACATTAACATATATATCATATATACGAGAATAGAATAGGGGCCAAAGTGTGTGTGTGTGTTGTGTGTGTGTGTGTGTGTGTGTGTGTGTATGCGCGCGCGTGCGTGCGTGTGTGTGTGTGTGTGTTCCGGGTAGTGAGCGTGGTTGCCCGTCTTCTCTGCGATAGCGGCTGACAGCAGCAGCAGCAGCGCAGCGGGGGGTAGAGACGCTAGATCGTCGTAGCTGTCCGCGTCTGATCGCTCATCATCACACCACCATCATCATCACCATGGCCGAGTCTCCTCCACCTCCTCCTCCACCTCCTCCTCTAGCACCAGCGGCCGCCGTCTCTTGGCCGATCAGCAGGGAGTCGTACGAGCTGCAGGAAGTGATCGGTGAGTAAGTAACGGCTCGCCTGGCAGAGCCCCCGCAAGGGCATGTGAGTGAGGCCTACCGGCTTCAATGCCTTGCATTGCGGATGTTGCATTCATGTTGTTATATGGACATGTTGTCATATTGTGCCACTGTTCTATTCATATTGTTATATGGACATGTTGTCATATTGTGCCACTGTTCTATTCATATTGTTATATGGACATGTTGTCATATTGTGCCACTGTTCTATTCATATTGTTATATGGACATGTTGTCATATTGTGCCACTGTTCTATTCATATTGTTATATGGACATGTTGTCATATTGTGCCACTGTTCTATTCACATACATCTATTAAAGTATTAACTTAAACCACTCTATTTGATTGACTTTGGAACAGCAAAAGACCATGCCGTTTCATTATGGCATATCTGCTGGTTAGCCCCTTAACACGGGGCTTGTAATCTTATCTCTCAGTAACAGTTGGCAAGCTGTTTGATGTTTGTGGTGGCTTCTTTAACCACAAAATTTGGTGCCTTCAGGTTTTTTTTGTGCCAAAAACACATGTGTATTGTTATGTGTATTGTGATTCAAAGAATGTAGTCACATGCTCGTTGTTGCTGAATCTCTGAGCGTCTGCTTGGGTTTCCAGGCAGCGGGGCGACGGCCGTGGTGCAGGCAGCGCTGTGTACCCCCAGACTGGAGCGCGTGGCCATCAAGAGGATCAACCTGGAGAAATGCCAGACCAGCATGGACGAGCTGCTGGTGAGTGGAGCCATAATAAGGGCCATTTTCTCTTGCTCCTGTCCTTAAGACTTCCTCCCCCTGTCGCTCACAACGTCCGTTCCCCATTTGTTTATGCCTCTGCTTGACCTGCTTGCTTATTAATGTCTGGGATTGGATGTCTTTCACAGATTGCAATGACTGAATCTGTCGTTTGAATTTAAAATAAAAAAAAAAACAACTTATAGGAACGCTGCTCATGGGAAATGTATTGGATCACTATTGATCGAAGGAACTATATCTGCACTCTCGCTCTCTGTCTTCATGTCATTACTTTTTGCTATTGAGTCACTTGGCACACACTTTCATCCAAAGTGATAAAAGTAGCCCCTGGGAGTGTTGTGCTTGTGCCTTTATTACACCTTCTGTGTAAAAGGTACAAACTTGGAATTCGTTTTAAGCCAGCAGAGCAGGTCGTTTTAAAGCCGGATCAACGTCAGTGTACAAAGGGTGAGACCGGCGTGCTGTAACTGAGGGGCGTGGCGCTTCGATGAAATGTTTTGTGTTTGCAAATTTATTCACTGTCTTTTCTTTCTCCTCCACTTTCTTTCTGATCCCACAAACACATGGTTCGCATAAATCAGGCATTGTAACGTTAGGCGTCAACGTGTTGTCTACGATAAATGCAATATAAATGCTTATGGCTAAACAGCGCCATTATTGGTTAGAAAGCAGTGTCGCTAGCATACGACATGTATGTTCTACATCACATGTCACACCTCTGATTCCAGAACACTGGCATGCAATGTAAAAGCATACACAGATGCAGCGTTATGCATTAAAAAAGCAAATCCACAATATATAATAATTATCAATATTGTTTATGGCAACATAGCAGGATCTCTGCATAAAAGGGGCTAGATTTTTTAATGTATTTTTTTATACATGTCATGTTGTATGTTCTTAGATGTTGGTAACATGCTCAGAATGGTACTTCTGCTCTTATCCCAGCTATTATGCAGGTAACCGAGCAATTATGAAACAAGTTCTATTAACCTCACAATTATGAATGCTTGAAACCTGCTCTATTCTTATCTTTATGTACCACAGTGATATAATGCTGTCTCTTTCAACAAATGTATAAGGTAGCAGGCAGAGGTTAGGGGTCAAGTAGACTGCAGACATTGGGGATCGAACCCAGACCCCTCTAGCTGGGGAGTCAAGCACCCTAATCTGAGCAACGTAGTAATCTGAGGTCTAATTCCATGTTGATGTTCTTGTCTCCCTCCAGAAAGAAATCCAAGCCATGAGCCAGTGCAGCCACCCCAACGTGGTCAGCTACTACACCTCGTTTGTGGTAAAGGATGAACTGTGGTTAGTCATGAAGCTGCTGGGTGGCGGTGAGAAACTGGATTTACTTTGTATTCATATTTGTTTATTAGTATCCGGTGCTAATATTAGTATTTATTATCCAGTTTAGATGTGATTCAAACATTAAGATGAGATGTTGTGCAGTGAGGTTTGTTCTTTTTAAGAAGAACCAGGGTTTGTGGTTGTACTCTAGATAATTTGCTTGCGTGACAAATGGAGGTCTTGTCTGTGTAGTGATACTTTAAATAATAAACCACAGCAGTCACATTGTGTGTGAAAAAGGGCTGAATTGGTGTCTGACGTGTTTAGTAAACAGTAGCAGTGTAAAAGTAGTCACACTTTTCATTGTATTGCTCAACCTAATTTCCTATCATGCAATTATAGTCTGATAAGCTATGGTATCCTCATGTCCAGTATGTGTCTGTAGTTATCATCAAATCCATCAAATAGTTCTGTCGCTCATCTCAGTTACAATACTGTTCTTCTTACTGTATGATGATAATATAGGAGGAAACCATTTCACAATTCATGCTGGTCATCATAATTTATGTCGCTGGTCATCGTAATTACTAACTTTGGTCATCGTAACTTATAGCATTGTTCATCGTAACTTATGGCACTGGTCATCATAGCTACTAGTGTTGGTCATCGTAACTCATAGCGCTGGTCATCGTAACTAATAGCGTCGGCCATTGTAACTAATATCGCTGGTCATTCTAACAGCATTGCTCATCGTAGCTAATAGCGTGGGTCATCGTAACAGCATTGCTCATCTTAGCGCATAGCGTGGGTCATCGTAGCTAATAGCGTGGGTCATTGTAACAACATTGCTCATCGTAGCGCATAGCGTGGGTCCTCGTAACAGCATTGCTCATCGTAGCGCATAGCGTGCGGTCATCGTAGCTAATAGCGTGGGGTCCATTGTAACAACATTGCTCATCGTAGCGCATAGCGTGGGTCCTCGTAACAGCATTGCTCATCGTAGCGCATAGCGTGGGTCATCGTAGCTAATAGCGTGGGTCATTGTAACAGCGTTGGTCATCGTAGCTGTTTGCGCCGGCCATCCCTCAGGATCGATGCTGGATATAATCAAACACGCCAGCAAGGAGGAGCAGAGGAACGGGGTGCTGGATGAGCCCATTATTGCCACCATTTTAAAAGAAGTCCTCGAAGGCTTGGACTACCTGCACAGGAACGGGCAGATTCACAGGTAAAGCACACATCTAAAACACAAACAGGCCGGTTAGAAAATGATTTTCGTCTGCTCTTATCTCAGCTATTATGCAGGCAACCTAGGAATTATGAAACTCATTCTATTAACCTTGTAACTATGAATGTTTGAAACAGCTCTATTCTTATCTTTATGTACCACAGTGATATATTGCTGTCTCCTTCAACAAATGTACTCCTTGTCAGTCGCTTTGGATAAAAGCGGCTGACAAATGCCCTAAATGTCAATGTAAATGTAAATTTGGTTTCTAATAAATTCATCCACGCGATCCAAACCCAAGACAGTTCTGTTCTTGAGTTTCACCTAAAAGCTGCCCTCTTGCTCAGTCAGTGCCAATCCATTTGGTTAGTTTGGTAACTTCCTGGATCTCAAAGTCTCTCTCAAGGTCGTGGAGCCCCCCCCCCCCTCCCAAAGGGGGCGTGGTGCTCCACATGTCAGCTAGCGGAGATTAATTTACACACCGGACGGATCGATGCTGGCCCACATACGGACTGTGTCTATCTCACTGTGTGTGTGTGTGTGTGTGTGTGTGTGTGTGTGTGTGTGTGTGTGTGTGTGTGTGTGTGTGTGTGTGTGTGTGTGTGTGTGTGTGTGTGTGTGTGTGTGTGTGTGTGTGTGTGTGTTGTGTGCTCCCCCGCAGGGACGTGAAAAGCAGGAAACATTTTGCTGGGAGAAGATGGTTCTGTTCAGATTGCAGGTGTGTGTGTGGTGTGTGTGTGGTGTGTGTGTTTGTGTGTGTGGTGTGTTGTGTGTGTGTGTGTGTGTGTGTGTGGTCGTGTGTGTGTGTGTGTGGTGTGTGTGTGTGGTGTGTGTGTGTGTGTGGTGCTGCAGCTCCATGTATTGGCAAAAAGTATTGGGAAAATAGTTACAAACCTATACAATACATGTATATGTACTGTATATCATATATTTTAAATAAATAAATCTTTTCAAATAATGACCACTCTGTAGTTAATATAAGGGTTATAATCTTATACCCCATCATATAGTGATTCTAGAGACTAATATTTAGTCTCTAATACACAGAAATGGTATATTAAAACAAACTCACATTTGAGAAACGCAAATATGAGACTTTTTTGAACAGACCGATTTTTTATCCTGCATGAATTGTGCTATGATATGGATTTCAGAAAATAAAATATAGAATATAGCATACAGCACCAAATGAAATCAAATCCTCAAGCTATATGCATTTCCTTCTTGTTTCTTCTCTGTACAGACTTCGGAGTAAGTTCGTTTCTAGCCACAGGGGGCGATATAACCAGGCACAAAGTACGGAAGACCTTCGTGGGAACGCCCTGCTGGATGGCCCCAGAGGTCATGGAGCAGGTGAGGAACACATGATGTGCTATATCATTACCATTAGCACAACGCTGAGCCACGGTGTTCATGTCCGCAGGTACGAGGCTACGACTTCAAGGCAGACATCTGGAGCTTCGGCATTACAGCCATCGAGCTGGCCACCGGCTGTGCTCCTTACCATCGGTACCCACCCATGAAGGTCAGGGCTCACTGCTGGCTCATTCCTGTATCTTTGTAAATGGCAATCCTTACCCGGTTTCTTTCTGATTGGTCTTTTTTGTTATTAGACGTTAGTATTTGTTGTCGTGGGGCAACGTGATCCTGGTCTGATGGAAACTAACCCTAACCATTTAATTAGACATTAAGCTCAAATAGGCAATAGACAATCAAGTAGACAATTTCACCACTTCACTGTCTAGCAGTATACAAACTATGTGTCTCCAGAACAATTAAAATCATGTTCTAGGGACAAGGTTAAAGTATGTTGCATCATGTTTTACAAGAACGTACCGTATGCATTTCTGGCATCAATGCAATGTGGAAGACGAATCCTAATATTGATCTTGTGTTGTCTAGGTCCTTATGCTTACGCTACAGAATGATCCACCCAACTTAGACACAGGTATAGAGGACAAGGAACTGCTGAAGAAATATGGAAAATCTTTTAGAAAGCTAATAACGATGTGCCTTCAAAAAGACCCCATCAAAAGGTAAACTACTACTACTGCTGCTATATATTCTACAAATTATATTCATTATGAAATGCTCAGCCTGTACTTTATTTGATGTGTAATCTACATGTTGTTGATATGTGCTTTACACCACAGGCCCACAGCAGCAGAACTTTTGAAGTGTAAATTCTTTCAAAAAGCCAAGGTATTATTTCAAATTCTAGGTACCGAATCAGAATCAGAATCAGCTTTATTGCCTTAGTTTTTGCAAACAAGGAATATGCTTTTGTGAAATTGGTGCATAACATTGAACATTATTTAATTTAATAATTTTGAACAATTGATTTTCCTTTGCCTTACAGAACAGAGAGTATCTGGTGGAGAAGCTCATGTGTCGTGCACCAAAGATCGCCCAGAGAGCCAAAAAGGTACAAAGTGTTGGATACTAGTGACCACATACACGATACAACATCTCCTAGTGCTGGGTACTAGTGACCACATACACGATACAACATCTCCTAGTGCTGGGTACTAGTGACCACATACACTTTACAACATCTCCTAGTGCTGGGTATTGTCGTGGCAATTCAATAATTGCATCTAGGGCACGTGAGATCTCCAAACTGAAGTAAACACAATACTTGTAGAAATTAAGAGTATTTAATGGATGCATCCACCAGACTCCTCTCTAGCAGAGTGAGTACCAACAGATATTCACCTGTCCCTTTTAAGCACACTTTTCACCCTACTCATGGTATAGGAGAAGTTTCCTATCTTGACCAGACAAGGTTTCCTGAGGTAAGCATTGGGGGGGTTTAACGGTCAACCAACCCTCACCCCAGCTGCTTATTGTTATGACTGGTCAAAGAAGAAGTCACCCTAATGCCAGTTAGTGGACGGTTTGTCTGTCGTAATGACAATCTATTCAAGGAACATAATGCCAGCTGAAAGAAAGGCCTTATATGGACTTTTCCCATTACAGTGCTAGTGACCACATACATTTTACAACATCTCCTAGTGCTGGGTACTAGTGACCGCATACACTTTACAACATCTCCTAGTGCTGGGTACTAGTGACCGCATACACTTTACAACATCTCCTAGTGCTGGGTACTAGTGACCACATACACTTTACAACATCTCCTAGTGCTGGGTACTAGTGACCGCATACACTTTACAACATCTCCTAGTGCTGGGTACTAGTGACCGCATACACTATACAACATCTCCTAGTGCTGGGTACTAGTGACCACATACACTTTACAACATCTCCTAGTGCTGGGTACTAGTGACCACATACACTTTACAACATCTCCTAGTGCTGGGGTACTAGTGACCACATACACTATACAAACATCTTCCTAGTGCTGGGTACTAGTGACCACATTACACTTTTAACAACATCTTCCTAGTGGCAGTGGGGTACTAGTGACCACATTACACTTTACAACATCTCTAGTGCTGGGTACTAGTGACCAACAATACAACTTTACAACATCTCTTAGTGCTGCAGACTCATTGACCACCATACACTATACAAATCTCCTCGGTGCTGGGTACCTTAGTGACACATACCCACTCTATCACAACATCTCCTAGTGCTGGCTGGGTATAGTGACCACATACACTTTACAACATCTCCTAGTGCTGGGTACTAGTGACCCACTTACCACTTGTACAACATCTCTAGGCTGGGTACTAGTGACGCACATACACTTTACAACCATCGTCCTAGTGTCTGCGGTACTAGGTGACCGCATTACATCTTTACACGATCTTCCTAGCTCTTGTGGTAATAGTGACCACAGTACCACTTAACAACATCTCTTATGCTGGACGTTACTAGTGACCGCATACACTATACAGCATTTACAATTACATTTATATTCATGGAATTTGGCAGACACTTTTATCCAAAGCGACTTACAAAGAGCACATTTGTAGAAAGAGACAGCAATGTATCGCTGTGGTGCATACATTTAAGAATAGAAAAGGATTCAATCATTCATAATTGCAAGGTTAATAGAACGAGTTTTATAATTGCTAGGTAGCCTGCATAATAGCTGGGATAAGAGCAGAAGTGCCATTCTGAGTGCAACATCTAAGAACATACAATATAATGTGCTAATGTAATATTAATAATGCCAAGACATACAAACATGCAAGTTAGTGCTAGGGTTAGGAGAGGGAAGGTGGGGGGGGGGTGTTATGCAGAGTCCTGGTGAACTCTGAACAGGTGGGTCTTGAGTCTCTTGCGGAAGTTGATGTCCTGACATCAGCCGGGAGCTCGTTCCACCACTGTGGTGCCAGAACAGAACAGAACAGAGAAAAGCTGGGACTTGGCAGAGCGATGTAACATCAACCTCCGAGTGACGAAGGAGATGTTGTACAGACACGGGGAGTGACGAGGCTCCGTGTAGTCGATGCTTTTACAGTCAACACAGTCCGACATATTCCCCCGCGCTCCAAGACCTCAACCGTGTCCAAACTGTTGCGTGGTTGTTGTTGGCAAATACGGGCCAACGTTGGAACCACATCAATCTGAATGAATGAATGTCCCTAACCACACATCATCTGTTCCGACAATTTCCGGTGAATAATCCTCCAATATTACATTTAATATTCATTAAATACCTATAATATATATAATATAGGGGCGGCAGTAGCTCAGGATGTAAGAGCGGTTGTCTGGCAACAGGAAGGTTGCTGGTTCGATCCCCGGGCTCCTCCCCCTCCTAGCTAAGTGTGGAGGTGTCCCTGAGCAAGACACCACCTAACCCTAACTGCTCCTGGCGTGTTGGTTGTTACCTTGCATGGTTGACACCACCGTCGGTGTATGAATGGGTGAATGTGATACAATACTGTAAAGCACTTTGGATAAAAGCGCTGTTAGTAAGAATGAAAATGTATGTAATATGAGGTGCATGCATATTATATAACAATAACTTAATGTTTGGATGTTCATATTTCAGTCACAGCTGATTTTCTCCTTCACAATGAACTCGTTGCCGCTGGGGAAAACCAGGCCGGTCGGCCAGGTCGATACTGACCTGAATATTCCACAACTGAGAAGCAAGTTTGCTGATTGGTTATTGTAATGGGGTCAAAGGGCGTAGAGTCAACACTCGTGTCCGGATGGAAACTCACCAGCGGTCAAAGTAGAGGACATTGTGTAGGGGTGGGGTTATGGGCGGAAGGTGTGATGTGGGCGTTTACTCAGAGAGAATCAGGGTGTCAATAAGAGCTGGGCCCCAGGGGATGGTGATGCTGGTTCCTGTCTGGTGATGCTGGTTCAGGTCTAGTGATGCTGGTTCCTGTCTGGTGATGCTGGTTCAGGTCTAGTGATGCTGGTTCAGGTCTAGTGATGCTGGTTCATGTCTGGTGATGCTGGTTCCTGTCTGGTGATGCTGGTTTATGTCTGGTGACGCTGGTTCAGATCTAGTGATGCTGGTCTGTCTCTGGGTCTGGTGACTGCTGGCTCAGGTCTGGTGAATTCTGGTTCGCACACTATTACTTTAACCTTAAACCTAACCTCAAACAATGTACTAAGAATTAAATAATGAAAGAAAAAAGGGAAAATAGGCAATGACTCTTGCATATTCCAAGGGCAAAGGAAAGTAACTCACAATAAACCTAAAACCTAAAGCATAAATAAGAAGTAAGTTTAGACAAAAGCGTTCAGTATCAATTGACCAGCAGAGGGCAGTATGCTACTTATATATTCCATTCAGCCTGCATTCTGATAGTGACCAGACCAATACATGTGGGCATGATGGAAAATCTTAAAATATCTTTGATATTTATATCATAGATATTAGTAATATTTAGTAATATAATATTACACTCACATGCCTTACAAAACAAAACTCAAATGTGATAGGGAGCAGCCAGGTTCAGATTAGGAGAGATGAAGGAAACCTAAGATCAGGTTTGGTGAGGTGGAGCAGCCCACGGCCAGGTAAGAAGCTAAACATTTAAAAAAAAATTAACTTTGCTTTCCAAATTAAGTACTTTGTCATTTTCAAAAGGCATGCGGCTTGGCCATAGTTTATAGCCGCCTTCCATATTCTGTGCATGTTATTATGAATTATTATGACAGTAAAACATGTCCGCCGTGTCCCTCCTGTGTCCAGGTGAGGAGGGTTCCCGGGTCCAGCGGACACCTGCACAAGATGGAGGACGGAGACTGGGAGTGGAGCGACGATGAGCTGGACGAAGACAGCCAGGAGGGCCAGGAGGCTGCCAACCAAGGCCGGGTGAGGGGGACAGACTGGCAGACAGACAATCCAAGAGATAATGAGAGAGACAGACAGGCAGACATACAGACAGAGAATCAGAGACAGGCAGACAGACAGACAGACAGACAGACAGGCAGGCAGGCAGGCAGACCGATAAATAGACAGACTGGCAGACAGACAGGCAGGCAGATAGACAGACTAATGACTAACAGACTAACAGATATTCACTTGTGTTTTTTCTCCAGTCACGAAGGATCAGAGATGAGATTGTTGATGTAAGTGTGCTCCCCTTGTTACTAAACCATATTTATGTTCTTATTATTAACTATATTGCCATTAAACTAGAAAACACTAAATGCAACATTTGGATTTTTGTTTCAACTCTGTGTACTCTTCATAAATACTATTACTTTAATGAAAGTTAATGAAACAAATTGTGATTCATTGGTCACGCTTAGTCAGTTAACAGACTAGAAGCTGTCTTACTAGCCAGTAACTTAGAGAAATAGCTTGGTTCTATTGGCTCTTGTGCTGTCGAACACTACCTAACCCTAACTATCCACCTATTCTGACATAACCCTAACTATTCGAACCTAACCCTAACCATTCTCCCTATCCTAACCTAACTCTAACTATCTACCTATTCTAACCTAACCCCAGCCATTCTCTCTATTCTAACCTAACCCCAGCCATTCTCTCTATTCTAACCTAACACTAACTATCTCCCTATTCTAACATAAACCTAACTATTTGAACCTATCCCCAACTATCTCCCTATTCTAACCTAACTTTAACGATCTACCTATTCTAACTTAGCTAACTACTTTCCTATTCTAACGTAAACCCAACTATCTCCCTATTCTAACATAACCCTAACTATTCTAACACGTCCCCTACTATCTCCCTATTCGAAGCTAACCCTGACTATCTGTCTACTTCTAAATCTACCAGGGACGCAAAAGCGGTGATAAAATGCTGAATGTCTTTGTTACTTCCATCCCAGAATGAGGAGAACGCCAACAGTGTTCCTGCGGTGGGCCGGCCTCTCCAGCACCCCCAGGTGGGCTGCAGCCACGCCCCCTCACCCATCACCAGGCAGATGCACTGTGTGTGTGTGTGTTTGTCTGGTGTATGTGTGTGGAGCCTGGTGTGTGTGTGTGTGATAACATCCCCAGTTGGTCCCACTAGTATCAGCTCAGAGTAAACGGCCATGTGCGGCCTCTCTCTGAAAGGATTGCTACCCCTCCAGCCCCATGTCTAGCTCTAGTGAAAGACACAGAGGAATTTGACAAGATTTTTTGATTTAATATTTAATCTCCCCAAAGAAAACCCACCAGGCGGCTCATAACTTCAATGTATTTATAATGAGATGGATCCCTCAGCCGGAGTACTCCCCCTCCCCTTCTCATCTCCGTTGCGGAGGACTTTCCTGCAAGCATAGTGTAATGACCTGTCCCTCCTGCAGGTGGAGCCCTTCCAGAACAGCCCCTTCGTCGACGGCGCTCTGAACATGGTCCTACGACTGAGGTTAGTGTCCTCATGTCCTCAAGTCTTCCATTGGGGGCATTTTCACACCTAACATCCGGTAGGCTCGGTCCAATTCAGGGACCTAGTTGGTTGCTTTTTCATTTGGTTTAGTTAGTGAAGGTCCTGCACGGTGTAGGGGGCTCTAAGTCACACATCTTTGTACGTATGGGGGTGCTTCAAATTAACACAACACAGAAAAGGTGGTTTGTATGTTGTTTCGATGCAATTTCACTGCAGCACACCAGCTGTCATTTAGCCAAACTTTGGTGCCATCAGGCCGGGGATTCAAACTGGCAACCTTTGGGCTCCAGGACACTTCTCTAACCTCTGGGCTACTAATTATAATTCATTATAATTTCTTCCAGTGCAGCATGTTAAAAGCAGCCCTGACTGCAAGGCGGTGATATTTATGACGTACGATCAAACCACAGGGTTGGGACTACAATATAAATCAGCCCTGAGCAACAGAGGTCCGATGGTTTTCATCCAAATGGAGCGTAGACCAAAATAAGAGTCCTGTAAGAGTTACGTTCAAGAGTACTCCCACATTCAGCCTGTCAATAATCATTGGTGACAAGAAAACATAAGTTGAAAAATTGGCTGTGAAAGTTACAGAAAATATCCATGTTACATTTTAATTTGGCATGAATATTGATAAACAGCTGAATAAAAAAACATTATCTGGGTTTTCATCCTACTTCAAGGAACATTTTGCTGCAGTTTGTTGAGCATAATCATCTGGCAAGGGGTCAAGGCATTTATTATACTAAAATACAAATCGTAGTTATATATTATGATAATAACATGTATTTATGCATGCAGAGACAAGTTAAAATGAAGGAAAACAGGGACTACAAGATCATGATGAATGAGCTATTATCGGAAAACTAGATAATGATGAATGAGCTAGTCTAGGGACTACTAGATAATGATGAATTAACTACTAAAGGGACTACTAGATAATGATGAATGAGCTAGTCTAGGGACTACTAGATAATGATGAATTAACTATTAAAGGGACTACTAGATAATGATGAATGAGCTAGTCTAGGGACTATGAGATAATGTTGAATTCACTATTCTAGGGACTACTAGATAATTAATGAATTCACTATTCTAGGGACTACTAGATAATTAATGAATTCACTATTCTAGGGACTACTAGATAATGATGCGATAATGATACTTGGCTGCCCTGCTTTTGTTGTCTCTGTTGGACTGTTTGGGAGCATTTTGCACTTCCACTTTTACAGAGACGCTGTTCTTAAAGTTGTACTGCTTACCTGTAAAAAAAAAAACATGCCTCTTCTGTTTTAATAATGTTTTAAGAAACAATTGTTCTCCTCTTAGGAACTCCCGGAAAGAGTTGAATGACATCAGGTTTGAATTCACTCCCGGTCGAGGTAAGGACATTGAGAGACTTAAACCAATCAGGGGAAGAACTCAATAATATGATCTAAAGTCAACCCTAATAATCAGCATTTGAATGCCCAAGCTTCAAAGCACTGCCATTGCCACTAGGAAATACATGCAATACGCATGAAACTTTGCATCGTCCCTCATGATGTGGACACTCATGCATTCATTTGAAGTTTGCCAATCTTACCCGCTGCCTCTTGTCAACGCTGGCTGGACCAACATGGTTGGTAATGAGTTTGATATGCTAATATATTAGATTTCATGTTTGGTATTTTGTTTCTCCTGAACAGATACTTCAGAGGGCGTCTCCCAGGAGCTGTATTCTGCTGGATTGGTGCATGGACACGATGTCATGATAGGTACGGAGCTCTGTCATTGGTTGACATTTGCTCCACATGCCTATATATTCAGGTGTACATATCTATATACAGTATGTGTGTGAATATAAGTTGCATTATAAGTATGGTGGGCGACCATCAGATGTGTATTTGTATTGTTTAACAGGTACTGTTATTTCCCATGATGATTTTGTACAGATGCATCTGGATGCTGTTTGTTCCATCAGGCCTTAAATGGTTTTGGCATTTGAAGATAGATTAAAGATAGAAAACTTATATTTTGTAAGTTTTGGTATTGGTTTTAGAGGCGAAGTAAAGAGGTAAAGTATTATGGTATTATGTTAAAACTAGGTTTATATTTTGGTGATTAGCATGTGGATTCACATGGGAGTTGACTTTATCCTTAACTTTCCTGAACTTTTTAAGGAATCAGATCAGATTCTAGACTCAAATGCAAACTCAACGATGGTTTGAACAAAAAGTCTAGTCTAGACTAGTCTAGTGTGTTGTAGCAGCAGTCTCTCTGTAGGCATCTTCGAGAGATTCTCTACCTAATCTGCTTATTAATTACATCTAAATAAAAAGATGACTTATTTGCTTTGAAAAGCATCTCGGAATAGTTAGGGTTAGTCAGGACAGTTTAGTCTAGAGCAGGGGTGGGCAAACTACGGCCCACGGGCCACATACGGCCCGTTGCGTTGTTTAATCCGGCCCGTCGGGCATTTACATTAACAACAGTCCTATAATACATTTACATTAACAACAGTCCTATAATACATTTACATTAACAACAGTCCTATAATACATTTACATTAACAACAGTCCTATAATACATTTACATTAACAACAGTCCTATAATACATTTACATTAACAACAGTCCTATAATACATTTACATTAACAACAGTCCTATAAAACATTTAGACAGAGAACAGAGCCTTTAATAAGAGAAAGATAGACAGAGAGAACAGAGCCTTTAATAAGAGAAAGATAGACAGAGAAAAGAGCCTTTAATAAGAGAAAGATAGACAGAGAACAGAGCCTTTAATAAGAGAAAGATAGACAGAGAGAACAGAGCCTTTAATAAGAGAAAGATAGACAGAGAACAGAGCCTTTAATAAGAGAAAGATAGACAGAGAACAGAGCCTTTAATAGAGAAAGATAGACAGAGAACAGAGCCTTTAATCAGAAAAAGATAGACAGAGAACAGAGCCTTTAAATCAGAGAAGGAAAAGCCTAATAAGAGAAGAAGAAGGAACAGAGCCCTTTAATCAAGAAAAATAGAAAGTGAGAACAGAGCCTTTAATCAGAGAAAGATAGACAGAGAGAACAGAGCCTTTAATAGAGAAAGATAGACAGAGAGAACAGAGCCTTTAATAAGAGAAAGATAGACAGAGAGAACAGAGCCTTTAATAAGAGAAAGATAGACAGAGAGAACAGAGCCTTTAATAAGAGAAAGATAGACAGAGAACAGAGCCTTTAATCAGAGAAAGATAGACAGAGAAACAGAGCCTTTAATAGAGAAAGATAGACAGAGAGAACAGAGCCTTAATCAGAAAAAGATAGACAGAGAACAAAGCCTTTAATAAGAGAAAGAATAGACAGAGAGAACAGAGCCTTTAATAAGAGAAAGATAGACAGAGAACAGAGCCTTTAATAAGAGAAAGATAGACAGAGAGAACAGAGCCTTTAATAAGAGAAAGATAGACAGAGAACAGAGCCTTTAATAAGAGAAAGATAGACAGAGAGAACAGAGCCTTTAATCAGAGAAAGATAGACAGAGAGAACAGAGCCTTTAATCAGAGAAAGATAGACAGAGAACAGAGCCTTTAATAAGAGAAAGATAGACAGAGAACAGAGCCTTTAATCAGAGAAAAATAGAAAGTGAGAACAGAGCCTTTAATCAGAGAAAGATAGACAGAGAGACAGAGCCTTTAATAAGAGAAAGATAGACAGAGAAAACAGAGCCTTTAATAAGAGAAAGATAGACAGGAGAACAGAGCCTTTAATCAGAGAAAGATAGACAGAGAGAAACAGAGCCTTTAATAAGAGAAAGATAGACAGAGACCAGAGCCTTTAATAAGAAAGATAGACAGAGAGAACAGAGCCTTCAATCAGAGAAGATACGACAGCCCTTTAAAAGAAAGATAGACGAGAGAACAGAGCCTTTAATAAGAGAAAAGATAGACAGAAGAACAGAGCCTTTAATAAGAGAAAGATAGACAGAGAACAGAGCCTTTAATAAGAGAAAGATAGACAGAGAACAGAGCCTTTAATAAGAGAAAGATAGACAGAGAACAGAGCCTTTAATAAGAGAAAGATAGACAGAGAACAGAGCCTTTAATAAGAGAAAGATAGACAGAGAACAGAGCCTTTAATAAGAGAAAGATAGACAGAGAGAACAGAGCCTTTAATAAGAGAAAGATAGACAGAGAGAACAGAGCCTTTAATAAGAGAAAGATAGACAGAGAACAGAGCCTTTAATAAGAGAAAGATAGACAGAGAGAACAGAGCCTTTAATCAGAGAAAGATAGACAGAGAACAGAGCCTTTAATAAGAGAAAGATAGACAGAGAGAACAGAGCCTTTAATCAGAGAAAGATAGACAGAGAGAACAGAGCCTTTAATCAGAGAAAGATAGACAGAGAACAGAGCCTTTAATAGAGAAAGATAGACAGAGAGAACAGAGCCTTTAATCAGAGAAAGATAGACAGAGAACAGAGCCTTTAATCAGAGAAAGATAGACAGAGAACAGAGCTTTAATACAGAGAAAGATAGACAGAGACAGAGCCTTAATCAGAGAAAGATAGACAGAGGAAACAGAGCCTTTTAATCAGAGAAAGATAGACAGAGAACAGAGCCTTTAATCAGAGAAAGATAGACAGACAACAAAGCCTTTAATAAGAGAAAGATAGACAGAGAACAGAGCCTTTAATAAGAGAAAGATAGACAGAGAACAGAGCCTTTAATCAGAGAAAGATAGACAGAGAGAACAGAGCCTTTAATCAGAGAAAGATAGACAGAGAACAGAGCCTTTTAATAAGAGAAGATAGGACAGAGAACAGAGCCTTTAATTAAGAGAAAGATAGACAGAGAAAACAGAGCCTTTAATCAGAGAAGATAAGGAAAAAATTAAGACAGAAGAAGACAAGAGAACAGACTTTAAATAGAGAAAGATAGACAGAGAGAACAGAGCCTTTAATAAGAGAAAGATAGACAGAGAACAGAGCCTTTAATAAGAGAAAGATAGACAGAGAACAGAGCCTTTAATCAGAGAAAGATAGACAGAGAACAGAGCCTTTAATAAGAGAAAGATAGACAGAGAGAACAGAGCCTTTAATCAGAGAAAGATAGACAGAGAAACAGAGCCTTTAATAAGAGAAAGATAGACAGAGAGAACAGAGCCTTTAATAAGAGAAAGATAGACAGAGAACAGAGCCTTTAATAAGAGAAAGATAGACAGAGAACAGAGCCTTTAATCAGAGAAAGATAGACAGAGAGAACAGAGCCTTTAATAAGAGAAAGATAGACAGAGAGAACAGAGCCTTTAATCAGAGAAAGATAGACAGAGAGACAGAGCCTTTAATCAGAGAAAGATAGACAGAGAACAGAGCCTTTAATCAGAGAAAGATAGACAGAGAACAGAGCCTTTAATCAGAGAAAGATAGACAGAGAGAACAGAGCCTTTAATCAGAGAAAGATAGACAGAGAACAGAGCCTTTAATCAGAGAAAGATAGACAGAGAGAACAGAGCCTTTAATAAGAGAAAGATAGACAGAGAACAGAGCCTTTAATAAGAGAAAGATAGACAGAGAACAGAGCCTTTAATCAGAGAAAGATAGACAGAGAGAACAGAGCCTTTAATCAGAGAAAGATAGACAGAGAAACAGAGCCTTTAATAGAGAAAGATAGACAGAGAAACAGAGCCTTTAATCAGAGAAAGATAGACAGAGAACAGAGCCTTTAATAAGAGAAAGATAGACAGAGAGAACAGAGCCTTTAATCAGAGAAACATAGACAGAGAACAGAGCCTTTAATAAGAGAACGATAGACAGAGAACAGAGCCTTTAATCAGAGAAAGATAGACAGAGAACAGAGCCTTTAATAAGAGAAAGATAGACAGAGAGAACAGAGCCTTTAATCAGAGAAACATAGACAGAGAACAGAGCCTTTAATAAGAGAACGATAGACAGAGAACAGAGCCTTTAATCAGAGAAAGATAGACAGAGAACAGAGCCTTTAATAAGAGAAAGATACACAGAGAGAACAGAGCCTTTAATAAGAGAAAGATAGACAGAGAACAGAGCCTTTAATAAGAGAAAGATAGACAGAGAGAGGGGCCTTTAATCTGTGAAAGATAGACAGTTGAGAACAGAGCCCTTTAATAGAGAAAGAAGGACAGAGAGAACATTAGGCCTTAATAAGAGGGAAAGATACACAGAGAGAACAGAGCCGTTTAATAGAGAAAGATTAGGACAGAGAACAAGCTTTAATAATAGAAAGATAGACAGTGAGAACAGAGCCTTTACTAAGAGAAAAATAAGAAAGTGAGAACAGAGCCTTTAATCAAGAGAAAGATAGACAGGAGAACAGAGCCTTTAATAAGAGGAACGATAGACAGGAGGAACAGAGCCTTAATAAGAGAAAGGATAGACAGAGGAACAGAGCCTTTTAATGAGAGAAATAGACAGGAGAACAGAGCCTTTTAATAAGAGAAGGATAGACAGAGAACAGAGGCCTTTTAATAAGAAAGATAGACAGAGAACAGAGCTTTAATCAAAAATATAAAGTGAGAAACAGAGCCTTTTAATCAGAGAAAGATAAGACAGTGAGAACCCAGAGCCTTTAATAAGATTAAGATAGACAGAGAGAACAGGAGCCTTTTAATAAGAGAAAAGATACACAGAGAGAACAGAGCCCTTGTAATAAGAGGAAAGATAGACAGAGAACAGAGGCCTTTAATCAGAGAAAGGATAGACAGAAGAACAGAGGCCTTCAATAAGAGAATGATAGGACGAGAGAACCAGACGCCTTTTAATCAGAAAAAGATAGGACAGAAACAGAGCCTATAATCAGAGAAAGTTAGACAGAAGAACAGAGCCTTTTAAGTAAGAGAAAGATAGACAGAGAACAGAGCCTTTAATCAGAGAAAGATAGACAGATAACAGAGCCTTTAAAAGAGAAAGATAGACAGGAGAACAGAGCCTTTAATCAGAGAACAGACCCTTTAATAAGAGAAAGATAGACAGAGAACAGAGCCTTTAATAAGAGAAAGATAGACAGAGAACAGAGCCTTTAATCAGAGAAAGATAGACAGAGAACAGAGCCTTTAAAAAGAGAAAGATAGACATAGAACAGAGCTTTTAATAAGAGAAAGATACAGAGAACAGAGCCTTTAATAAGAGAAAGATAGACAGAGAGAACAGAGCCTTTAATAAGAGAAAGATAGACAGAGAACAGAGCCTTTAATAAGAGAAAGATAGACAGAGAACAGAGCCTTTAATAAGAGAAAGATAGACAGAGAACAGAAGCCTTTTAGATAAGAGGAAAGATAGGGACCAGAGAGACAGAAGCCTCTTAATACAGAGAAAGGATAGAACAGGGAACAGCAGCCTTTTAATAAGAGAAGGATAGACAGGAGAACAGGAGTCTTTAATAAGAGAAAGATAGGAACAGAGAGAACAGGCCTTTAATAAGAGAAGGTAGACAGGAGAATCAGAGTCTTTTCAATAAGAGAAAGGTAGGACAGAGAGCAGAGCTCTTTAATAAGCAGAAGAGAATAGACAGAGGAACAGAAGCCTTTAATAGAAATAGACAGAGAGAAACAGGAGGCCGTTTCTATTTTAAGAGAAAGATAGACAGAGAGACCAGAGCCTTTAATAAGGAGGACAGATAGACACGAGCAGAACAGAGGCCTTTTCAATCAAAGAGAAAGAATAGACAGAGGAACAGAGCCTTTAATAAGAGAAAGATAGACAGAGAACAGGAGCCTTTTTAATAAGGAAACGATAGGAACAGAGAGGAACAGAGCCTTTAATAAGGAGAAGATTAGACAGAGAACAGAGCCTTTAATAAGAGAAAGATAGACAGAGAGAACAGAGCCTTTAATAAGAGAAAGATAGACAGAGAACAGAGCCTTTAATAAGAGAAAGATAGACAGAGAACAGAGCCTTTAATAAGAGAAAGATAGTACAGAGAGAACAGAGCCTTTAATAAGAGGAAGATAGACAGAGAACAGCAGCCTTTAATAAGAGAAAGATAGACAGAGAAACAGAGTCTTTAATAAGAGAAGATAGACAGAGAACAGCAGCCTTTAATAAGAGAAGATTAGCAAGAGAACAGGAGTCTTTAATAACGAGGAAAAGATAGACAGAGAACAGAGCTTTAATAAGAGAAAGATAGACAGAGAACAGAGCCTTTAATAAGAGAAAGATAGACAGAGAGAAAGAGCCTTTAATAAGAGAAAGATAGACAGAGAGAACAGAGCCTTTAATAAGAGAAAGATAGACAGAGAAACAGAGCCTTTAATAAGAGAAAGATAGACAGAGAGAACAGAGCCTTTAATAAGGGAAAGATAGACAGAGAGAACAGAGCCTTTAATAAGAGAAAGATAGACAGAGAACAGAGCCTTTAATAAGAGAAAGATAGACAGAGAGAACAGAGCCTTTAATAAGAGGAAGATAGACAGAGAGAACAGAGCCTTTAATAAGAGAAAGATAGACAGAGAGAACAGAGCCTTTAATAAGAGAAAGATAGGACAGAGAGAACCAGAAGCCTTTAATAAAGAGAAGATAGACAGAGAGAACAGAGTCTTTAATAAGAGAAAGATAGTACAGGAGTAGAACAGAGTCTTTAATAAGGAGAAAGATTAGACAGAGAACAGAGCCTCTTAATATCAGAGAAAGATAGACAGAGAAACAGAGCCTTTATTAAGAGAAAGATAGACAGAGAGAACAGAGCCTTTAATAAGAGAAAGATAGACAGAGAGAACAGAGCATTTAATAAGAGAAAGATAGACAGAGAGAACAGAGCCTTTAATAAGAGAAAGATAGACAGAGAGAACAGAGCCTTTAATGAAGTTTGGACAGACGTGTACATGTTTATTTTTCCCACAGACAGTTCAAAACCAGTATGTCTCATCTGTCCTGAGACTGTGGCTATTATTAAAAGCAGCAATGTGAAGCACCACTATGAGACAAAACATAAGTGCTTTCACCAAACATACCAAACATACCCGCCCAAGTCCGAACTGAGGGCGCAGAAAATAAACAATCTGAGAGCCCAGTATGACCGATCCACCAGAATCCTAACACATTCATTCACTGCCCAACAACGTGCTAATGAATGTTCCCTTAAAGTTGCTTGGATTTTGGGTCAATATAAAAAAAACATTGACCGACGGAGGGGTTGTTCAGGAGAGCATGAGTGCAGTATAGTCTAGGTCCTGGGTAAGATTTGTATTGGGTGCGCTTCATTTAGCGGAGAATATCTCAACTGTTATAGACTAATATTACCCCATTGAACAACGTGGACGAAAGTCCTGAAAATGACCACAACAGGTGACACTACTTTTTTTTTTTTCCTTTATAGATATCCTCATACATTTCTACCAGATTAATCTTCATATTAAGAGAAATACTTTTTGTATTACACTTTGTCTAAAAAGTTCAATAAAATCTGCAAATTAGGCAATATCTCATTAACTATATGCTTACATATAAACTCTTGAAGCTACAGATTTTCTGAGGCAATCACAATGTTTACAAATGACGCATGTAGTGTAAGTGTAAGAATTCTGGTTTGATATTTTTAATTGTGTTTCTGTAGATGTTCAGTGTGGATGTCGTGTGTGTGGGGGGGATGTCCTGTTTTGTGCTGTATTTGAATGGAAAATTATAAATACAATTGTATACAAACACGGGACTTTTTTAAAAAGAAAAACAAGCCATTTTATTAATATACAGAACATTTTATAACCAACCTTGCTATTATCATGGAACGTTAACTTAAAGTGAAAATACAAACAGCAGGTTTATTCCCTGTGTTGCAAGGTAAAACTTTCACAACAGAGTCCAGGTATGGGGATGATGATGAGAGCTCATTCAGTGATAGGGATTTGTACAACTATTGCCTCCCCTTGCATTTGCAGTACTTGCCAACAACGGATACCAGCTACCCGACAGGGACACCCAGCAGGGATCTGGCAAACCTTCAGGTTTTGAGATTACAATCTCAGGGACTAATAAACTGCCCTTTCTTACAAAACCATAAGCATCTGCATTTAAGATTGAGGTGGCGTCTGTAAATGGAGCTTGGACCCAAAGCTGCTGTTGATAATAGGCTCTTTGTATATGTTTTCTTGCATTAGTTGAGGTGCAAGCGGTCCTCTCAAAGTCCATCTTATGCTTACACTCTTCTATAACCTTATAATCATGGTCATTGTGAACATTGTGATCACCTCAGAAAATCTGTAGCTTCAAGGGTTTATGTGCGCATATATAATGAGACATTGCCTCATTTGCATATTTTATATTATTTTTTAGACAAAGTGTAATACAAAAAGTATTTCTCTTAATATGAAGATTAATCTGGTAGAAATTTATGAGGATATCTATAAAGGAAAAAAAGTCCCATTCACCTGTAGTGTGATAATAGTGTCACCTGTTGTGGTCATTTTCAGGACTTTCAGGACCCGGGTAGAGATTTTGGCACACATCCCATGTTGTTCAATGGGGTAATATTAGTCTATAACAGTTGAGATATTCTCCGCTAAATGAAGCGCATACAAATCTTACCCAGGACCTCTACTAGTAGCTGAAACCTTATTTGAGGGGAAACAAAAAGAAGAGTTTTGTGCTAAAATCAAGGAAATACCAAGATCAGCATCATCAGCCACAGAGAAAAGGGAAATATGAAGCCAGGATGTGCTCAGCTGGATGAAGCCATTCATAAGGCACCATGCATAGGTTTAGCTGCAGATGACTGATGTGTCTGACGATGCTCAGCTGTTAGTTTATCTAAGGTTCTTCAATGAGGAAAAGAAAGAAAAGAAGATTTATATATTATTAGAGCACATATTATTTATAATCCCTCTGGTTCAATAAAAATATTGTTATATTATTGAATTGTACTTCATTTATTTGATGTAACTACATAGTGGCAGTGACCATAGTGGCAATATACAGTATATGGCATCATAACGCAAGTTAGACATTACGATCCTCATCCATGGCCCGGCCCGTGAGCCAAAACGTTTGCCCACCCTTGGTCTAGTGGTTAGTTTTGGAGTCCATAACTAAATAGCTCTGGACTGTTTTCTGTTCCACAGTGGCTGCTCACCTTCAGAGGATTGTAGACGATCCGAACACCTACAAAGTATTAACTTTTAAACTGGTAAGTTTTACACACAGTTCATTTCACTTCTACACAGTGCATGGTACACAGTATGCTATGGATACTCATAAGTGCTTATTGTTATTCTGTGTTATTCTCACCCTTGAATCTTGGTTCCACACTAACAGCTAGGTATTTGTTGAATCTACTTAGAATTTTACAAAAGGAAAGTGGGCGGTAAGGGTGAAGTCTACAGGCTGCCTACGCAGAATCCTCATGACAGTAGTTAATGGTTGAGGCAAGAACCGTGTAATGTAGCAGTCTATTGTCTAGTGTTTACCAATGTCAGCAATGTGACACAGACTGCTTACAGTACATACTCTACACTAAACACAATAACAGTTACATTTTGTACTCAAGCATCAATTTAAGTGTTTCCACACTTCAACTATAGTTAATCAATGTCCAGAAGCATAATGCATGTGGATATTGACGACATACCTCGTAAATACTTTATACAAAGAATATAGCCGAATGTGTAATCTCATCCTAAAGCCCGGTAGTGTAGTGTAATGTTCTTATACTCTATACCAGGAGGACCATCCTGTGTTAGGGTCAGGGTCCTAGTCAGAACAGGGTTAGGGTCCTGGGTAGCAGGGGGGGGCCAGGTTAGGGTCCTGGGTAGAGCCATGTTAGGGTCCTGGGTAGAACAGGGTCACAGTCCGGGTAGGAACAGGGTTACAGTCCTGGGTAGAACAGGGTTAGGGTCCTGGGTAGAACAGGGTTACAGTCCTGGGTAGAACAGGGTTAGGGTCCTGGGTAGAACAGGGTTAGGGTCCTGGGTAGAGCCAGGTTAGGGTCCTGGGTAGAGCCATGTTAGGGTCCTGGGTAGAACAGGGTTACAGTCCTGGGTAGAACAGGGTTAGGGTCCTGGGTAGAACAGGGTTACGTTGTCCTGGGTAGAACAATGCTGTAGAGACAGTTAGCAACACAATAGTCTTTCCAGCGCTCAAAATATCCTGGAAATATTCTAGTAATAAAAGATAGAGGAGGAGGAATGGGAAACAGTGGGACGCGCAAAAAAGAAGTCGAGAGAGAGAAACGTTTGGTGAGAGAGAGAGAGAGAGAGAGAGAGAGAGAGAGAGAGAGAGAGAGAGAGAGAGAGAGAGAGAGAGAGAGAGAGAGAGAGAGAAACGTTTGGTGAGAGAGAGCGAGAGAGAGATGTGTGAAAGTGTGTAAGCTACCAGAGAGCTGCGTGAAAATCAGGCGTCAAGTCGGTGTTCTCTGGTTCACACGGAGGAGAGAGGAAGGGCCGGGCTCTCCTGGAGAGAGAGAGAGAGGAGAGGAGATATTGATTACCTCACAGCCACTGCTCAGAATAATTTCAATATGTGTCAGCCTTTATCAGGGCCACTAGAAGAGACGTCGGGCGGCGGAATCAGTTTAAGAATTTATAAAGACAAGGCCTTCGCTGCGAGGGAGAGGTGGTCGATAAAATAAAGGTTCTGTGTTGTCAGGAGGGCGGGGTGGGGCTACGAATCCCTGGGGACTGCCACGACAGCAGGGTGATGTCAGAACAATTTATATATATATTATATATTATATTCTATATTTATATTATATATTTATATATATATATATGTATATATACGTGTGTGTGTGTGTATGTATAACGATTTATTCAAGTATTATTCTGTTGGATCTCGTCCCTCGCTATCGTGGTTCTTGTTATTGTGCTCAACCTTTTAGACAACAGCATCAAATACGGCTGTATTGAACAAGCTAGTGTCACTTGTTAGTAAAAAGTGAATAGTTTTAGATATGCAGCTCATTTTCATTGCATTTTTCCCCCACATGGCCTTCCTGTTTAAATACAAATGAGGAGGTGATGTTAGCCCTCCTCCTGTTCACCCTTACATGCACACTAGCTCCTGGTTTAGGCTATCAGTGGAACCGTCATGTAAACACTCTATGCTTTTCTATGAAGACACTGAAATAACTCCCATTTGTCATGTAAACACCTTTTAACAGGTTAAAGGGTCAGTGAATTAATTCTGTGCGTACACTAAAAGGTCAGAGATGCCAGACACAGCTGATTCAGCAAACACATAACATAACCAAGTTCACTGTTCATTGTTCACACATTATGCTGTGTGTGTAATCATAATGCCCCCCCCCACCCACCTACCTACCAGGCCTCCAACTGTGACGACTCAGAGACCCCAGATGAGGTGAAGTTGACCGGCTTTGCCCAGCTCAGTATCAGCTGATCCCCGCTCCGACTCCTGGGACCGGCAGACCCACCCCTCATCCACCCGTCCACACACACACACACACACACATAGCATCCATCTCACTCAACCACACCTAGCTCTGCCCCTTGCCCGAGAACGCACAGCCCCGCCCACCCTTCCACTCTTGATAACATTCCACGGCCAGCACACGGAGACCAGGAGGAACTCAGAGACCAGAGGACACAGGGACACCAGGAGACACAGGGAGACCACAGAGACCAGGTGGGCAGGGACCTGGAGGGCAGCCCATCCATAACTCAGGCGGTAAAAGCGAGGGATTAAGATGTAGCTTCTTTTTCCTTTGTTGTTTTTTTCTTCTGTATTCAAATTACATCTTGGAACACAACCCCGCTGCTCTCATTATTTATTGAAATTAAAATATGTGGGTTTTTCTGGGGGGGGTGGGGGGTTAATTAGTTCATGACTATATATTTGCCGCAAGTAATAAGACAAAGACCAAAACAAATGTTGCTTCATTTTGCGGAGCCCCGAGTTAGTTGGAGATCAGACTCGCAGAACGTTGGGCTTCATTTATTTATGGGTGGAGGTGGGGGGTGGGATAGCACATTTGTACTACCAGGTAATGAATGTTTCAGAAGATTAATTAATTAGATGTAATACTCTTGATGCATAGTAGGTAAGGGAGTATGCGTTTCGTTGAGTGCAGAGCGATAGCGCACGTGGCACTGACGCGCCAACATGCTAGCGGTGCCTTGTTAATTTTTTTTCCTGTGCCTAAAGAGTATAAGATAAGAACACAAACAGAATAACCCGCTAATTACCATTCAAACAGAAACACAAAAACAAAAACCGAAATGTTGATATATATTCCAGCAACAACATAAGAATCCTTCTCGAGGTAATGGTGGTGACAAGAGGCTATAATGCACTTTTTTGGCTACAGTCGCTCCCCCGGACACAGAAGAGCCACAATGTACTGTATGACAATGTACCTGCAATGGAAACCAAAATGCGTCTCTGTAAAAAGGTGGACCAGCCATAGCTTGTCCAAATATGTCCAGTAGCTTTAAATTATTTAGTAAGTAATAAAGTGTAGTGAATATAAGCCTCTACGACATTGTTTTTTTTGTTTTATTTTAAGAGGCACCTGTTATTTTTTTTATTGTAGGCCTACGTTGCCGTTCTATGTAATTATCTGTTTCCTCTTTGTGATCAGCTGGTTTTAAACATTTCTGCAAAAGAGCAACAAATAAAGATAAGAGATTACCTACCGACCTGCCAATCTGCATTGTTTCTGTTACTTAAAGGTGCAATAAGTCATCAAGAAGCAAAGGAATAAACACGTTTTTTATGCAAAAATGTATAAGGTGTTTATCAAAGTATTGTTTTCGAAGAAAGCCCACAGCACTGGTCGTGGTGGTGGCCTAGCTGTTATACACCGACAAGAACTGGAGCTGTCCCCCATCCCTCTGCTTACACAGTCTTCATTTGAATGTCTTGCAGTTAAATGTAAGCCCCCCTTTCCCATGACCATACTTCTCATCTACCGGCCCCCCAAACCCAACTCAGCTTTCATCCCAGAGATGCACGACCTTCTCACTACACTCTGTACAACCTCTGCTAATATCATAATTCTTGGAGATATAAATATTCATGTCGACACCCCCTCCTGTCACTCTGCAGCCGAGATCCTTCAACTACTCGATTGTCTCAACCTCCAACAGCATGTCGACGTCCCCACACACTCCAGGGGACACACCCTCGACCTGGTCATCACAAACTCCGCCCCCATTAGCAACCTACAGGTCTACGATCTGGGTGTGTCTGACAACAAGACCATCTCAATGGAGCTGCTGTTCCCCTCCCCCCACACCCAGCCCAAGCGGCAAATTCATTTCAGGAGCCTGAAAAACATCTTAGAACCTTAGAACAGACCCCACCCCATCTGCACTCCTGCCATTATCCACACTGACCACCTGCCTGGAGGAGATAGAGGCGTGGATGAAGCTCAACTTCCTGCAGCTGAACAGCTCCAAGACTGAAGCCATCCTAGTCGGCACACCACACCAGGTCCGGTCATCCACCTTCACCAGCATCACCTTCTCTGGCCAGAACATCCCCCTCTCCACATCAGTCACCAACCTGGGTGTTAGAATGGACCCTAGCCTCACCTTCGAGACTCACATCAAACACCTGTGTAAAACGTCCTTCTACCACCTCAGGAACATCGCCAAACTCCGTCCCACACTCAACCTGGCAGATGCAGAGAAGCTCGTCCACGCCTTTGTCTCCTCCAGGCTGGATTACTGTAATGCACTCCTCATCGGGATCCCTAGTAACGCCCTCCGGAAACTCCAGTATGTCCAAAACAGCGCTGCTAGGATCCTGATGAGGGTGCGCAAATATGACCACATCACCCCCATCCTCAAATCACTTCACTGGCTCCCCGTCTCACTTAGGATTGAGTTCAAAGTCTCCCTCCTCACCCACCAGTGCATACACGGAAATGCCCCCCCGCTACCTCTAGGAACTCCTTACCCCTCAGACCTCCTCACGTACCCTCCGCTCTGCAACCACCAACCTCCTCAAACCCCCCAGGACAAAGCTCCGCACCATGGGGGATCGGGCATTCTGCTCGGCCACTCCCAGCCTGTGGAATGCTCTCCCCGACTACCTGAGGGCACCACAGACTGTGGATGCTTTTTTAAACGAGGCCTAAAAACCTACCTTTTATCCAGAGCCTTCTGCTAGATTAAAATTTTTCATGTTTTATACTTAGTTTTTAGCACTTTCATACTTTTTAATCTGTAGCACATTGAGTTTTTCTTAAATGTAAAGTGCAATACAAATAAAATGTATTATTATTATTAAATAACGTCATGAATGGATGGTGATGACGTCATCTCAACATGGCGGCCCTCCATGTTTTCATGAATTAACAACTATGACACCATGGGGGAAGATCTCCCGAGTAACAGTGTTTTGGCTTTGGCAGTTGGTCGACATAAACGTTAAAGGCTCAGGTGGTGAAGGAGACATTTGGTTAAGGGGTGGGTTGGTTAAGGCAGTGTTTTTCAACCTTTTTTGAGCCAAGGCACATTTTTTACATTCCAAAAAAATCCTGCGGCACACCACCAACCAAAAATTTTACAAAATGACACATTGTAGTCTAATACCGACACCTCTCGCACGCATCACTCATTCTATCGTCATACATTAACAAGGTCATTATTGCGCTACCTACTGCCACCCACTGACATGGAAGAGGCACAGACGATAATTTCCCACAGCACACCTGAAGATCTCTCACGCACAGTGGTTGAAAATCAAGTGTCATTTGCAAGAGATGACAGAATAGGCAGAGCCAATACCGCCCCAGCAGACAGAGAGTCAAAGACAGATACAACTTTAATTCAACAATAATGTTTTTGGTTTTTTTTATATAAAAAACATACAATCTAGAACAGCAATCCCTTTGTAAAGGACTTATGCTTTCATAGTAAATGTCACAAGAGCTTTGAATACAAGTAACTTAAAAAAAAAAGTTTGGCAGTCAAAGCCATACTGTTTTAGAAAATACAGTATACAAATTGTCCATTATTCAATAGTGCCGTTTCACCAATAAGTGACAAACCCGATATACAGAATGTGATAATAACAACCAATTGAGGAATGGTCTTCGTTACAATTCTTATCTTACTTGATATGATGCAGTATTTGTACTTGTACTTGTACTGTGTATGAGGCCGACGATGTACTGTAGCCGGCCACTATTTCTGAATGACATTGTACTACGTTACAATGTGTATGTACTGTATATCGACCAGTCGTTTGCCCATTATACACAGACATAACATAACATAACATAACATAACATACTCGTGTCCAAAAATAGCTGCATCTAGATGTTGAAAAGTAATTGACTGCCACTTCTTAAAATAGAACGAGAGCATCCATCTCTCAGCAGCGTGTAAACAATAAACAACAGCAGGAATCCTTCTTGATAATGAGCTGGAGGATTCAGCAATTTTCTTCTCACTCTTTCTGTACGGGATTCCATCCCCTGCTAGAGGCTCCCCGACAGACTTTTCCTCTCACACAGAAATCAAACGACAGAATAAATGAATGAAATTAGTAAATTGCATTCACAATTCTGCCAACAGAACAGAGCTCTCCGACAGCTGGAGTCCAAAGAATGAGGCAGTTGAGGAGCCACATAATGTCGATCTTTTTTGTCGATCTCGTCTTACCCAGATGTCAGATGATGTTTTCGTCTAAAGACCACTTTTTTTTTTCTCTGTTTCCAATTTTTGTTAACGTAACTTAAATGACATGTCATACCGGTACAATCAAGTCAAACATGATAAAACTCCATTCAAACAAAGTAAAAGCAGCACCAAATAGAAAGTGACAAAATAGCAGTAAGACATGTCAATGCATGAGCACAGGCCTTGCACCGTAACAAGACCTGTAGAGTCAGGTCTCGTACCATAACAAGTCTCATGCATCCATCATTAAGGACCATGGGTTCATTGAATCATTCGACACAGATGCTGAAAATCGACACAGACGCAAAACGGTTGTCCTGTTTATCCACAACATTTAGCAGAACCAGAGACACATTCAAACAAAAGAGAAGAAAGGCAATAGGATAAAAACTGTGTAGACCTTTCCCGTTTCCCCCCCTAGAAGTCCCTTTATCCTTTAACACCTGAGGTGCTTCTTGCTGGACATGTCGTTCCAAATGCGGTGCATCTCCTCTGGTGGGATCTGGTGGACGGTGATGACACGGCGGTACCGGCACAGGCTGTATGCCATCTTCCAGTGGTTGAAGCCGCTGTTCTGGTACGGGTGAACGCCCAGCTTCCGCAGACACAGTCCCACGTACACGTCCTCCAGGTGGATCAGCCTGGTGTGCAGTGACGTCTTGTAGATCAGTTCGGCCACGTCTGCCGAGAACACGTAGCCCGTGCCCGAGCAGAAAGGCGGGTACTTGCTGTCCGGGTATAAATCCCGGGGCATGTACCACTTGCTGCGCATGTCCCGGATCGGACCGCCGTTGATGACGTACCCCGTGAAGTACCTCCGCCTGGGCTTGGTGGTGGGCTTGAGCAACTTGTAGATCAGGTTGTCCATGTTGACGAAGATGTCGCTGTCTGTCTTCAGGATGTACTGGGCCTTGGGGCAGAAGGTGGCCACCCAGCGCATGCCCATCATGGTCTTCAGTGTCAGGTTGTGGTACGAGTCGACAAAGTCCTCCACCACGATGTCGTGGAAGATCTGGCTCTCCTGCTCCACCATCTGGTTAAGGACGGCTTCAGTGTTCCTGCCCAGCAGGAAGATGGTGACCACACGGATGTCGCTGAAGGTGCTCTCGTCGCCCCATGTCTCCCGGATGGCCTGGCGGGCGTCAAACTCCTTGTGGGTGGTGCTGATGAGGATGACCAGGAAGGGGGACGTCTCCTCGCACTTCTTGGGCTCATTGATGACGAACTCGAAGCCGTGTGGGTTGAGGGGCCGCGTGCGTATGTTGCTGAAGGTGATGTTTTTGGGTGTCTTGGGGGCCTTCCGTATGGGAATTTGTATTTGGGTGACATAGGTGGAGGTTGGGCGCGTTATGCCCAGATACCACAGAGCACTCGCCCAGCAGACCACCGTCAGCAGGTATAAACATGAGACCTTTGAAGGCATGATGCAGCATCTAGGTGGGCTTTTTAATGCATTGGATGTGTACTAGGTTGGTTTGTTTCTATTAGGGGTTCATTCCTGAGAGAGGCAGCCCTCTGCTGTTCCGGCGGGCCGCTTGACATTAATTGTCAGTAATGGATTACTTTCAGGAGAAGTGATGCTGTCTTGCTTTTTAATGCAGAGCCATTTAACATTGTATGGACGTCCAATCTCTCTTCTTGACACTCCTGATCCTCCATTTATAACTGCAAAACAGAGAAGGAGCACATTAGCATAAACATGTTAATGAACAAGAAATTCATTTGCTAAAGGTTTTTAATAAGTCCCGTTGCAGGTGGAGCACGAGGGAGAAGCCGGAGTTCTGATCAAGGTGATTAAATGGTACGCCACAAGGCAATATGTCTGCACTCACATTAACAAACAACTTTATTCACACGGTTTCTAAAATCTCCAGGATTTTGTGTACTCTGAGAAGAAGGAAGTGTGAAAACAAGCATATTTTGGGACTGTAGCTCACTCATTGCTGGCTGCTCATCTCAGTTTCACAGAGTATGTGATATCCTGGACACTCCATAACAACAAGGCTTTAATGTGTTGGCATATTGTGCAAACCTGACATGTGCTCAGCGCAACTACTGTAGTACATTCAGAAAGGAAACTTCAAATATGTAGAAGAAAAAAAGGCTTTCATGTTGTATGATGAAACACTGCTGTGGGGGGCAGATATAGTAGCCTGTAGGATGATAACTAACGTTTTCCTAATTAAGGCTGGTAACTTAACTAACTCAGTCACTTTGAACCCAGTCATTTTACTTATTTATCATATTCAGATGATCTGTGCAATATGCCTGCAATATACCTGAGAGACTTTACTGTAGCCACTTACACTTTACTTGAGCTTATTTTATTACATTCTGTTGTAGGGTTAGATGTATATTGTATCATCTATAAATTCCTATTTCTATCATGCTGTATTTTGTGGTTATATTGCTCATTTGTGTTTATTCTATTCTATTTAATATGATGTTCCTGGCTTTACCTGAGCAACTGTAACAAATAACTTCCTCCAAGATCAATACTCACCTGTATCTGTATACCTGTATTTGTATTACTCACTTTATTCTCTATTTTTTCATATTTTTGTACCTTTTTATACTGCCTTTTATATATAATACTTTTGCACATTCTGCTGAGCATCGCCTCTTTTTCATTTCACTGCATATCATGTATGTGTACGTGACGAATTAACTTCTTGAATCTCGAATCTTGTATATTTATATCTGTGTATTTGCTGAGGTGCTGTGTATTTTGCTGCAGGGCGACATTTTCTGTGGCATTGTTTCTTTGCGCCGTAATAATATATCTTGAAATAAGAAGCTCTCATTGCAACTAAATGCGGAAACCAATTATTGCCGTCACCTTATCCTCAGCCTTCGCCCAAATTTCACCTTCAAGTCAATGTTTGCACCACAGGGAGCGTTGGGGTCATCTGCATCGATAGACCCGGGCTTCTGGGCTCGAGCTCTGCCTGACTATTACTGCTCACGGATTTTGTCTAAAGATATTCAGGGGCAGCATTAGCTCAGGGAGTAAGAGCGGTTGTTTGGCAAGAGGAAGGTTGCTGGTTCGATCCGCAGACTCCACCTAGCTAAGTGTGGAGGTGTCCCTGACGCCACCTGCTCCTGACGTATTGGTTGTTACCTTGCAGTGCCGTCGGTGTGCAAGTGGGTGAATGTGAGGCAACTGTAAAGTGCTTTGGAGAAATGCGCTATATAAATGAAATCCATTTACAAGACTGAAGGTCAGCAGCAACCATGTTGTCTACTGCAAACTTAATTTAGGATACGGTGACATGGCAACTAGGACTAGCTATATGGCAAATAACATTGTGATGGTTCAGTTTGTTGTCTTATATTCATTACTTCTTGGTTGTATTAGAATACACATATGTGTTAGCCTATACTTTAGGTTATTGGTAAGATTAGTAGTAAGAGGCATGGCTAGACAGATCTCAATCAAGCCTCCCACACTGTCCTGATCAGCAAAACCACAAACATTTTTAATATTTATGAATGATTATTCATAGTAACATTCTGGTATATCCTCAACTTTGACATACAAGCATAATTGCCAAGTTGCCTGCATAAGTAGCTGGGCAGGCGTGCAATTCTAAGCATGCTACAACATCTGAGAAGGAACAACAATGCTAAGTGCCATTAATAAGTGTTAATTAATGGCACTTAGCCATGCTAGGGGGGCGGTTATGTAGAGTCCAGGTGAACTCTGAACAGGTGGGTCTTGAGTCTCTTGTTAAGGAGGGGGGTTATGTAGAGTCCAGGTGAACTCTGAACAGGTGGGTATTGAGTCTCTTGTTAAGGAGGGGGGTTATGTAGAGTCCAGGTGAACTCTGAACAGGTGGGTCTTGAGTCTCTTGTTAAGGAGGGGGGTTATGTAGAGTCCAGGGTGAACTCTGAACAGGTGGGTCTTGAGTCTCTTGTTAAGGAGGGGGGTTATGTAGAGTCCAGGTGAACTCTGAACAGGTGGGTCTTGAGTCTCTTGTTAAGGAGGGGGGTTATGTAGAGTCCAGGTGAACTCTGAACAGGTGGGTCTTGAGTCTCTTGTTAAGGAGGGGGGTTATGTAGAGTCCAGGTGAACTCTGAACAGGTGGGTCTTGAGTCTCTTGTTAAGGAGGGGGGTTATGTAGAGTCCAGGTGAACTCTGAACAGGTGGGTCTTGAGTCTCTTGTTAAGGAGGGGGGTTATGTAGAGTCCAGGTGAACTCTGAACAGGTGGGTCTTGAGTCTCTTGTTAAGGAGGGGGGGTTATGTAGAGTCCAGGTGAACTCTGAACAGGTGAGTCTTGAGTCTCTTGTTAAGGAGGGGGGTTATGTAGAGTCCAGGTGAACTCTGAACAGGTGGGTCTTGAGTCTCTTGTTAAGGAGGGGGGTTATGTAGAGTCCAGGTGAACTCTGAACAGGTGGGTCTTGAGTCTCTTGTTAAGGAGGGGGGGTTATGTAGAGTCCAGGTGAACTCTGAACAGGTGAGTCTTGAGTCTCTTGTTAAGGAGGGGGGTTATGTAGAGTCCAGGTGAACTCTGAACAGGTGGGTCTTGAGTCTCTTGTTAAGGAGGGGGGGTTATGTAGAGTCCAGGTGAACTCTGAACAGGTGGGTCTTGAGTCTCTTGTTAAGGAGGGGGGGGTTATGTAGAGTCCAGGTGAACTCTGAACAGGTGGGTCTTGAGTCTCTTGCGGAAGCTGGCGAGCGACTCGGCCGTCCTGACATGAGCCGGAAGCTCATTCCACCACTGGGGAGCCAGAACCGTGAAGAGTTGGGACTTGGAAGAGCGATGTTTGGCTGTTTTTAGTGAAGGTGGTACCAGTCGTTTGGCAGAAGTTGCCGAGCGGAGTGCTCGGGTGTAGGGTGTAGGGTCGGACTAATGTTTGGAGGTAGGTAGGGGCGGTTCCGTTGACAGCCATGAAAGTCAGTACCAGAGTCTTGAATCTAACGCGTGCGATTACCGGGAGCCAGTGGAGGTTGCAGAAGAGGGGGTTTACATGGGAGAATTTAGGTAAGTTGAACAAGAGGCGTGCTGCTGCGTTGTAAGGGCTTGATTGTTGAGGCGGGGAGTCCAGCCAGGAGAGAGTTGCAGTACATACCCTATATGCATTTCTGTTACTTCCAATACTGGTTATCAGAGGCTTTAACAATTTCAATATTAAATATAAAATCTAAGTCCCAATTGAACTGTCGCTCAAATCGCTGAAGGTCGACAGCCATTATAGAGAGAGAGCTATGCCACTCTGTAATGTCACATGAGAAAGACTCCAGAGCCATGCTAGACCACCGGGGGCAGAGTGCTAGACAGAGCAAATGCATGGAGCTGAACAGAGCTAAATGCTATAAAATGAGACTCTTACATGTCAGCTTATGTAGGATTTAAGTACATAACAATATTACTTATTAACAATAAAGAGAGGCAGAACATAAGAAGAAGGAGGAAGGAGAAAGAAAGACAGGATGTGAGAGGAGAGATAACAAGACAACATCAAGGGACTATCATATGGGGGGAGAAACATTACAGGTCGCGGTGACCTTTGTGATATGTCCGTTGCACTGCGACACATCCCAAATCTGAGTACACTGGACCCCAAAATCCAGTTAATCTGATGAGTGTGAACACTGTGTACTGTACTGTCAGGCACTGATCGGCTGTGAACTGTGCCCGAGTCCACTTGAAAAGGTGGACTCGAGTACGGTTCATGTGTACTTGGAGTACGGTTCACATCGGGTGTGAAAATAACCGTACCAAAACACGGAAGTGGACTGCTATACTGCGTATCTGAGTATGCGCCCCACACCCAACCTATGTTTGTGCTACTCTAGGACTCCCATCTGTCCAATTACTCTCAAAATAATAATAGGGGATATCATATCCCCCCTACCCAGTTTGCAGGTCCTAAGAAAGGTTATTATTACAAATACGCAACAAGAAAGCCACTCGGTTGTAAAATGGTAAATGGATTGCATTTATATATCGCTTCACATTCACCCATTCATACACCGACAGCGGTGTCAACCATGCAAGGTAACAACCAACAAGGGGCAGTTAGGGTTAGGTGGTGTCTTGCTCAGGGACACCTCCACCACTTAGTTTGGTGGAGCCCGGGGATCGAACCAGCAACCTTCCATTTGTGCGCCCCCAGTAGAGAGCCATGTTATTCAATCCTGCCAACTATCTTAATATGAGGGGCCTTATTCTCACTTTGTTTCACATTGAACTGTATTCCCAGAGGGTCTTCATTCAGTCCAAACTGTTTAAGAGCATTTGTGCACAGAAGCTCGTTTCCTTCTGGCAAAGAATTTAGGCTAATCTCACAGGAATTAAAAGGGCCCACTTATTACAGTGTTTTCTTTTTCTCTTTTAGGTCGTATTATATGGGCGGTATATTCAGAAACCCCAGCCCACACTCACTCTCGCACACACATACACGTTTTCCATTTTCACATGATTTCTTGGCATCATGACATTAAAAAAAAATAAACACTTGAATACGGTGTGCATTTCTCTGGGTGGTTAGATGTGGTTGCCATGGAAGCGGGAGGCAAGGCGCACTCTGGTATAAATGTTCTGGATGAACGGTCTGTAATGAACGCACAGCTAACAAGCACTACATAATTACTGTACGAGTTCCAACACAAACCTGGTTCCCAACCGGGGGTACGCGTACCCCTAGGGGTACTTGATGGGATTGCAGGGGGTACGTAGAAAGATTAGGGATTGCAATTTATTTCCACACAAAAAAACTTTTTGAATACATTTTCTATAAGCCTGGTGTCCGCGGTCTCGTTCCGCGTCTGCGAGTAACACCACTGTAGTTCACGTTCACGCTGCGGCGGCGCGCATAGCATTGTGGGAATGAGTGCTCTCCTATGAAACGCCATCCAGGCAAAAACCGACACGTAACACGTCGTTTTTGGACGTGTTAACACGTTAATTACGTGTCGGTTTTTGCCTGGATGGCGTTCCATACTCTCCTGCAGTCACATCTGTACCGACGGCGCAGCTGCGATGACGGGGAAAGTGTGTGGGCTGCATGGACGCGTCATGAAGGTAAACCCCGAAATTAAGTGGAATCACTGTATTATCCACCAGGAGGCTCTCGCCAGTTAAAGGATGAGCCCCGAGTTAAGTGCTGTTATGGATGACGCGATGACGCAGTTAAGGTGATTAATTTCATTCAGTCCAGACCTACGAATCACTGACTATTTCAAACTCTTTGTCAAGACAGCGGGCGGAGCAGAGCAGCTACCACTCGTGAGGAAATTCTTGTGTGCAAAACACACGACAGCCGACAGTAGTTATAAAGGAATACAAAATAGAAAATAGAAATAGAACTAGGATAGAAAAAGGTGTAGCAATGTAGCAATTTAGCATATTAATATAAGCATATTGCGTATGTTACAATGGCTTTATGAGTTGATGTTGACCAGAACTAAAATGTATTCAAAACACATGTGGGTTGCCAGAGTGGTAACTCCCCCCCCCTCAAATTAGAAACTACTTTTGGCTGAGTGATGGCTACAGTGGGGAACTATCAAGTCATTTAGTGGACGCTGTTATCCAAAAAAACAGAATGATGTTAGGTCTTGCGATGTTGGACATGAGGACACGTTTTTAAGGCAAACTCACCCATGAGCGTGATGAGGTCAGTCATCGCTTCGTGAACGGAGCCCCCGAACACCCCAGAGTGGAGGTCCTTGTCTCCACACTCCACCTGGCATGGAGAAAGACATAATAATAATAATTCACATGTGTGTTCACGTTGTTGTCACGGAAATTAACCCTGATGTCTCCATTTACTTTTCTGTTTTTGGTTTTCTATTGCAGTTCAGAACCTGCAATAGAAATTTCACGTTAATGAATGACACAAATAGAACCAAAAAATTATTTAACTGAAGGCTGGTCTACATGGGGTCCAGAAACACAATGAACACATGCAATACATTCTTCTACAGTCGAGTGAATCTTTCGGTATCTCACAAGTCGATTTCGATTCTTGGGGTCATCGTGATTGGGGAAAGTCGATTCTCGAATCAAAAATGATTCCAAATCCACAATCGAATCTCCAATCACAACATACTACAGGCGTACTGCATTCAGCATCTGCTCCAATCCACTGTGCGCAAAGCAAAGGCAGTGTGGCGAATGAAGCCATCGATTTTCGGAAGTTGTGATTCGAAAAGGCGGGAAAACCAACCTCCAAGAAGAAGTAGCAGATCCCCCGCAGGCCGTAGGTGATGCAGGGCTTGGTCTTGCCCAGCCAGTAGTTGTCGGAGATGCACACGTAGTCCACGTCCTTCAGGAAGGTGTCCTTGCGCGCAAAGATGAGCTCGTCCAGGCCCTCGGAGCCGGACTCCTCCATCCCCTCAAAGCAGAACTTGATGTTGATGGGGAGCTCCTGGAGAACCCGGAAGAACCGATTAGACCCGGGACCCCCGACTGATCCCCACCGATTGTTGTAAACATCCCACCGTGGCATGTGACCAAGATCATGATCATGTGACCATGATCATGGCCGCCACCACCATCTTTACCTGCTGCAGCTTCTGGTGGGCCTCGATGGTTGTCAGTGACAACACGACATTTGAACTTCGCACTGAGGTGTCTGCTTTCCTGACAGAACACTTGCATCCTCTCGCAGTTGTTTTTCAGGATGCAGGCTGGGTTGCACGGATGGCATATATTGCCGATGTCTTCTCCAAGCTTAATGAGCTTAACCTCTCAGTTCAAGGCAAGGACTCACATATCCTTAACATGTATGACACAGTGAATGGATTGAAAAAATGTACATGGTGAAAATTGTGAAAACACATCTGTCCAAACTCAATACTGAGTTCAACCAGTACTTTCATGACATTGAAGCAAAGTCAGAACAGCTGGACTGGGTGAGGAACCCATTCAGAGGGACTGAAAGCAGCAGCAGCCTTCCTGCCAGACTGCAGGAAAACCTGGTGGATTTGTTCTCTGATCGTGGGCAAAAGATGGCATATGCTGAAAAGTCACTGACAGAGTTTTGGTGTGATGTTGCAAAGGAGTATCCAGAGCTGGGGAAATGTGCATTGAATGAACTCTTGCCTTTTGGATCTACTTATGTGTGAAGTTACCTTCTCGGCCCTGACTCACATCAAAACCAAGCAGAGGAACAGACTGAATGTGGAGAGCAGCCTGGTGATGGCTGTGGCCACACTGCCCCCAGAACTATCAAAGCTTATGAAAGAAAAGCAAGCTCAAGTATCTCATTAAAAGCTTGAGTGAAACTGCTAGAAGTGTCTTAATATAATTTCTTTCACTCACAATAAGTGTAAATGTCAAGTTTTGACATTTAATTCAATTGTATTAAGGGTGAGTTATACAAGTGATTTTCATTTATGTAATGAGCAGTTGGGTTAAATACAATTACAAAGGGTTTAATACAAGAGAAAATGTAGGCGAATCATCACAGATGAGTGAGGGGGTACTTATAGAATGGCGACCAGCTCAAGGGGTACACAAGACAAAAAAGGTTGGGAACCACTGCTCTATAGGACCCATTTACTCTCTGGTATTGTATTATTATAGATATTGAACAAAACAATGAAAATTGTCCTTTTACCTTAACGTTGGATGTGGTATAAATGGATGTGGATGGAAGCTCAATAATGTAAGTAGATGGGATTTTCTGTAAACCAAAGTTAGTGGAAAAAGAAGATAATAAGGGAATTAATAGAAAGCCCCAGATATGCTTCCCCTCACTAGTGGCGTGCAAACGAAATTTAAGTTTCTTATCACTAGCTTCCCGAGGCAAATAACAGTCTAGAAATATGCCTTTGTTGTTATTGGAAACACGGGTGATTAATAGCTGAAAATATTAGTTAAGGTATGAATTCTGTAAATGTTCCACAGTGTAATTTTTGTCTTTATTCTGGATTAATGTTTTGGTATTGATGTATTAAGTAGTTCCTCTAACGGCTTTCAGAAGAGGCAAACATGTTTCCTCTAACAGTAACAGCCTGCAGAGGAGAAAGAAGTCCCTCCTGGATGGGCAGTACTTTCCAAAAGTACAGGAGCCTGCAGCGCTGAGCATATCTCACGGGAGTCTGTCTCAGTCATCTCACGGTCAATGACTACAATAGTTCATAAAATCTGTTTGCTGCCTTGTTGCCGTTTTGTCTTCTTCCCAGACTTGACTCAATGACCCCATTTATGAAGCAGTAAATCGCGATCAACAGCAGCGACGACTAGAATCTCCATGCTTACCATTGTGTTGTCCTGCATTGTGACAGCCCCACCATATTTTTATTTCATTCCCATAATTCAAAGTGAAATTTTTTTTTTCTTGGTTCGGTTAGGATCACAGTGGCTAGTTAATCTGCATATGATGTATTTTGAGAGTTCCCCTTTGACAGTTTTATTCCATTAAAAAGTTATCAAGGATGGAAAATGAAGTGAATTTTGGCCATAGACTACTGCGAGGCAGCCGTTCAGTTGCCGTCCTCAATGTGCCAAATATAGATTGTTTCCACTGCTGGTTGCAAAAATCTCAAGCAACAGCAACAGCTGTAACATGGAATCTGCTGCTTCATAGCGCTCATGTGTAAAACAATGGGTGATGTCACGGATGCTGCCTATGTCCATGTTTTTCTACACAATGTTCTTGTGTATTATTTGGCAACTGTCAGTCTGACTGTTTCAGGCCTGTGTTCTATTGTATTATCTGGGTGTGGCTGTTGTAGGTATGTGTTCTAGTATATTCTTTGTGTCTGACTGTTGCAGGCCTGTGCTCTAGTGTATTATGAGTGTGGATGTCTATAGGCTCACGTTGCTTCTCAGACGTCAGTAGCATCTCAACATGGGCCCCAGGCAGTCAGCCAGACCTTCACAGAGCTATTACTCTAATCTGTCTCTATCATGCAAGAAGCCTAGCCCACAGCCATGATGTCTGCTCCTTCCTCCTCCACCCCTTCCTCCTCCTCTACAACCCCCCCTCCCCCCGCCACCACCACAAGACTAGGTGGGCAAGCAGCAGAAAAAAAAAAAAGCAAAGAGGATAACATGGAACATGGACATCTGCCCATAGAACTCACCTGCCAAAAAGGCGCATTGGTTGAAGCACTTTGTATTTGTGCACTGGATTCAATTTATTCCCTCTAGAGAAGCAGAGATGCAGGGACTAACTCCTCTGGAGAAGCAGTAATACGAGGGGACTAACTCCTCTGCAGGGGCAGTTATGCAGGGACTAACTCCTCTGGAGGAGCGGTAATATGAGGGGACTAACTCCTCTGGAGGGGCAGTGATGCGGGGACAAACCCCTCTGGAGGGGCAGTGGTGCGAGGGGACTAACTCCTCTGGAGGGGCAGTGGTGCGAGGGGACTAACTCCTCTGGAAGAGCAGTGATGCTGGAAGACTAAGTCCTTCGGAGGAGCAGTGATGCATGGGGACGAAGTCCTCTGGAGGAGAAGTGATGCTGGGGGATTAACTCCTCTGCAGGAGCAGTAATATGGGAACTAACTCCTCTGCAGGAGCAGCGATATGGGGACTAACTCCTCTGGAGGAGCAGTGATGTGGGGACTAACTCTTCTTTAGGAGCAGTGATGCAGGGACTAACTCCTTTGCAGGAGCAGTGATGCGAGGACTAACTCCCCGAGCCTCTGCAGAACACACTGGTCCATTTCCAAAACACAACAGGGGAACTGAAAAATGGAAGATGGTTGTGGGGATTTTATGGGGTTGAAACGGTGGAATAGTCAGACTATTGCGAGCAGATTCATGTATCGATTCATCATGATGAGGGGGGCAACCTCGTATACACAGGCAACAAGCCACACAGACAGCCATTCATCAAAGCCCTGCGTTCATTTCCAAAAACCTCTTGAAGCTTCAAGCGTTTTAAAGGCTAGTTTTCTGAGAGTCCATATCATCCCCCCCACCCCCTGTAAACAACTACCAAAAAAAGATAAAAGAACGATTTGATTCATGAGCTAATAAAACTCTGCAGACAGATTCTGCAATCAAATTGTCTCTGGGCTAATAGTTATGGAGCTTGAATTAACTGGTCACTTTACATTCAAGCTATTAAGTAAGAACATCTACGCACCAAAGCAATTAACTGGTCACTCTACATTCAAGCTATTAAGTAAGAACATCTTACACGCCAAAGCTTACATTTCAGCCTTGGGTGTCAAATTAACTGGATACTATCTTCGCCTGCATTCAGATGTCGCCCATTCAACATTTTAATGGCACGGTTTCAAAAAGACATTAATAACGTCTAGAACACACGAGGAAGTGTGTTTCTGTGTCACCTTGTACGATTTGTTCAATCATACAATTGAACAAAAAGACGAGAAGAAGAAGACCCTGCCAGGTACAAAGCTGGCATGGGGTTGTTTTAATGCATCCGCTGTGGCGAGGTTCTCATCGAGTGAATCCACGCAGATCATGTGTGCCTATCCACATTGAATTGCTTAACAAACTGGGAAACAATAATAACTGAACCTCTGTGTGTGAGGATGCTGCACCTTAACCTTATAATATGTAGAGCACTTTGGTGATATGTTGTGTATAGGTCTGTGACATTGTTGAGGTGTTCTGTTGTTGTTGTTGTTGTTGTTGTAGTAGTTGCTGTGGTTGGTGGTTCTGAGGTTGCTGTGGTTACGATTGCAGCCTTGCCTTCACTTTTACCATACATGTGAGATGCGATAAGTGCCAGTGACAAGTGCCAATGTTTTGAACACAGGCACATTGAGATAATAAAAATGTCTCCATATGTTAAACCTTGTAAACACAATAAAGTCATACACTGTGTAACCCTAACCCTAAATCAAATCTAAGAAAAGTTGAACATAATGGGAAAAACCGGCAGCCATTAAAATTCTAATCTTCTGGGCGAGGCATCTTAATCTGTTCTTTTCATCCTCTGTGCAGATTACATTCAGGTCTTTGTCCAACTGGATTTTAGAGGAGGAGGAAACCAAAGTGTGGTGTGAATAACATTAACTATAAAACACCATTTCCATCCACCTCTGCACCAAAAGAAAAAGTCTGAAACATTGGGGGAATATAGCAATTTGCATATTTCTTCTCAGGGCTTTACTTAAGCCACAGCGCCAGACACATGGAGTGCATCTACACATGAATAACGCTGGAGTAGGTGGACGCTAAATATTTGAAAACAAGATCAGTGAAGCAAATTTGAGGAGATGGGGTTGAATATGTTTTGCTGCAGCTATAGAGTCTATGGAAGGCGATGTGTGAGAGATTTTACTGTATATCCAAGGGACAAAGTAATGATTTAGGCACAGAAAATAATCCAAAAACAAACAGTGCTCGTTTGTCAAAGTAGCCCATTTAGATCACCCTTCTCTCCTTAACAGTCGAGATGGAGAATTAGGATGAGAAGAAGATTAAGTTATATGCCACAGGCCTATGCTGTCCTATTTGGCATTCACATTGTTAAACAGTGCAGTGGCACCAGTTAGCTTGCTAAGAGATGCTTTATGCTATCCATATTCTTAAACAGCAGTAGCTATTAGTCACCAGTTAGCATGCTAAGAGATGCTATATGTTATCCATATTCTTAAAACAGCAGTGGCTACTATGGGGCTTCTCCATTGGCACATTTGGCCGTGCAGGCTGCGTTGATGTGCATTTCCATTAGCAGTTTGGGCCAGACTTCCTTCCAGCAGGTTGCTGTGACGTCTGATATTAGATACAGGCATTAACAATTTGAATGGATCTGACGTGAGTGACATAGTTGTTTGTCAAATGTTATTTGGCATTACAAAAAAAATAGAACGTTTCCAGAGTGATATCAAGAGTGATAACACGTGTTGTTATTTTGCACGGATATGAATACAGATGTGCCTTGAGATTTTGGCTCGCCCATTGGTGACAACAAGTCAGAAAAACACTGGCATAGTATATGCAAATCAACTTGTACCCGCCATCCTACCCCAACTCTGTCACTAACTGTCAAATGATTGCATCTGCACCCCAGAGACAGAGAGCATGTGCAAAAATTGCAGAATCCCTAATGCCGATAGATAGAGACACTGTTGAAAATCTACCTTTAAGGATATAGTGTAGGGCATGGTGGGGGAAGGATAGTGTAGTGGCTGGGCTGTTACGGCCGACAGGTAATGGGTTCGATCCTCAAAAGTTTGATCCTTGCTCAAGGATGCCAACCTGTAAGCATCCTTGAGCACGATGCTCCAGCGACTCCCTGACAACTGAGTAAGTATCTGAATTCATTGTAAACTTGTTTGGATGAAAGGCATCCGCTAAATGGCTTAATATTATTAACAAGCAAATATGTCAAATTGTTATGCAAACTTTTAAGACATCCCCCAAACAAGGTACTTTAAAAGTCCTGATTAAAGACGAATACAGGAGACAGGGAACAGCATCAGGTGTCTCTTCAACCAGCTTTTGGTGGCAAGGTAATTAGTAGCACATTTTAAACCTGGGCTCAGTAGACGATAAATAAATAAGTAAATAAATAATTGGCCGCGTCTGTGACAATAACTTTCATCTCCTAGGAAACGCCTAACTGGGGGGGGGGGGGGGGGGGGTGTCTTCTTTGATTAGAGTGGATCTTAGAGTGGAGGCTCTGCAGGGGTGAATCATGAATTACATTTAACTTTTTAATACATTGGATTAAATGTAACATTGTAATATATTGAATTAAATTTAAGGTTGTAATATGTTGGATTAAAAGAAACGTTGTAATATATTGGATTAAATGTAACATTGTAATATATTGGATTAAATATAACGTTGTAATATATTGAATTAAACTTAACGTTGTAATATACTGGATTAAATGTAACATTGCAATGTATTATTAAATGTAATGTTGTCATCACCAACACTAATGTTGTCATTAAATGTCGCTGGGCTCACATACTTTTGTTTTTAAAGTTGTTTTGAAGATCCTAATTATATGTCGTCATTCTCTACTTTACAGTTTCTTAAGAAAACCTTTTTGTTTCATCTATAGTTTAACGCTGACTTCTCACGCAGCTGGTGTCTGAGTACAGAGAAGAATCCGAGTCTCCTCCTTCATATCCGTGGACCCCCTGCCGTGACACCGCCACAAGACAGACCGACCCAACTTTATTCAAAACGGACCCCCCCCCTGCTGCTGAGAAGCGTGATGAATCTCTGACGTTAAAAGTATAAGAAGATACAAAAACAAACTGGCGATTGCTGAGGCAGGATAAAAAGCATGGATAACATTGGACAGTTTTAATTTATTAACCGTGCACAACGCAGGCCTGCCCCCTCTGCACGTATGCATGTGCAGTCAACCCGTGACTGTACACATAATGTATATATATATATATATATATATATATATACTTATACCCCCCCCCCCCCCTTACACACACACACACACTGCGCTCTGTGATCCACTGCTTTTACTGTCTTCATTTCCGGCGATGCCATGAAATATGCATCCCTGTTCAATAATATCGAGTTCTGCCCAAAAAATACTAAATAAATAAAAGAGCTTCCATCTCCCTGATCCAACTCCTGGCTGCTCAGACTGGCTTCCGCTGCTCTCAACCCAGAGGTTAGAGAGAGAGAGAGAGAGAGAGCTCCATGAGTAGAGAGAGGAGAGAGCGATCTCTATGAGGAGTAGAGAGAGCTCTATGAGGAGAGAGAGAGAGATCTATGAGGAGCAGAGAGAAAACTAAATTTCAATTGAATTGAATTGAGAGAGCTCTATGAGGAGTAGAGAGAGAGAGAGAGAGAGAGAAAGAGAGAGCTCTATGAGGAATAGAGAGAGAGAGAAAGAGAGAGCTCTGAGGAGTAGAGAGAGAGAGAGAGAGCTGTATGAGTAGAGAGAGAGGGCATACCATGAAGAGGCGGTGGATTCAGCCCGAGATGATGAATGAGACGAGATGTGGCGAGCGACAGAGTAAATATTGCCTCAAATCTGCACGTTCGCTCCGTTTAGGTTCAGCTGCGGTAACGAAGCACCAGCATAACTGTTCCAACAGCTGTCGTCGCGCTTTAACCCTGATCTGCAGTGTTAAAACAATACAGAGGTATGCTGGTGCTGCATGGAAATATGTGAAACACTTAAAAACAAAAAGCTGATATGAACAAATACATGAATAGTAAGTGTACTGTACGCATATGATTCTCAGCACAATACAACTCGTAGGCATTGTCTAATACTGAAAGAGATTCTGTTCCACTGCCACGTAAACGGAAGCAGAGTTTCAGTCTCACAAATCAGACTTTAGATCTCTATATTGAAAGGCATGTAAAATACTACATGTAGTCCCTGAACGGATTCATTATTCTTACATACAGGACCTTTGATATCAGATTGAACAAAAAATAAATACATTTTGTATATAGTTTTTCATGGTATCCTAGTCGAAGCAAATTACTGGTATCGTCCTACAGAGGGCGCTATAATGTGTTCACCAATAGTCAAAACTTAACTACAGTTAGTTACATTTATTTACAAAACAGTGGCAAACACTGGCGGGACCTGAACCCCAACGTTAAACCCATACATTAAACGACTAATTAAATGTACACATACACAAACATCATTAATATGGTATGGCAATATTTCCAGAATCCCAATACAGATCATATCGGGACTCCAAAATCAATATGTGATATCGCAGGGTGACGGTCAAATGATCCCATTTAGAAGATAAAAGAATGATTCATCCTTGGCTGGCTCGGAGGTAAAAACATAAAAGCCTCCAGCTTTCTGTCTCCATATCTGTTTTTGTATCTGAGAAAGCCAGCCCCCTGGTACAGCACTCCGCTGTGAGCCTTTAATCTTCACAGCTAATGGAGCTCCAACTAAAACATGTCCATTTGTCTTCTGCAAACATGTCTCCTCCACGCCGAGAGCTCATCTGCTCCTTTCGTTTCTCGTCATCTCTGCTAATTGAGGCAATTATCCAATGCCTGGTTCAGTGTTAGATACTCCTGCTAAAGCATATTTCTAAAAGTGGATTTCATGAGAGAAGGCTTATAAGAAGACGAAATGTCAGCTGAAGCAAAAGCAAATGAATCTAAAGCAAATTAAACAAGATTCCCTTTTCTGTCAATGCTGGGCTGAAGGCTGCTTGTAGTCAAGGACGGTTCCTACAACAATTGACATATGACAAACACTTCTTGAAAGCGTCTTATGAAAAAAAATATTCTACACATTTTGTAAAAGATTGTCTTGCATCATATTCCATGTAATCGATTTTTGTATTCCTGAGGCACAACTACTGTTCTGTAGTGACCACTTGTCGACTGATCTGTAGTGATCACTTGTCTGCTGTTCTGTAGTGATTCCTGTTCTGTACTAGTAGTGATCACTGTCGACTGTTCTGTAGTGATCACTGTTCTGTAGTGATCATTTGTTGACTGTTCTGTAGTCATGATCACTTGTTGACTGTTCTGTACAGATTACTTGTTGATGTTCTGCAGTGATCACTGTTTACTGTCAAAACATCTCGGCCTAATTCCATTCTTGGAGGAGAACGTATCCTGGGGCCATGTATCCTGACATATAAACAAGTGAATCATTGACATTTATAGCCATTATGATTGTGTTCTCATTTTATAGACCACAAAGAACTGCAATCAGCTGCTGAAGGACACCAAATATTGTTGCTTTGTTTGCCATTTCTATCAATACCCATTTTACAACCAAACCATCGCGTCTCACCAGATATGCGCGATTTTGTTTCATCGAGACTTGGTCTTTCTGCAACACTTGACTACAGAGGTGCACAATGCAGTCTCACACAGGAAGTGATTAGACCACCGCCGACCTGTACACATCAGCGGGATGCCAAGCCTCTCTACCTGCTCCTTCAAGATATGTTCCTGCATCCACTTTAAGCCTTGGATAAGACAAATTGCTTTACCATCTCACATGGAAAAGGAAAGGTTGATGCAACCAACATGGAAGACTCGGACATATTGCTTTACATTATGCAATCCTGTGCTCCTTGTTTATTTGGATATACAACTGTTCGATATACATAGCACAAAAACCAGGTGAAGTTATTGGTCTTTGTTGGTTGGTAATTGGTTTTTGGTCGTGTAAATGTATATTCTATAGAGAAGATAAAAACAATTCCAACTTGGAAATATTCTGCTGTTTTTCTCCACTGTGTGAATTCATTATCAGTAGCCACACACACAAACACACACACACACATGTTTGAGTTTGATCAATACAAAAAAAAAGGAAGAAGAAAGCATTGCGGTGAAATGGTCTAACTCCCATGGTACACCAAATAAAGCTTAATTGAACAATTGTCACTGTATCCGTCGGTGTCACAGCATCATAGCGGTGTGCTAGCCATATCGAGCCATTAAAAACCTCAACAAACTCAAAATTCAACATCACAGGCATTTTTAGTATTCTCGGACGGAGCTATTAACATTAACTGGTCCCCAGACAGCGCTCCATGAATCCACACGTACGGGGGCTTCCTACTACGAGGGCAATGTCACAAGCATGCGGTTTGTCTTCACAGTATCTATATTATACTCTATACTGTCATACGTTCCTTCGTTTATACAATGGGGTATCTTTTTATCACATTTCTACTTTGCCGGAGAGCAGTTGAAATGTTTGGACGTGCCTCACAAAATTTTTTAGCAGCGTTTTAAATGTTTAGCCGAGATGTGCCACACTAAAACTTTTAGCAGCAGTTAAATGTTGCCACGCTAAAACTTTCAGCAGCAGTTTTAATGATTAGCTGTACCCCACTAAAACTTTCAGCAGCAGTTACATTGTTTAAATGCACCCCCTCAACACACATGGCTCCAGAGTCACTGCACTAAAACTTTTAGCAGGAGTTTAAACTGAGATCACAGATCCACAGAGACATGTATTTTCCCAGTGAATAGAGATGCCATTCCTTTATCTTGCTAATCTCTGCAGATTTCTCTCTCTCTCTCTTTATTAGTTATTTTGAGATGAGTCAAGTGAATGTGCCAAGTGAATGTGTCAAGGAGTCTTTAATCATTAAACTTCTTATAGAAAATTACAACACATTGTAAAGTGTATTCCAGGCAACCCTGGGACTTTTTGAGGAGTAGAGATGTTCAGAGATGTTTTTGTCACTAGATTCAGCGATGAGCCCAGAACACCAGCAGTACCACGGTGGAAACAAGACACAAAGACACTGAAGCTGTCTGTCTGATGAGGACAGCAATAACACAGAGAGAGAAAGATCATGTTAATGTCCGTCTGATGAGGGCGACATTAACACAGAGAGAAAGATAATGTTAATATTAATGTCCGTCTGACAAGGACAACATTAACATGGAGAGAAAGAAATGGATCATTTTGAAAAACAATAAGAGTTTTAAGAAAGCGAGGGGGAATAGTCAAACTTCACAAAATACAAATAAAATCCTATGTTATCTGGCAAAGAGAAAGAAAGTGCTGCTCTAGTCCTTATCCAAGAGCAGAAATAATTTTAATTCATAAATCTGGCGGCAAATATAAAGTGAGAAATAAATCAAGCTAACGGCATAGTTAACATTCAATTTACGAGGACCATTAAGTCATACGTGCTAAAAGTGAGGCGAGAATGCTTTATATGTTGATATTAAACATTTTAAATATGTGAAATGTAATTGAAGGGGGAAAAAAAAGTATTTTTCTTTTTGGAAGTACTCCATGTGAAAACATAAACAATGCCCATGAACAATGCATATTAAAGTGGTAATCTCGAAGATTTCCGCTCTTTGGCGACAGTGTCTTCGAGATTACCACGGATTACCACTTTAATGTATCAAACTAGAAACAACTGAAAATGACACTTTCAGACATCACTGTGTTCATTTGTATTTTGCTGAATTGTTTAATCAGTTCATACACCACAATTCTGAATAGTTTCACAGAAAAATCAATTAGGAAAACTGTCATTTTGTGAGGGAGGCGGTGGGGAAGCGTTATGTTCGTAACAGTACAGAGGCACGGATCAATACACTCTCGTCGATGCGTGTCCTTCAGCCAAACATACTTTGTTTGTTTGGACTCTTTAAAAAATGCTTCAATAGAAAATAACCTCAACCAAATAAAACCACTGCTGTCAATAACTGTGACCTGGAGCTAGGGATGCACCGATCCGATATTGATATCGGATATCGGCCCCGATATGACTAAAATAGCTAGATCGGGTATCGGAGACAATGGGGCCGATCCATGGGACCGATCTATCCACTTCAATTCTATGTGTGCGACGCGTACTACGTCATGCGTCAGCAGCACGCGCAGCACGCAGTGTTGCCAACTTAGTGACCTCGTCTCTATATTTAGCGAGTATTCAGACCCTCTCGCGACTCTTTAAAAAAAAGCGACTTGCGACAAATCTAGCGACTTTTTCTGGTGTTATTGGAGACTTTTGGCGACT
>PIJE02000067.1:7426-40161 GCA_002895965.2 Coryphaenoides rupestris | reverse complement strand
CTGAGCAGTGTGATACCCCGATAGTTGAAGCACACTCTGGTCCCCTTTTTTGAAAATGGGGACCACCACCCCGGTCTGCCATTCCACAGGTACTGTCCCCGACCTCCACGCTACATTGACTAGGCATGTCAGCCACGACAGCCCGACAATGTCCAGAGCCTTCAGCATCTCAGGGCGAATCTCATCCACACCTGGCGCCTTGCCACTGAAGAGCTTTTGACTACTTCAGTGACCTCTACCAAGGATATGGGTGAGACTTCCCCGACTCTGCCTCTTCCACAGAGGACCGTACTGGACGGATTCAGGAGCTCCTCAAAGTGTTCTTTCCACCGCCCGACAATATTCCTCAGTCTGGGTCAAGGCAGTTCTCCTCCCCGACTGAGCACAGCCTGAGCCAAGCCCTGCTTTTCCCTTCCTGAGTCGCCGGTACAGTTTGCCAGAACTCCTTTGAGGCCAACCGAAAGTCCTGCTCCATGGCCTCCCCGAAACTCCTCCCACACCCAGGTTTTGCTTCAGCAACCGCTGAAGGCTGCAGTCCTTTTGTCCTCCCGGTACCTGTCTGCTGTTCAGGAGACCCTTGGGCCCAACCAGCCCGAAAGGCCTCCTTCTTCAGCCTGACGGCTTCCTTCACCACTGGTGTCCACCAACGGTTATTGGGTTGCCACCCACGACAGCCTTTTGACCAACAGCTCCGAGCTGCCAGCCTCTACAATGGAGGTTCTGAACATGGCCCACTCAGGTTCCATGTCCCCAACCTCCCCGGGATGCACGAGAAGTTCTTCCGGAGGTGGGAGTTAAAGACCCTACGGACAGGGGCTTCCACCAGACGTTCCCAGTCACCCTCACTACACGTTTGGATTTACCAGGTCTGTCTGGCAGCCTCCCGCGCCATCTGATCCAACTCACCACCAGGTGGTGATCAGTTGACAGCTCTGCTCCTCTCTTCACGCCGAGTGTCCAAACATGCGGCCGCAGATCTGCTGATACGATTACAAAGTCGATCAGCGACCTTTGGCCTAAGGTGGTCCGGTACCAGGTACACTTGTGGACCACCCTGTGTTTGAACATGGTGTTTGTTATGGCCAGTCCATGGCTAGCACAGAAGTCAATACAACACCACTCTCTGGTCAGCAATGGCAGCTCGTGCCGTTCATCCCAATCACTCCCCTCCAGGTTTCTCCATAATTGCCCATGTGTGCGTTGAAGTCCCCCAATAGAACTATAGAGTGCCCGGATGGAACCCTTTCCAGGATGCCACCCAAGGACTCCAAGAAGGCCGGATACTCTGAGCTGCTGTTTGGTGCGTAGGCAAACATGAAGGGGGCATAAAGAACTAAAATACAATAAAAGTTTGTTATAGGTTGTAAAATAAGCTTTGTAATCACTCAGAAATGAACATGTGCAGTTTACAGTAAATGGATCCTGAGTCTAATTTGAGGTTGTACAATTTTTCCTTTCCTAATTAATAATATCAGAAAAATCCCTTATTTTCACACATAATATCAATATTATCTGAATTGTTAATCCTCCAGAGCAGTACTGCTAATATCCAGTCACAATCTATTAAAAAAACTGCATTATTTCATAGAAAGGTATTTTGAGCATGCTCGTGATATATAGCCTAAAGTGATCCAAGCATCTACATTTTTATTGTAGCCTATATGTAGATATGTTTAACATTTAACACAAAATTAGTTATGAGTGTGAAATGGTGTCCTGGTCCTTTCAGTGTCATCCAAGTGGACAAAAGGTGCCGACGCGCATGGGAAGTCTGCTACAAACCGTTATCCTGCCTATCCTGTCTATTTCACAGCCCCCAAACACAAAGGGACCGGGCGCCTGGAGCCTGACAAAGATGACACTAAATCAATAGGTGAAATGAAAATACAGAAACTGTTGGGTCAAACTCTGCTTCTCGTTTGATGGATTCAATTAGCTGCAAGGGTAAAAGAGAAAAAAATAATAGAATACAAGATTTTCTGATAACATAATCCTCTTGAAATAATGATCTAAAAATAAACGTAGGCCTAGGTGCTGTAACTGAATCATAACAATTAATTACATTACATTTACATTTACACTGAGGGCATTTGGCAGACACTTTTATCCAAAACATTTGTTGAAGGAGACAGCAATATATCGCTGTGGTACATAAAGATAAGAATTGAGCAGGTTTCAAGAATTCATATTTACGAGACGAATAGAATGAGTTTCATAATTGCTAAGTTGCCTGCATAAGTAGCTGGGCAGGCATGCAATTCTGAGCATGTTACCAACATTTAAGAACATACAACATGCCAAGCAATGCTAAGTGCTATTAATAAATGCCAAGAAGTACAAACACGCAGGTTAGTGCTAGGATTATCCAAGGAGGGAGGGGGGGTTATGCACAGTCCAGGTGAACATTGTTAATTATTAATCATTTAAAAAATAATAACAAACTTGTTGGACGTACGTCAGTAAACATGCGTTATTACGACGCCGTTAGGTGACAGCAGCCTAACTATGACATATCTAAAATATTTGGGGTATTAGACCAAGGAGACTATGGAGATGAGAGCAGCGATCCTGAAGTAAACACATTAAAACAACACTCTCACCACTTTCTGGAATCAAACAACATCTGCTCATTGTTGTTCATGTTCGGCAATTAAACAAAGGGATGTGGGTTGAGGATTAGAATGATCTACTCACCAGTGAATCATGTATTTACCTCCTCCCTTCAGAACAAACATTTTGAATTATTGTTTGATTTTCTTTTGTCCATTAACCAACCACTAACCCATATGTATTATGAAAGCATTATCTCTGGATTATACAGCCACACGTTTTTTAGGTATTTTTATGTTTGATTCAAAAGAACATAACAATAGAATGATATACATAGCCTAAATAAAAATGTCCTTTTGACGAGGAAATATACTGTATGCCTCAAACTCCACACCATCGTTGGATTTGAATTGTGCACTCCAATAAAGTCCAAATCACACTTCTGTGTCCAGCACATAAGGGAAAATCTGTGAAGATCACACATGGACCACATGCAGAACAAACTACCAACAACCAAGCCAGCGGATAGCAGTTATAGCGACTTCCAAATACATATGTTGCTGATGAACCCACATGGAGATAATACCTGGCTTCCACCCTGTGGAGCTAATCCAGGGATTAGGACATCCACACTCAACCAGACTGACCACAGCAGGGGAAATGAGATTAGTGAAAGTGCAACTCTATGAGGAGGAAGTAAAAGAAAGCCTGTAGGAGAGGCCTCAATATACTGACTGCTACAGGGTGAGGGTTAGACAGGGTTAGAGTTAGACAGGTTTAGGGTTAGACACGGTGAAGTTTAGACAGGGTGAATGTTAGACAGGGTAAGGGTTAGACAGAGTTAGGGTTAGACAGGGTTAGTGTTAGAGACACAAGACATACGATGCCATGTGGACTGGAAGATGAATGTGAAAAGGAATCCTCGACTTTAATGAGGAAGAAGATTAGCATTGGAAACAGATCTGTCTTAAATCATGGCAGTAGGGTGCTTCACATTTTGATAGATAGATTTGACGTACCATAAAATTATGTTTTATAATTATTATTTTTGTTATTCAGCGTTATTTTATTCTGTTAAGAGTGGACATTGATAACAAGAGAATGCCAAATGTCACCTGTTTAATTAGCCTACCTGAACAACGCTTTACTGCATTATAATATACAATATACTGCATTATAAAGCACAATGCATTACTGTATTATAATATAGCCTACAATACACTGTATTATATAGAGCAATGCTGTATTATAAAGTGCAGTGCATAATGAGTAACACAACACACACTGTTAGTATTGTGCTAAATAAGATCTTTTTTGCAATTATGTTTAAAACATGATGAACATTTTATCCAAACACAAACATGTACGTACGTACACTGAAACTTTATCATTGTATTATTTAAACAGCATTGAAGCATTGAAGATGATGGATGATCAATCCTAATTTATCAATCACCCAGCAAAAGGAAAAGACACTATTATTATTATTATTAAGATAAGATAAGATAAGATAGAACTTTAGAACTTTATTGATCCCAAAGGAAATTCTTGTGCCAGGTTGCATAGCAATAGAATAAAACGTAGTATAAAAATGTAGGTAAGATAAGATATTCAGTCAGCAAAAACAATTTGGTAATAAAAGGGTAATAGTAATAATTATGGTAAGAGGAAGTATTGCACATGATATAAAGAATATTAAGAATATTGCAAAATTATTATTATTATTAGCCTATAGGACTTCTACAGGATGGCCAGGATGATTCAAGTTGATTGTTCCACATCCAGGTTTCAAGTTGGTTTCTAGTGTTTTAACTAAACTAAGCCTCTCACGGGCCTGTCTGGGACAACACCATTCAGAGCAGAGACGATCATGCAGCCTTTCCCACCATTAAATGATCGATGTTGATAATGATGATGACGATAATGATGATAATGAGCCGTACATAGCAGCACATAACACGGCGTTGCGGTGTGGAGGACACAGCATCCAAAAGGACAACCCGCCACCCAAGGATGCACAATTCTCCTTGGTTCCTCCTCTCAACAAACGACACATTAGTCACCACCACAACAACAACAACAACAACAACAACAACAACAACAACAACAAACAAACAAAGCAGTGTGTTTAAACGCCTACCTCTTGCGGTGTGTGCGGCGGTACAGAGCATTCAGGGCAGCCTGCGCTCAGCACCGTTACACTCCGGGAAAACTTGATGGCAGCGCAACGACACACTGACGCAGGGGCTTGACGAGCGGGCGCCGCCGTCCAATCAGAGCGCGATCCGTTGTGCCCCTCGGCCAATCCGATCGTCGCGTGTGAACGGGGGACCGGACTCCGCCGCCCGGGGTCCGGTCGCTCCTCTATGCCCTCCATACAGTGCGATGTCGTGGCTACAGGAGCGCCGTTGAGCCTAGTAAAGTAATGCGCACCACAGTTTAGTCAAACGAGCTGAGGTTGACAACGTCCAATTACAGTGGATCACAGCAGAGCGACGCGCCTATTGGCTCAGCTGTCCAGGCACCCAAGTACCCCTACTAGAGTAGGTCTACTTAGGGAAGGTCTACTATGGCAGGTCTACTTAGGGCAGGTCTACTTAGGGATGGTCTACTAGGGCAGGTCTACTTAGGGCAGGTCTACTCGGACAGGTCTACTTAGGGATGGTCTACTTAGGGCAGGTCTACTAGGGCAGGTCTACTTAGGGCAGGTCTACTTAGTGCAGGTCTACTCGGACAGGTCTACTTAGGGCAGGTCTACTTAGGGAAGGTCTACTAGAGCAGGTCTACTTAGGGAATGTCTACTTAGGGAAGGTCTATTAGAGCAGGTCTACTTAGGGAAGGTCTACTAGGGCAGGTCTACTATGGCAGGTCTACTTAGGGATGGTCTACTAGGGCAGGTCTACTTAGGGCAGGTCTACTCGGACAGGTCTACTTAGGGATGGTCTACTTAGGGCAGGTCTACTAGGGCAGGTCTACTTAGGGCAGGTCTACTTAGGGAAGGTCTACTAGAGCAAAAAATCCCATTATTCTTCATATTTTGATATGCATTAATGCTACAGTGTAGTTAACTATAACAACTGTAAAGAAAAATAATAAAATACAATAAAAAGCTATTCCCCTTTCTCAATATGTTGCACCATTCTTCAAGTATTATTGATCTTTATCCATCCACCAGCCTTTTTTCTTTTCAACATGTGCTTCTGTAAACACACCAACATGAAAGTGATAGCAAAACAGCAAGATGGTTAAAAGATAGCAAAATTCTTATTTTCAACAATCAACTCAACTGTGTGTGTGTGTGTGTGTGTGTGTGAGAGAGAGAGAGATTTATTTTTATATTTTTTTAAAAACCACTTTATTCATTTTTGTTAAAAAAAATATAGGCCAACAAATAATGACATAAATAAATCAATAAATGAAATAATCAACAATAGAACAAAAACAAAAAGGAAAAAAATAAAGAAATAAAAATAAAAGTTAAAATACAATTATTAGTCTAATGAATGATGCACAAAACATAACATACAACATATAATGGACTTTCAACATCTGCTAAAGGTCAAAGTGTCATCAATAACAGCACATAGGTTGTTGTTGTAACACCACTGTTGGGTGAACTCTCTCAGGTTTTTCATTGCTTTATAAAATCTGAAATCAACCCATATTCTAGCTTTAATTAATGCAATAAATATTGGGATGGCTTCTTGATTTGGTCTGTTCTCTATTCTCTTCTTCCTGCTTTTATAAATTGCCAGTTTTGCTTCCCCAACAATAAAGTTTAGGAATGTCCACTTTGAATGTCCACTCCTGTAACCTGTACCAAATATAAAAAAAATAATGTTTTGCCATTTGCCGTATATAAGTTTAGGTCTGTAGTTTTGTTCACTGTTGTTAAAAGTCCAGATATACCCTCCAGTCTGAGATTAAAAACATGTTCAGGGAAAGGCTCATTCCTGTCAGGAATTTCTTTTTTACAATGGTAGTCATGCAACAACACCAACTCTTCTTTGGTATTTTGCCTAATTGATTTTTTATCAAGAAAAGAGGCTAGGACCTCAACCAAGTTCAGGTCCTGCAATGTCCACTAATTGCTTTAAAGTTACAATGTTCTTATCCTGCAATCTTGATTGACCCCTTGCACATGTCTTGAATGTTAAGGCGAGCTCCGTGGATCAGCGGTTTCTTTAAAAGACCAGAACAGGTGAGATTGGCGTTGTCAACTTTGGTCACGTGACAGTTCAATGCTTTTAAAAAAACTCCCATTGCAAAGGGGGCCTAAGTCCACGAGAGTTTAAAAGCATTAAAATCCATTAAAAACAGAGATGTTTCCAGGCCCAGGCCAGCTGTCCTTCTTAGAATAGCACCTGCCACTCCTCTCCATACGAGGTCCATGGGTCCTGTCAGGTATCCTGGACAAACTGGAGCCGGAAAGTGGGCTGTCCTGGGCTGGCCAGGTGGAACAAGGCCTTGCCCCTCCTTCGCTCCTTTGGCAGGAACACAGGATACCTTGTGGCCAGCCCATGCAGCTTATCCCCAAAAAATCCACGATTAAGCTTGGCAGCGTGCCTAGGTAGTCCTGCCAGAGTGGCCCATGCACATAAGGCGGTGCCAGAGAGTGGAGGCTACTAAGTTGTTGGCATCAGTGTTTCTCCCTCTATACCGATAACTGTGGGAGGATCCACTTCCACGTCCCACCTGCCTTTAACCTTTTCTATCACCAACATCCAGTTCCTTTTTTTGGTTATTTGATCTCCGGGCACCTCCCAAATATTCGCCACCTCTCTTCCAGATCAACCACCTGGCAAAACAGGAGACCATTCTCCGATTCACCTACTGCTAGGGAATTCGCTTTTTTTCGCAGTTACTTTTGCCGGCTGTATTTTCCAAAGCTTGCCATAATATCTTTTAATTTGTCACGACATCTTTCTGGTTTTTTAACTATCACCAATAAGATCATCGCATACGCAGATACAACTTGTCTTTCATTTAAATGTACAACCATCCCTCAAGTATGCGACGTGGCGATGCATCATTGTTTTCAATAGAGAATTGCATTCACTGCCAGAAAGGGGGCAGCCCTGCCGAACTTATCTGTTGATCTTGAATGGGGTACTGAGCCCTCCATTGATCTTCAGTAAACTCTCAATGTCCTGGTACAAAACTTTGATCATAGCAATGAAACCTGGGCGGAACCCAAAAGCCTCTAACGTTTTCCAAAGGTATGGATGTTCAACCCGATCAAATGCCTTTTCCTGGTCTATAGAAATAAGACCAGTATCTGAGCTCAAAGAACTGGAGACGGCCCAAATATCTCGAATTAACGACACATTGTCTACTATAGACCTACCAGGCACACAGTACGTTTGGTCCCTATGGATGACCTGGTCTATCACGTCTCTCATCCTGTTGGACAGAGCTTTTGTCTGTGCACAACAGTGAAACCGGACGCCAGTTTTGTATGTTCTGTAGGTCTCCTTTTTTTGGGAGTAGAGTTATGACTGCTCTTCTGCAGCTTAAAGGCAATAATTTAGCATTAAAACTTTGCATTTCAAACCATTAAAAAGTAATTGCTCAACTCATCCCAAAAGGCCTTATAAAACTCCACTGGCAGTTCATCAACACCTGGGGCTCTACCTCCTTCCATGCTCTGCAGGGCAGCGTATAGCTCATCTACCACCAGGGGTTTCTCCAAATCCACATTGGATTCACTAGCCACCTGTGGTAGATCTTGGAGATAGAGAGTGGTTAGGTTTATGTTTTCCTCATACTCTGTGCTATACAGCTTGGAATAAAACTGCACAGCATGTTTTCGGATGGCACCTGGGTCAGTGAGCTCTTCTCCTGTATTGGAGCACATGTGTGGATCTGCCTGCTTTGGCCATTTCTCTTCTCAATAGAGAAGAAAAATTTCGAAGGTGCATCCACTTAATTTGCGTTTAAGAAACGTGATCGGACCAGGGCTCCTTGGGCTCTAGTCTTTAAGTGCATTTCTTTTGGATTTGAGGACTTCAATCTGTCCTCGATTTCCTGTAGACTCGGCTAATCTTTGCAGTTCTACTATTTCAATCTCCAGATAATTAATAGATCTTGTAGTGTCCCGAGTGACAATGAGAGTATACTATTGGCAATGTTGTTTTATTTCAACCTTGCCACAATCCCACCACTGCCTAAGAGCGTTATAATCCTGTTTCCGCAATCTAAAACATTGCCAAAAACAGATAAAAACATTAGCATCGAGCAATAATGCACTATTAAAATGCCAGAAAGCGCTCTTGTGTTTAATGTTGGCTATTAAGACACTACAAACAACAAGACAGTGATCACTAAAACCAACAGGCATCATTTTACACGTTTTAAAAGCGTTAAAATGATGTTTAAAACAATAGAACCTATCCAAACGTGCAGAAGAGATCCCATTGTCTCTTACATGAGACCATGTATACTGTCTTGTGTTATGATTCTTCCTTCTCCACATGTCCACTAGCTCATGCCCTTCTACTAGCTGCCTCAGTGCAGTTTGGGATGCATTGTGCGGTTCTAAGTGATTCCTGTCTAAAATGTGGTTTTCAGTGCAATTAAAATCCCCTCCAAAAAATACAAAATCATCTGTATTAAAAGTGCTTAAAACAGTGATCATGACATTTAAAAAAATCACTCTTTCAGGGCCTCTAGTTGGTGCATATATGTTAATAAAAACCATATTGCACTTCTCGAACTTGGCTTTCACCACCAAAGCCCGGCCTTCTTCCACATGTTGTACCTCAACAGAAATGGGTTTAAACGTTCTAGAGAAGAGGATCCCTACCCCAGCGGTAGTAGAGATCATGTGACTGAGGATCACCTCCCCTTCCCATCCTCTCTGCCAGTCAATCATGTTAAAAGCATCACTGTGGTGCTTTTAACCACCACAAACATCTATTTTTTTTAATTTTAAAAGCTCAAACAACTGTGTCCTGTTAATATCCCTTGCCCCATTAAGATTTAAAGTGCTAATTTTATCATTCAGAGCAATTGATAAAAAGCAGAAAACACAATAATAAGAGATTAAAAAATCAATCAAGTTGTTTCATTTCCATGACTAAACACGTTTGTCACTTTGTCTTTGATCTTCAGGACTAATTTCCTTAAACGGTATACTTCTTTGTTAGTAAAAGAACCCTTCCTTATGTGCCGTCTCATAAAATTAGCAAACAGTCCTCCATCTGAGAAGTAATGTTCTACATTGACACCTTTCATATTTTTGGTTTTCTGGAGGAACTGTTTTATTTTACTGGCGCTATAAGCCTGCCTTGTCTTGCCTTTCTTGGCTGCAGCTTTAGCATCAGACATGTCACCATCACTGTGTCAGGAAGTCATCTGAACTATCAGAGTCCTGTTGTTCTATTGGCCTCTTATCTGGCTCATTCTTTTTGCCTTCACGGTTTGTGCTTTTGATTGACTGTGAGTTATTACAGTTTTTATTTTTGCATTATTTGAGTAACATTTACTTAAAAAAGCTTGGTAACAACTTCCACACAGAAAGTATTTATAATGTTTACTCTGCAAATTCTCAAGTAAAGTTTACTTACCAGTAAAAAATACAAAACATCAAATGCTTTTAAACAATAGAACCTTTATTTTTTGCAATTTCTTTTTCTTTTTGTTTTTAACAGTGACTAAACATTAATTTTAATTCTTGTTCTTGCGTCAATAATTAGATCACTGATGCCAGCCACACTGGTGCAAGAGGCAGAGTAATAGCTCACAGTAGTTCCAACATCTGGTTGGCATTACCAGACAAAACATTTCTAAATCAATGCTGCCAAAAAGAATTTTAAGAACAACTTCCACTAAAACCCTTTTTTTTTTTAATCGGACATTTGACCTCTCTGATGCATTTTATCTCAGAAGGCCTTGAAGAGAACATTAACAGAGATAAAATATCCAATGAAATGCCAAGAAGTATTACTTTAAAGGGCAATAACTTTGCAAGAAACATTAAGTGCAATCACTTAACATATCACTTTCTTTTAGGTATTTTAAAAGGGAACTCCAACAATTGTATGTAACAATTCACAATGTGTTGTATCACCTCAACTTGCAATGCTTCCACACGCCAGTTTGGTTACGAATGCCATAGCAGAATATACAAACTTGTAGCCATACAAAGTGAGCTCGGGCTCAACAATAGAAAGAGGACGCATCTTCTCTAACTACCTTAGTTTTTTGGCATGAAATGAGCGACTAAACCATCCTCCATCCTCCAGCCTCCATCCTCTGCTGTCCTTCCTGCTTTTTCGGCGTGTCTTCTCCTCCTTCTTTGTCACCCGCTGCGCGCACACAAGGTTGCCAGGTTCACTCCGATTACCCAAGTACATTTTACTTGCGTTTGTCAGGTTGTACAATCACTGCAGTAGTTTAGTTAATATTACTTGGTGTGATGGATACCATTTACATATTGAAATGAGGATACATTATTACAAACAAACACCAAGTAACACATGGTGACAGGTTACAATTACAGGGCCAAAAAATAATAACAGTGGACGTTTTTCTTTTTTTAGGAACCTTAAACAGGTTTTCGTCCTCTGCCACCTCCACACGTTCCTCTTCCACCTGTTCACTAATCACTATTTCATTTGTTTCAGTTTCCTCCACTACCACACCACTTTGGTTGTCCACTTCAACTCTGTAACTCCAGACCTGTCCTTCTCTGTATCTACCTTGTCCTGCACTATAATGCTCTCAGCTGTCTGGTGTTCAGCTGGTCTGTGTTGGGCATCTTTCCCTTCTTTATACACTTTATCAGGGCACGCCCTGATCTGATGGCCCTCCTTCCCACAACTAAAGCATTTCATGGCCTGGGAGGTTGCATATATTAAATTATTAAATTCACCATGCTTTATATTAAATGAGAGGCTTATATCTTCATTCTGTTTGGTGAACATGAACACCTGTCGTCTGTGAGAGACGACGTGCTTCAATAACGGTGATTTACAACCAGACAGCACTTTCCTCATTGGAGACACAATCTTTCCATATCTGGACAACTCACGTTCTATGGTCTCATCTGCGATGAACGGCGGTATATTAGATAAAGTGATCCGCTTAGACGGAGTCGCCAGCGGCAGCACCGCCACGAACGTGTCATTAATGACCACGCTCCTTTCCACTATCAAGTTCACCTTCTCGATTTCATTCAGAAATATAACGACCGCGCTGCTCATCCTAGCGGCCGACTTCACACAACTGTGGCCCACAACCTCCACCACCGCTAAACTACACTGTTCCACTGAACAAGGAAACGCCGGCGCGATCTTAATGCCGTGTTTCCTCAAGTGGCGGATACGGAAAGTGGCTGATGGGTAGGCCTGGAAAACTCTGGGTAGGCCTGAGTGAAGCTCATCACCCGCACGTTTTCTTCAACAGGCTTAGACATTTACAATACAATGTGGGAGTGGGGACCCCAACAATTGATTTGATTTGATTTGTCTATATTCAATCCACTTGAACTTGTACCAATTACTGTTGAAAGAGCACAATTTAGTAGTCGGGAATGTTACCAGCTTTGGTTGAGTGGCCGGTTCCTACATGGCTGACAGATCCGAAGGTGTACCGGTTAGTTCAGTTTGTCTCGAGGAGCAAGAGGAACAGATGAGCAGATGACATGGCTTTGGAAAAATGGGAAAATCGATTAAATTAGCCAGTGTCTTTGAAAAAAAGTGCTCTGAAATCATTGAAAGTATAGTGTCATTATCTATTGTAAAACAAGTTTTATTTCAAAGCACAATAAAAAAGGAAAATTCACTCATCTAAAACACAGGTTGTAGCGAGTCAAGTTCTCGCAGGCGCAAAAGAGCACAGATTTATTTCCAGTCACCGTAGCCGTCTCCGCAGCCGTCGATGCTTAAAGTCCCTAACGAACATAGCAACGGGCCGATGGAGACAAACAATCACATCCAGCGTTGTCTCCAGTTGGTTTCAATGGCATCTCCACACTTTTTAGAGATTATTAATACATAATTCTAACGATTCCCCAAGACAAAACTATTCACATTTAAGATAATTATGAATCTGAATGGGTGGGCAAGCTGTCAATCTGGGCGGGCCTGGGCCCACCCAGGCCCACCCATAGATCCGCGACTGGTTTCCTCGTCAGGCTGGTAAACTCCATACCGACACACACACACACACACACACGCACACACAACCAGCTGATGCTGGTTGTCCACTAAACCCCCCGACCCCCCCCCACCCGATCACACCTCAACAACACAGTAACTTAACCCACCACCTAAATACTATAACATGTAGAAATAAAGAAAGTTTGAGAAAAATCTTTCACTCGCCAAACACTCAACAACCACTCACCCGCAGTGCTCACTCACTGCCGCTGAGTGTGGGGAATATTCTGCCCCGTTGTTTTTACATCAATGAACAAGGCTCTCGTATTCCTGACGGAAAATGCCTCTCATGCACTGGGCTCTTCTGAGTGGAGTCACACTCGACTTGTGTCCTCACTGCATCTGGAGGGGCCGCTTCAGGTAAGTGGGTAGATGTTTCAGGAGCCCCAAAGGTCGGCGAGAGATATCCGTTCCTGTTTTTAAAGGAATGTCCTGTCTACATGACATTAGGGCCTCGGTGAGCCCATGCTGTAGACACCTCTGCCTCTCTCAAGTATATCTTTGACCCGCACATGATAGCCAGGCAGCTGTTTGTGTCTGTACTGCTGTTCTGCATTTTTCATTCAGGTTCTCGCATGTCTGGACATCCAGAAATGAGCTGGGAGCGGGACTTTCATTGCCCTCTGCAGCCTGCTGAACTGGCTCCAAGTGTACAGCGTTTCCAGGATTGCCATCACATCTGACTGGTAGTTGTCCACTTTTATTTATTTCTGTCCTCCATGGCTAGCTGCCCTCCATGTCAGCTGTCAGTGAGCCCAATAATTGCAACCTCGTCAGTGTCCTCGGTCAGAGTGGCGACATTCACTTCATACGTTTGTTTGTTTGTTTTTGCACACTCTGGCATTTCTGCAATGATTGCACACAATGCCTCTCTTTCTGTACAAGGTTGCAAGCTATGTCCTCTTGTGACCCTGGATTGTAGCTTAGGCTGCTTTGATATTGCGCTGCCATGCTGCTTGTTGCTTCTTCACCTGCTCGCTTTGGTAACCGCCTTCTCTAACATCAGTTCCAGGAATCTCTGAGACCCACCTCAAGACTATCTCCCATCCTTTCATCACGCAGAGCCACGTATCCACACAGTACTCCAATAGGCATTGCGGTAACGTCAACACTACAGTCTATAATTACTTAGTCCTGGGGCCTGTATAAGACCATTTTATAAGACCGTTTTGGTACTCACGATTGAGGAGGAGAACCACTGTTGCTAATGTGCTCTAGTGTTTGGATAGCGTAAGGGGCCAGAGGCCGCAGGGAGTCCTTGAGCACCAATTTTAGATCCACCCAAAAAATCCTGAACACAAGAAGGATGAAAAAACGTTTTACGGTCTAACTACAATTCAGTACTACGTACTACTACTATGTATTTTCACAAGTCTTCAGCAATGATTTTCTAGAATATATTTAGAAAATAAATAGAGGTTCGCCATTGTCATACATAGGACCTTGAGAATCCATTTGAGAATCAATTATTTTATTGCCCTTGAATCAACAAGTATCGAAACTGAATCAGCCTGACAGTGTCACAGAATCAGGAATTTGTGTACAGGTTAATACAAATATTCAATGCAAAATGGTTGTTGTTTAAAATAGGATAAAAATGTCCAAAACATACATTATAATTATTATGATTATTATTACCAATTTATCGGAGATAGTATATACGGTATATATATTAAATACAATATTTCCAAGATAATTTTTACTAGGTTGCACACCAGGTGCTAGAAAAATGCAAATGTAAAAATGTCGACAGAGAAAAAACCAAACACAATAAAACAAAACAAGAAATTTGATTGAAATTGCCACTCTCTCCAAAAACGATTTTTTTTTTTTTTACAATAGAAAAACTACGGCTTAGATCTAATAGCATTTTCAGCCTGTTGGATGTCAAGGAGATTCAACTAAATCACAGGGTGGACTTGTCTTATCATTCACCTATTACCAATTATGGGTCAAATTAGTTAATCAACATTATGTTATGTATTAAAGGGTATATTAATTCCCTGTTACCTTGTTGAACTATGCATACAAAGATACTGGCCTGGAAATATCAGTCCTGTTGGAACAACATCATATGTTTTAAACAGTAGCCTATTGAAATTATGAAAAGTTATCTTGCTGTCTTCAACCTTGAAGACAGCAAGTGTGTTCTCAGTCTGAGAGGTAAAGTGATGAATTAATTTAAAATATATAAATAATGACAAACAGACTATTAACAAAGAAATTTGGCGGTTTTCTTTGTTAATAGTCTGTTTAATCTGTCAAGTGTAAGAAGTAATGTTAACTTACAAACTGCCAAAGGTTTGACTCATGTGTTTCCCTAAACAGGCTGTAAACAACACTTTATAATCTCACACAATACACTGTTCGGTTGCTGGCGATTTACAGTTGATTTAAACGGCTACATTATATTACATACTACTATACTGACAGGTGGAAACCAATTGTGATATATTTAGCATAATAAGGTCAATAATTCAGCTGTGTGTTTGTTAAATTGCAGCATACCCTTGTATTTCTACATGTATTTTCCATTATTTTTATTCAACTCTCTAACCCTATAGCACTTACCTCACACTTTACCTTCCCCATTTGCACACAATTTACATGTATGTACAATTTCTCCTCTCACTTACGTCCTCTATCCATGTCCTCTTCTCTAACACTTAACCATATTACCTTCTACTTTACCTTTTCTCTGCTTTTTACCATCACAATAGCTTCACTATTCAACCTCACTGTCCCCTGCTTATTCCAATTGTTTTTATCTCTTGTCAAATCTATCTGGAAGGCCTCGTTGCTTTCAAATGACACTTTTGGGGACTGCTTTTCTGTGCTGCTGCTTGGGTGACTTGGGGGCGTTGTCTGGAGGAGGCCATTGTGGTTTGGTGAGCTGAATGTCTTCCTCCATTTTGAAGCCTTTCATTAGGGGTTCTGCATGTGGGGGCCAGACCACAGACATCTTACTTGCGTTTGGTTTGGTGTCATCTAATAAATGTGCTGAATCCAGACTGCTAACTGAGTTCCTCCAGTCAGTTTGGTCTGGTGAGCGGAGGAGGGCAGCAGGCTGGCCGAGCCCGTCAACGGTCCCCTTGGACTTGAGGAGCTGTTTATAATGGGCCGGGCAGTACAAATGTCCATGGAGAGAGATAGAGTTGCCAAGGCTGAAAAAAACGGATACATCATGGAACAAGCTAAAATGCTGTTAAACATTTGAATCAAGCAAACTTAATTTGTATCGCGTTTTGTTTTTGTCACTGCAAAACTGCAATACGCTTATTAACAAAGCATGAAGCAAAATATGACAAAAACCGAAACAAATTGACTACTTCAAATGTAAAAAGTATATTTTAAGAATTTGAATTTTAAGAATTTTTCAAACATTGCGACGCCTTTTTTTTTTATGATATGCAGACGAGATGATGTACTGTATTTACCTTAATATACTGGAGCAGTGTTCACAGCAGAAGCAGGATTTATGGTACTTCTTTTTGTCCATTATCAGGGCATCCATGGGGTAAACCCTCCTCCGACATACCGCGCACAGCTCTGACTTCGGAACACGAATCTTTTAGAAAAAGAGGAATGCTTGAGCTACCATCCATAATCTCTTCAGAACGTCAAGCAGATGTAAAGGTCACGATGCTAGACTTGACATTTTCATCACAGCTGTTACAATCTGCAATATAAAGCAAAAATGATGACTAATTCTCCTCAAAAAGACTTCATGACCTATTCCTCATATTAAATTTACAATACAAATAATATGAACACAAATAATAATATGTGGGACTGTGTGTGGTTGGTGGTTGGCTGGCTTAATTTGCCTCACTTGATGTAGCATAGCTTGTGCTATGATTGTACAATTGTTATTGTGGTATTTAAGGATGACATTGAAAGCACACCACAAGTTTTACATTTTTGACAAATTTTTGTGCCGTTATTGAGATTAAATAATTTAAGTTCATCCTGCTGCCTGCATTTGGGTCCTTTCCGTACCTTCCTCTTTACCGTATCGTGACAATTAGTTCTAGGAAATATTCAGAGACAATAAACTCCATTAATGTCAGACTCCTATGTTTTCCACGACAAAAAAGTCAAAATACAATGCAAAACATGCAATTGGTTTTCCATCCATTCCTGTTCCATGCCATTAGTTGTTTTCTTCGCCATGCTGCTGAGAAGTTTACCAGCTCGTGAAGACTCAGACTCAGTCAGTTGCGTCACAACTTCTGATGTTTTCTCCTCGGTGACACAGTAGCCCAGACTCTTAAAGACTGTCTCACTTTCTGTCCACGTCTTGTGGAAGTTCCTCAGCAGTTCCTCCGTCGAAGCCTCGTCATAGGTCTCGGTTCGCTTTGCCGCCTTCCGCTTGACTACGTCGGCATAAGAGAAAGGAACCTTTATGTCGGATATGCTCTCAGAAGATTCAGAGACCGTTTTCACAGTCTTGGTTCCCACTGTCTTGTTGCCGAATTGGTTGACGTTGGAGAAATGCTCTGTGGTGACGCTAGTTTCAGAACAACCTGTTGGTTCTGATGACTCTGTGTGTGCAACGTCCCTTTGTGAATGAACAGGGGTGTTCTGTCGAGAACTCTGTCGAGAACTTGGTCGAGAACTCTCCCTCGAATGCTGATGGTTCTTAGACCGGGGTCTGTCTATTGCTGAATTCAACACCACAACGTCCTGATGGCTTTTCTCTGTTTTGGGCATGGAACATTGTTCGTCCAGTTTGAACACATTCTTAATCGCCTGTATGTCAAACACAGCTATTTCTTGTTCTAGAATGTCAATATTTGATGTTTTGTTGGCTTCTGCAACTTGTGTCTCATTGTCGAGGTGTTCCGAGAGTGAGATTGGTTCTTTTCTGGTGTAGACTCTTTCTTCTGATATCTCAAATCGATTGACTAGACTCGATAAATCAACCCTGGGAGGCTCATCGATTTCTTTCTCCTCATGTCCCATATCAAAGTCCTCTACCTCTGGCCCCAAGCGTTCTGGAATATCAATAGGATTCTTTCTTACATAGGTTTTATTAATTTCAGCTTTCTGAGCCTCTTCAAAAAGCACTTTCTTGTCTTTTACAGATAAAACCGCTTGCTCTGAAGTCGGATTGGCATCCAGCTCAATGTCATGGAATGACCAACCAACATCTACAGTTGACTCCGTTACACGTACTTGAATTGCATCTGCACTTTTATCTACAGCGGCATTTGTGTTATTTTCTATGTTTACAGGATTTACATCAGCCTTTGGTCGTTCATCCACAGGCTTTTCCTGTTCATGGTCCTTTCCTACTTTCTTTTCATTCTTACATTCAGCTTTCTTATCCAACGTCTCTGAGACCACCACGGTTTGAGACTCAATCTTGATTTGCCGGTGGAATGATACAGGAGATGCCACGATCTCAGACCTCTTCTCTGTCACCGGCTGGGGTTGCAGAATAGGAGGTGGCGTCACACCACGCGATAGCTTGGCTGTCGTGTCCTTCAGCCGAGCCAAACTTTCAACTCGGTCAAAAGTAGGCGATGGTGTTATTCTGGTGATGCGCAACGTGGGGGTATCCGACCTGCGGGGTGGGGGAGTGGGGGGCGTGGCCGGCCTATACAGCAGTATAGGCGATGAGGTGACCATTTGAGGTGAGTCAGTTCTCCGCGTGGATTCGATTGTGATGAAGGTCGGCGAGGGTGGTCGTGTTCTCAGTGAGGGTGACGGAGCTCTAAGGTCAGATGGCCTGCCCTGACTGGCTTCCTGTTTTCTACTTTCCTGAGATTTCTTTTGCTTGGTTCCAGTCTCAACTTTGGTCGAGCCGATACTGATCTTTGATATTCTCTGTATCGCTCCAGAAGGGACCACTTTTTCACTAATAGACTCACATTCGTGTTTTTCAACTGTGTCATTTCCATCCAGAAATGAAAGTTTTGCCTCTGATAGTTTCTGTAAACGTAAAACAATTTCTTCAAGCTTTTGTACATTATTTTCAATTGCAGATAATTCCAAATTACATTTCTCCTCTTCACTTAGGATCCACACTGGAATCGTATTGAGCAGAGTTTTCACCGATTTTGAATTTGTCTTTCCAGATACCATTTGTAGCTCTGCTATTTGCAAAATTATTGACTGCAGCTCTTGCCTCTGAGAATCATTTGTTGTCTCTGGTGTGCACTTAAAAATATCATTTTGTTCTGAATTGCAGGTCACTGTCATAGATACATCCCCAATGTCTTTTTCTTTCTGCTGATTTGATGTTAAGACTTGGGTCTTTACTTGCTTTTCAACCTTAACCGTTTCCTGATGCACATTCTGCTCCACTGTACTTTCTGTGATGAGGACAACTTCCTTGTGGACCTGAGTATTTCCTTCTCCACTCACATCTTTACACATATTGGTCACTGTTATTGTTTCCTTGCTTGTGAGGGATTTTTCACACACTGCCGATTTTGAATCTGTAGAGGGCCTCTTTGATTCTGTGGTTTCTTTACTTTGACCTGACAGTGCTGCAGCTTTGGACTTTTTCGACTTCTTTTTCTTTTTTGTTCCTGATGAACTTGCCGGTTGGTTTTCAGTGGCATTAATAGTAATCATGGCAACAGAAGTGACAGTTGTAGATGCCCCTGTAGCAGAAGAAGAAGAACCCAAAACATCCTCTTTAACATCAGTCTTCACAGATTCCTTGACCTGGGCAGGTTCCTTAACCTCTGCAGGTTCGTTCACCTGGACAGGTTCCTTAACCTGGACAGGTTCCTTAACCTCTGCAGGTTCCTTCACCTGGGCAGGTTCCTTGACCCGGGCAAGTTCCTTCACCCGGGCAAGTTCCTTCACCTGGGCAGGTTCCTTAACCTCTGCAGGTTCCTTCACCTGGGCAGGTTCCTTCACCCGGGCAAGTTCCTTCACCTGGGCAGGTTCCTTAACCTCTGCAGGTTCCTTCACCTGGGCAGGTTCCTTCACCCGGGCAAGTTCCTTCACCTGGGCAGGTTCCTTCACCTGGGCAAGTTCCTTCACCTGGGCAGGTTCCTTCACATCTGCTGGTTCCTTCACCTCCACAGGTTCCTTCACCTCTGCAGGTTCCTTCACCTCCACTTTCAAATCATTAACTTGTGCGCCACTCGTCTTCTCATTCTCATTAGCCTTCTTGGTTTCTTTTGTCTGCTTTTCTTGCTTATTGTTCTTCTTTGCCTTCCCTGTTTTTCCATTGGAGGTCTTTGCTGTTTTAACTTGAGTGTCAGCGACCGCTTCTTGGGTGAGAGACTGTTGTGCTTTGGCTGCCTTAGTAGTTTTATCTTTGCCAGGCATTTTTGATTCCTTATCTTTTTTCTTCTTTCTCTCAGATTCCTGTAATTTACTCGATTGAATGTCTTCCGGGGTAACATTGTCTTTCATAGCTATGGTTCCAGCACTTTTATTTTCTATCTCCTTAACATCAGTGTTTGATGTCTGGATTTGATTAGTCATAATGGACTGGGTGGATTGGGAGAAACCAGAAATAACGTGCGCAGTAGATGTTGAAAGAGTCTGTTGTCTCAAAGTAGTTACATTTGAAGAAGTCTGCTGAACAGAACCAACCTTGCTTGATACACCGCCAATAATGGAAGCAGATTGAATGGTTGTCACCATCTTTTCAGCTCTGTCCTCAGTCTGGTCTGAGTTGTTATCTTGGCTGGAAAGCATTTCAAGGGCAGCTGTGACAGACTCGTCGATATAGGTCGGAGTAGTAGGTGTTGGAGTAGTGGGGGGCGTACTGTCCTCCTTTGACATTCTGAACTTTTCTTCTGCTTTAATCAGTGGAGTGTTGAACTTAGTCATCTTGCCTCTCATGGAAGGTGGAGGAGAGGGTGGAGGTGTAAATCTCACTGGGATGTAGACTTTCTTCAATGGTCTCGGGGATTCAGGGGGTTGAGGGATTTCACATGGCACATGTTTTCTTGAGTGCTTTGATTCAGTTTGGCTTACTTCCACCACAGATTTGTTGAGAGTAGCTGTAATTGACTCTTGTGTTACCCGTTGTGTTTTACTGATATCAACCTTAGGCTCCAACTTTGGCACAGGGCACAAGATAGGTGCTTTCACTTTTCTGACGGTCATTTTCTTTGCTTTACCTGGAGAGGGTTGCTTTACCTGTGATGGCATGTTATCCAACTCTTGCTGAGAAGGTGGAGGTGGGAGGAGGTCCTGATCGTTACTTATGGGCGGAGGTGGAGGGGGAAGCTGATCAAGCTCAGGATCACCTGATGGTGAACAAGGAGGTGTGGGTGGAGGAGGCAGATCGATTTCCGCAACTGGTGGAGGTGGTGGAGGTAGAGGTAGATCATGCTCTGGTAGACTTGGTTTGGGGATGTGAACATCACTCTTTTTAACTTTGGTTTTAGACATCTTTATTATGCCTTTAGGGTTTTTGTTGAGATTACGGAACTCAGTCTTCAAGGTTTTGATTCCGTGGTTTTGGGTTATAGTTTTGTGTTCTACCACCGTGGTGTGCTGAGAGGACTGGTGCATAGAACACACATGTGTGCTTTCAACTTTGGCAGCAGTGGATGTAGTATAATTTTCTTGTGATGCCTTTATTTTCTGTATATTTCCATCAACATTCAGGTTTTTAATGGGAGGACTGTGTTTCACTCTGACCTTTCTGTGAACCTTGGGAGTTTCCCGCTGTGCAGTCTCCAGCAAGGACTTGATGGTGCCTTTAACATCCCCTTTAATCACCTCTTCTTTCTCCAACTGGGTTTGCTCATGGTCTTCGGAGAGGGATTTGATCGACATCTTGACATTCCCTTCAAGGCTTGCTCTCCTTTGTATTCTTGGTGAGGACGGGGACTCCAGGAAAAGCTGAATAGTGCCTCTGACATCTCCCTGCACATCGATTTCCTGATGGCTTGTCCGCCTATCATTTGAAGCATCCTGTAGACACTGCATCGTCGTGTGAATATCACCCCTTACAATCTCCTCCTTCTCAAACTCCCTCACTGTTTGCTTCGCCTGCTCCAAAGACTTCAGTGTAGCCTTAACATCTCCGGCAACTAAATCCTCCACGACGGCTTCAATTTTGGAAGTTGCTGATTTCTCAAGAGATCTCAGAGCACCTTTGATATTGCCCCGGATAATATCTGGCTTCTCAACCTCTTTGTACTGTTGAGCCCTCTCCAGGCAACGCAGAGCCTTTGGTATGTTGCCTTTCACCACTGTTTCTTTCTCTACCACCACACTCTGATTCACAGAATCAGAAAGCGAGCTCAGAGCCGCTTTCAAGTCACCTTTGACAATCTCCTCTTTTTGAACACATTCCAGGGAGATGCTTGGCTCTGACATGAACACTTTGACTGTGTTGTGAACATCGCCAGGAATAATATCCTCCACAGTGCGCCCGATTTCAGTTTGATTTTGGCAGAGGATCATTTTTGTACTCTTGACGTCTCCTCCAATAATCTGTTCTTTTTCTACTGTGTCAGTTACGGACTCATAAGTTTCTAAATTGAGTTGCTTCAGATAGTCAACGGCGCCAGATTCAATGCACGTCGAGTAGAAGCGTACATTTCCCTTTTCTGTGTCATCAACTTTAATCCCAACAGCCAAATCTTTGCTGCTATGGCTGGATAGTTGCTGGAGAGCATTCTTTATGTCCCCTCTAATCACCCCTTCCTTTTCCAGGGTTATGTTGTCTTCCTTATTCAATAGGGAATAGATCGTCATTCTCACATCTCCCTTTTCATTCTCTTGGATGAGTATGCCATGTTTGCTAGACCCAGCATCTTTAAAAAGATTGTTAACCGCCTCCTGGATGTCACCTCTTAAAATTTCTTCTTTTTCAACACTGCTTTCACTTGCTTGATTCAACAGTTGATGCACTGTTGAACTGATGTTACCCTTCTCCTCAGAATCTATTTGTATCTGCCTGTCATTATTTTCCTGTCTATTCAAAAGCCTCATCATAATACTTTGCAGATCCCCCTTAACGACCTGTTCCCTTTGAATCTCTGGTGTGTCCTTGTTCATGAGTTGGTATTTTGCCATTCTTACATCGCCAATTTCATCAGCTTCGATGATAACTCCCTTTGAGCTCACCATCTGTTCACTGTAAAGTTCCTCAAGGGTCCTTTTAATACTCTTACCCAGAATTTCGGTCTTTTCGACATTTGTTTCATTAAAGTTGGTAAAGGGTGTTGTTTCAAAGAGCCAAGTGGTTGACTTCACGTCCGCTTTTGGAATTTCCTCCTGTGTGATGGTCACATCACCCTCATCCACCTCTTTGATGTGGTCAAGGGGATTCTTCTCAAATAGCCAGACAGATTGTTTGACGTCTCCCTTTGCCACCTCCTCCTTTGAAACAGTTTCAATCAAATTTTCGGCACTCATACTTTTTATCTTATCAATTGATTCGGTTTCAAATCTCCATTTTGCTGTCCTGACGTCACCTTTTTGTATTTCACTGACATTAATGGTTTTAACAGAACTCTGGGACAGGGCATCTGACTCAAAACGACCCTTGTTCATTCTCACGTCACCTCCTTGTATATCATCCACAGTTTTTATAAAAACCTTCTTTTCCTCAGCAATCCCATCGAGAGGCTGGGTTTCAAACTTCCACCTGGCCGAGGTCACATCTCCTTTGTGTGCATCCTCCTGTGTGACAGACTTGATGACATAGACCTCATCCGTGTCTTTGATAGAGTCCAGGGGCTTGGTTTCAAACAGCCATCTGGATCCGACCACATCCCCCCGCATGACCTCCTTGCTAGTTACGGTGGTCACCTCATGGTAATGTCCCTCTTTGTCCTGAATGGCGTAAAGAGGCTGAGTTTCAAACATCATTGTGTAGTTTCTCACGTCACCTCTCTCTTCCTCTTCTCTGATGATTTTCTGCAATTTTGTCATCTCTGTCTCCGTATCAGAGGATGCTTCCTGAACTTTATCTAAAGAATATGTTTCAAAAATAAAACGGCCTTTGTCAACATTCCCACCTTGCACATCGTCCACAATGTGGCTATCTGTGAACTCTTTATCTATGGATTTGTTTTCAAACAGCCATTTGCAGTTCCCCACATTTCCCTTTTGTATATCCTCTGACTGACGGGTTTTGAGCTTCTGCATTGTTTCCTCAGACGTAGACGTCATGATGTCCTGCATTTGATTTTCAAAAATGTACTTCTTTCTTGAAACATCTCCAGACTCAATGTCTATTTCAGTGACTTGCTTAAAGGAGCATCTGTCTTTCCCAGTGAGCTCCGCAATATTCTCAGTTTCAAAGAGGAAGCGGGCCATTTTTACATCTTTCCCCATAACATCTTCCTGATTGGCAGTACATGTATTGAGAACTTTTTCGTTCTCATCACGGATAGCATCAAGGGCTTGCGTCTCAAAAAGCCAGGTACAGGTTTTGACGTCTCCCTTTTTTACTTCTAAACTCTCATCCTCACTTTTTAAGTTAACTCTGTCGTACAGGTGGTCCATTGGTTTAGTTTCAAAAAGCCACTTGCAGGTTTTGACATCACCCTTAACAATTTCAATAGTTTTGCTTGTATCCACAGTTTCTTCATCTTCTATATTGCTGAAGTATTTCATACCATCCAGAGGTTGTGTTTCAAACAACCATTTGGCAGTTTTAACATCGCCAGATTCCACTTCCTCTTTTGATATTCCCTTGATAACTTGATATTTGCTTACACTTTCATCAAACTGGTCAATTGGACGTGTCTCAAACATCCATTTGCAAGTTGTGACATCTCTTTGACAACCTCCTCTCGCCGTACTGTTCTCAACCTCATGGTAGTGCCCTGAGCTATCTTGCATTGGGCATACAATTGAGTGGACTCAAACAAATTAGTATTTGATTTCACAGAACCAGAGGTTACACCCTCTATGTGAATCTTCTGAAGAGTCGTCTTTTCTGGCTTAAGTCGGTGGTCTCAAATATTTCCTTATAGTTTGATACATTCCACTTTATCAATTTCTTCAAAGGTCTATTGTGCGAATGACTTCTTTCTTTTCTTCCCTAATGTTCTCCAAGGGTTGGCTTTCAAATCGCCACTTCTGGTGCCTAACATCCCCTTTCTCTTCCTCGAGTGCTATGTTTTTCTTCAACTTCCCGACTTCCGCGAGATCCTTCAACTCATCAGCCGGTATTGTTTCAAAGTAATTTCTTGCTGATTGCACATTCCCTGAAATTATCTCTTCTTTTGACAAAAGTCTTGAATTGGCATCATCTTTTAAAGTATCCATAGGTTGTGTCTCAAACACCCAGCAATTTTTACGGACATCTGCCTTGCAGCTGGTTCCATCCTCTTGTGTGAGGTCTTCCTCGATGTTAACAGTCCTGATAACCTCTTTCCTGTCCTCTCGTATGTGCTCCAGTGGTTGACTTTCAAATCGCCACTTTTGGTGTCTCACATCTCCCTTGTCTACTTCATTCTTAATTGTCTTTTTGAGTTTTCCGACCTCCAGGCAATTCTTTCTCGCTACTTGAGGGCTGCTCTCGAAAAAGTTCCTTGCCAATCTAACATTTCCCCCAATAACGTCCTCAATAGTCTGCAGTCTGCCATTTGAATCATCTTTAAGGGAATCCATAGGCTGCGTCTCAAATACAATGCAGTGTTTACGCACATCAGCTCCAATGATTTCTTCCTTCTGTATATGTGAGCTCTCCCACTCCTCAAGAGAATTCATAGTCTTGATCTCAAACAACCACCTGCCCCAATCTCCTTTACTGCTGTCTTCCATGGAAAGACTGCACACCAGTTTCAATGGAGTAGAAAACTGATTTCCCATGTCCAGCGGTTGGGTGTCAAAAAGCCAACGTGAAGCAATGGAGCTCTCCAATTCGGTTTCTACTTTACGGACAGATTTGATTTCCAGCATCTGGCTTGACTGTCCCATAATGACACATTTGAACTGAGTGTCAAAGGTGCTTGTAACCGTTTTCACTTCTCCATTGATTTCCTCCAAAACTGTCCTGAGACTCAGCAAATGGCTTTCATCGATTGTCTCTGTGTGACCTAAAGTTTCCAAACACTTGTTGTCAATCATGTAAATGGTTGCATTCCCGTCTTCTTCCGTGAACACAATCTCTTTAGTAAGTTCTTCCTCTCCATTCATTTTATTGAGATTCTCCATTGGTTGAGTTTCTAACAACCAAGCCGCAGCACGGACATCACCTTTGTCTAACTTATTGCATTTGTTTCTGAACTCTGTCGAGTGAGTGTCGTGAGAACACAATGTATCCATCGGCTTGGTCTCGAACATCCAAGCTGTGCACCTTACGTCCTTCCCCACTATCATTTCTTGTTCCCTTATTCTGTTTTTGTCATCGTCTTCATCCAGAGTTTCATCTTTAATGGTGTCCAATGGTTTGTTTTCAAACATCCAACGCCGAGACTGCACCTCTCCTTGGTACACCTCATCCCAATCGATATATTCCTCGGGACTCCCGCTGATCTCCTCCTCATACATGTGGTCCTGGCTCTCAAACTCGTTGTTTTGGATTTCACTATCACTGAAATACTCTTGCTCAATACTCTTACGCACTTCGGGATTAATGTGTTTATAAAGAGGTTTTAACTCGGACATGTGCCTCTGCTTGAAGTAAGCCTCTCTGTTGAGTGGTTGTTTGGAGGATGTTTGGATGGTGGGCTCCGGTGGTTCCAAGGAGCAATAGCACGCAGGCATATGTGTAGGGATATCCGTAGGATCCTCGAGTAAGTCAGGTGGTGGGGGTGGCAGATAGTCCAAGTCCTTAGGAGGTGGAGGTGGAGGCGGTGGTGGAAATTTCTCCTCATAACCAACAAAGGAAGCGTTGGTGTTGGTGTGTCCTTGCTGGACTTCTTCCTTGACCCGGTAGATCTCAGTGGTCGCAGCCTTTGAGAACCACTTTGCTCTATTGATGTCACGTCCAATCTTTTTGAGAAACAAGCATATACAGTATATGTATGAACAATATAAACTCCAGAATACCCTTTACAACACCTTTTAACCTTGGGATATGGTCAACATCAAGATGTTTTTCAAATAAATATTTCATTGTATTTATCTGAGAGAAAATGTAGTAGACTAAATGTAGTAATAGTAGAGAAGTGTCAATTATATTTCAGATCATGATTAATATAGACAGAATCATTGATTTCAGTTCACTGAATATTTATATTGATCTGTGGCAAATGCATAATTAGACAAAGTGAAATGACCTTCATTTGCTTGCTAGGCGCAGCCTCCTCGATGGTTCTTTCGAAGTGATCTCGCAGTTCTTTGGTAGTAAACCTCGGAAAGTCTTCTTCTACACCAGAAAATTATGATGTACAATGTGTTATACACATGAACAGTTTATATGGAAAATATTCATGAATCATACCTAACTGTATCTTACCTGTTTCATTATTATGGTTTCCATAACTGGACTCCATATTATTAGCACTGTGAGTCATCTATTGATCAAAAGAACAAAAAGAAAAAAACGGTTAACATTCTTGTGTTACAAATTCACATTAGTCATTGCTTTACTTTCAAAATGTATGCCATGACATCGACATCATTCACTAAAGAAATAACACAATTTAAAAAATAAAAACAAACAATTTTGTGGTACATTGACAGGGGAGTCATAAGTCCCACGCTGTCACCACGGCAACACCATGCTGACTCATACCACGTCTTCCTGCTGGAAGGTTCGACACTTCTTGTGAACACCAACAGTCACGTGTGAGCATGTGTCACATACATGCTCACAATGGCGCTCATGTGGATTGGTGCGGGAAAGCAGACGGACGACCATTAGCTCCGGCTACTGTAGTATATCTTAGTTTTAGTTTGAGTGAGTTTTAGTGGGAAATTTTAACGCTAATGTTTATCTCATGCATTGTTAGTTTGCATTCTTTCGTTATTCTTTACTGAATTGCTGTAAATGTACGGTTCTATGACGAAAGTGAACCTGGGTAACATTGGGTGATGATGATGATGATGCAGTGCATTGGCTCTCAAATTGCTTTCTCACACTGGCGAGTCCCCCAGGCAGGGAGCAGACCTCCGACTCCTCCATGACCTAATGCAGCAGCAGGGACAACGTGTTAGCTGCCATTAGCTAGAAAAGATCGCTACTTGAATCTGGCCACACGAAGCACAAGGAGACGCCATAATTGGGCTATTTTGCTGCCAGCTCCCTCTGCAGGCAGCCATCATCAGAAATAAAACACACACACACACACACAGTAAATGATAGACAATAGAACCACATACAACACAAGAAATAATGGATTAAGTACTGACCACCACCATCTTCTAAAGTACTGACCAACATCTTCTAAAGTAATGACCACCACCACCATCTCCTCTGCTTTACTACTGCTCCAAGTACCCACGACTGTGCACTGCAGCCACCACTGTAGGCAGTGGTACTGTGCAACAAAACAAAGACAATATGGACGGCAAACAACAAGTCACGTTGTTTACAAGTTCAGATTCATTTAAATAAAAAAGCCATCTGACGAATGTCTGCACAGCGGCCGGTCCTTAATGATGAACAAGCCAATCATCATAGCTGATCCTTGAAAATGATTTCTCAATAAAAGATGTATTATGGCATTATAAATTGGGGTAGTGTCGTAATAATGGAGCCTTCTATGCAAGGGCACTGGGTGATTGGTCAGTGAGTTGGCTGGCTGGTACATGGCATGTGATTGGTCAGTGAACTGCTCACGATAGTACATTATATATATTTATATAATATACGTATCTCTCTGTCATTCTCTCACTCTCTCTCTATATATTATAATATTTATATATTAAAGGTGCTAATGATAACATTCGGCCACTAGATGTCGCTCTCATCCCCATTCCATTGGTTGCTAGTTTGTTGCACAACCTGCCTATCTCACAGCCGGTGGAATGAGTCTCACCCCTCAGCTGACTCCAATGTGCATATTCACCTTGTTGAGCACTTGGTTGGTGCTCAATTGGTTGGTTCCGGAGCGAAGCTGGGCGCCGACAGTCAAACTCATTCCCGTTTTTCCCACACTAACTGGCAACTACTGAGACTCTTGATTGCTGACTGCACGGAGATACAGTACCACGTGATACCAGCGTTGCTCTACTGTTGGCTCACACGCCTCGATAGCAGCCAGGAACCAAACGTCAAACATCGTACACAGAGATCAACAAAACATTCAGTAGCCATCAACATTTTTACAATGATTAATTCAAAATCATAATGTGTCTCCATTAAAACGTTAGCGATAAAACCTTGAATATATATTTAAATAAAGCCTGTATCTGTTATTGTTGTTTACATTCCTCCTGCGGCTAACGCGTCGCGGGCTGCTGACGTCATCAACTCCGTGACCGCGCGTCTACAGACTCTGCACCCAAACGCGTTCATATCGATATCGGGTGATTTTAACCACGTTACCCTGACATCAACCACATTCAAACAGTTTGTGGACTGCAAAACCAGGGAAAATAAAACACTGGACCTGCTGTATGCCAATGTTAAGGAGGCTTACAGCTCCACTGCTCTCCCCCCTCTGGGCAGATCAGATCACAACCTGGTCTACCTGAGGCCCCTCTATAAACCTGCGGTCCAGAGGCAACCAGTGGTCACCAGAACTGTACGGGGGTGGTCTCAGGATGCGGAGGAGGCTCTCCAGGGCTGTTTTGAGCTGACAGACTGGGATGTTCTCTGTGATGGACATGGGCAGGACATAGACGGACTCACAGGCTGCATAACGGACTATATAAATTGCTGCACGGACTATGTGATCCCGACCAAGACTGTGCACTGCTTCCCCAACAACAAACCCTGGGTGACTAAAGACATCAAGGCATCACTGAACAGGAAGAAAGCGGCCTTCAGGAGTGGTGACAAGGAGGAGATGAAGAAGGTGCAGAGAGAACTGAGGGAGAAGATCACAGAGGGCAAGGAGAACTACAGAAGAAAGCTCGAGAGGAAGCTTCAACAGAAAAACCTCAGGGAAGTGTGGAGTGGATTGAGAACCATTACTGGCCATGGAGCTAAGACCATTCAGGGGAGGGAGGGAAATCTGGATGAGGCCAACGAGTTAAACCTGTTCTTCAACAGGTTTGACGATGTGGCTCCTCTCCACCCTCCCCCCAGCTCCTCCTGTGATGATCTCCCATCTAACCTCTCTCTCTCCCACCCCCACCCCCCTCCCCATCTCTCTCCTCTCTCCTTCCCTCTTCTCCTCTCCTCCCCTCTCCTCTCCCCGATTGCTCTCCCACCTCTCCTCTCCTCTCTCCAGGACCAATCATCACCTTCACGGCGGAGGAGGTGAGATGTGAACTCGGCAGACTACGCCCAGGCAAGGCTGCGGGGCCTGACGGCCTCAACCCCAGAGTGCTCAAGGTGTGTGCGGCCCAGCTGTGCGGCGTCTTCCGGCGCATCTTCAACCTGAGCCTGAGCACGACGACCGTTCCTGTCCTGTGGAAAACATCATGCCTGGTTCCTGTCCCCAAGAAGAGACACGCAAGCAGCCACAGTGACTACAGACCGGTGGCCTTGACCTCACATACCTCACAGGTCGGCCACAGTATGTGAGGCTGCAGAGCATCACGTCGGATACTATTGTGAGCAACACGGGAGCACCTCAGGGGACAGTCCTGTCTCCCTTCCTGTTCACGCTCTACACCTCAGACTTCAGATACAGCTCACAGTACTGCCACCTGCAGAAGTTTTCGGATGACTCTGCCATTGTGGGCTGTATCAGGAAGGGGCAGGAGTCCGAGTACAGGGGGGTGGTGGACAGTTTCGTGGAGTGGTGTGGACTGAACCACCTGCAACTCAACATCTCCAAGACAAAGGAGTTGGTGGTGGATTTCAGGAAGCAACCGACTCACTTGAAACTGGTCAGCATCAGGGGGACTGAGGTGGACACTGTCGAGGAATATAAGTATCTGGGTGTTCACATAGACAATAAATTGGACTGGTCCAAAAACACAGATGCCCTGTATAAGAAAGGTCAGAGTCGCCTGTATTTCCTACGGAGACTCAGATCTTTCAACGTCTGCAGGACCATGCTGCAGATGTTCAATCACTCTGTGGTGGCCAGCGTCATCTTCTACGCTGTTGTGTGCTGGGGCAGCAGGGTGAAGGCAGCCGATGCCAACAGACTCAATAAGCTCATCAGGAAAGCGGGTTCTGTCCTGGGAGTGGAATTGGAGACTTTGGTGGAGGTCTCGGAGAAGAGGATGTTGAGTAAACTACTCCGTATTATGGACAACGCCTCCCATCCCCTTCACGCCACACTGGTGTCACCAGTCGTAGACTGAGATTACCAAGGTGCACCACAGAACGCCACAGGAGGTCCTTTCTGCCTGTGGCCATCAAACTCTATAACTCCTCCCTATAATTCCCCCCTACAAGACAATGAACACAGCAATGTATTAAGACACAGTTTGTAAACTACACTTCGTTATACAAGACATTTCCGCTTATGATGTCATTGACATATAATTTGTACCCCAAAACTTTTTTCTCCTAAAGGGTTTTTTATGGGGTGGATACGGCGTGATCTTTACTCTTTTCTTGTAATTGGGCCATTAGAACAAGAAAGGAGAAGTTCATCAAGTCGTACCCAGTAACAAAGGTCTCTGATAAGAACCACTATGTGGTCAGAGTAACCGACTCCTGAGTTACACTATATAAGGTATAACGATTGATTGATTGTGTGATTATTGAATAATCAAATGAGGGAGTGTGGTGGAAAAATACCATATTGGTCATTTACAGGCAACTTGCCCTCATCTGCATATCATTGAGGGGACCCCTGCTGTGAACAGTAACTGGCATATTCTTAATTCTTAATGTCATGTCCAATAATATTTCACTTCTTTATGCCAATTGTTTTCGCCGTCGGAATATCTTATCTTGCCCACGTATTTGTATATTAACTGTAATTTGCATATACGTTCGTTATTTTATCAATCTGTGGTTTTTGTACTGTATCGCTATGCAACCTGGCACAAGAATTTCCTTCGGGATTAATAAAGTTGTATTCTATTCTATTCTATCTATCGATATATATATATATATATACTGTACATGTCTATATATAAAATATATAGGCCTATTTAAATATATATTTGCTTTTAGACATGCCCCAGGGGCCTGGCTGCTGTTGCACAGCAGTAAAACTATAAGGAGGGTATATATTGGAGGGTTGCAGTGAAGTATCAGCAAAACATGACTTCGCTCTGGCAATGAGGACATGATTTAAACTCTAGGGTTCAGTAGGATTCAAATTAGGGGATATTTCTTAAGAGCCAGAAATTATACAATAGAGCAAACTGATTTTCTATGTTGTAGTCAGAAGATACAAAAGTTTTGAGATAAACTTAGATAAGAGAGTATGAGTACTCGGTGGTGGAAGACTCTTTAACATTCATTTATGATGCATGATGTATTTGTGTATAATTTATTAAAACTCAGTATGACGCAACTACAACAGCCAAGCCAAAAATACAGATTTGGGATTAAAGTTGACAGAAAGGTGTTGCCAAAAAACAAAAATATAAAAATATATATTATGAATCCCTGTCACACTTGATTTGTAACCGAGGTACTGAAAGGAGTCTATTTTAGTGAGGCGGGAATGATGGGTATGCTAGTGCCAGCCAATCATGATGGGTATGCTAGTGTCAACCAATCACGGCTTGAAGAGACAAATGGGGATGATTTTTAACACCACCCAACAATACCGTCATTTTCAAGCACAGCACACACACACACACACCACACACACACATCCCATGTACAGCCGTGAACTATTTAAAATGCTGCTTCTTTTAGTTTAGTCCCGGCTTCGTAAGTGTGTGTGTGGCTTGGAGGATGCGGCCACACAGTGGTGGGCTATCCCATGACGAGGGGGCAGGGTTCCGCGGCTCGGATGACAAGAAAGTGAAGTAATCATGGCGCCACACCGGCCTGCGTGCTAAAATAAATCAAGACGCTATTTTAAACTTTGCCATAAAGAGTCGTATTTCTCTCTCAAAGGTGTGATTAAACTGTGGTTCACGATGGTAAATGTCAGG
>PIJE02000066.1:874116-879116 GCA_002895965.2 Coryphaenoides rupestris | reverse complement strand
GATCCCAGAATGCACCGGGGCTCCTCGCTTTTCTTCTCCCGGCCAGAAGTTAGGGACGGCCATGAATAGGAAACTATTTTCCCTCCCTCTCTCTCTCTCTCTCCCTCCTCCCCCTCTACCTCCTCCTCTCGCTCTCTCTCCTTCTCTCCTTCCCTCTTCTGTCGTCTATTTGTCTGTCGTAGTCTATCTGTCTATCTCTCTATCTGTCTGTCTGTCTACCTATCTGTCTATCTTTCTATCTATCTGTCTGTCTGAGTTTGTCTGTCTGTCTGTCTGTCTGTCAGAGCTGTAGTGGAGACCACCTCGGTCATGTCCAAGTCCAGACCCAGACCGCAAAAATCTGAGTTCGATTCGAGGCCGAGGCCATGTGGTTATCATTATATCGATGGCCTAAAACAGAAAAGGAAGGTTTTAGGTTTTTAAAGACATATTTCTACAGAATGATCACAGTGTTTACAGGATGAAAAGTATTAGGCAGTGTGTTTATGTTCATAACATAGTTGCATCGTTCCATAACTGGATGCATCGGTTTATTATAGTATAACATACTTACATATATATGTTATACGGTCAACGTATGTTCTTACCTGGGATGATTTGGTTGCATTTTAAGTTATTTTAATTAATTAAAATTAAAACAAATCGCCATTGGTGGTGCAGTTGGCGTTTGGCCATTTAATCTTATGACAGAAATATTTTTGAAGAAGCCAATTGTAATATTACTCAGCTTGATGTTCTCTGAATATTTAAGCATTCGCTGCCGGGCACTTTGTTGGAAGACATAAAAATTATGGAAAAAAAAAGTAGTAAAAACAATAAGTAGCCGTGCAATTTGGAGCCCGGTTCTGGTCTCTTCTCAGAACGAGTCTTCCGAGAATTAATCAAATTCCCTCCGAGTCCAAGACAGACGAGGCAGAGACCGTCCAAATTCTTCTCCAGATGAAGTCTGTTTCATCTCTAGAGACGTCTGAATATTATAAACACTTAGTGGATGCTGGCAGAAGAGAAGTAGGTGCAATATTGTACAGTGTTCTATGATGATGCTTTTATTCTTATAATAATAATAATAATAATATTTTAAGTTTACTAACTCTGAGTTCGGAGTGACCAGCGGCCCTGATCTGCCATCAAAAGCAGTTGTGAAATAAACGTATATACTGAATATAACTGTTTTATTTGAGATATAACTGAGAGAGAGAGGGAGGCGGGGAGAGAGGGGGAGGGAGGGAGGGAGGAGAGAGGGAGGGAGGAAAGGGGAGAGAGGGAGGGAAAGAGGGAGGGTGGGGTGGAATGAGAGCGGATTTATTTAGTTTGAGGATGAAAAGGTGAAAGTTAGGAAGTGTAAACATGCTTAAGAGGCGTGATATCCCCCCTCCGCTGCCTTTATCCCCACTTTAATCTGAGCCTAAACACACACACGCACAAACACACACACACACAAACACACACACACACAAACACACAGACACGCGCGATGGTGATTGTTACTGCACTGCATGCTGGGATACTTCCTGCATTTGGCTTGGAACTTTGCCACCAATAGAGGAAAGACGCACGTGAACGTTCATCAGAGCAGGCGTTGTGTCTCCGCAGACACAGAGTGGGTCTACGGTTCAAAATGACGACTCCTGCCTTCATTTTGTAAACGGGAAGTCGTGCTGGTGGTGGTGGTGGTGGTGGTGGTGGTGATGGTGGGAGGAGGAGGATGACAGCGTTCTGTTAATGACAGGGACATCGACAGCGGACGCAACATGGAAAACAGGAAAAAGCGTCCGGTCGTCTGACCTCGACGTGGCACCCTGTCGCTCTCTCTCACCTGAACAGGTAGATTCACTCTCGTCTGTCTCCTCTCGAGGTCAGCCAGAGGCCACTCCCCCTCCCCCTCCCCCTCCCCCTCCTCCCCCTCCCATGGTTGGAGGCGGAGGTGGGGCTGCTGGTGGTGGTGGTGACGGTGCAGACGGAGGCATGAGATGATGTATCGGGGGTCGATCGATGGCTGATCGATAACCACTGTGTTGTCGGCCTTTCTCTTTAGGATAATTGATCACCGGGCCGATCGATAAGTAATCTGGACGCGGCAGTCGGCTCCGGAATAAAAATAAGATTCATGATGATGGCGGTGATGAAGAGGAGGTGGGGGGGTGGGGGGTGTAGCTCCTCCTCCTCTGCGTGGACCTTCATCAGCACTAGCAGATAGGCTAATGTCAGGGCTAACGGAATGCTAACCATGAGGCTAACGGCTAGGCTAATATCTTGGCATACAGCTAGGCTGATGATCAGTATACGTTGTGTGTGTGTGTGTGTGTGTGTGTGTGTGTTGTATCTTTATGTCCTTTTTATTTTCATCCTTTCTCTAACCAGGTCAAAGGTCACCACTATGATCTCTACGGTGGATTTGTGTCCATCTTGGGTTCATACAAACAAAGTTTTCAGGCCCATAAAGAACATTGCTATCGTGACAGCAGATTTAAAAAGTTTGAAACTTGTGACAGCGGGTCTATCTTTCATGGTTTATTAATGTATGTGTGTCTATACATAAACACAGATCAATATTAACAAGCTCTCATTCACAACCACTCTTCTGTACATTTGCTGCATTTTGTTTTTTACTGGTTCTTCTGACTGGATCTAACTGGTTCTAGCTGGCTCTAACTAGTTCTGGCCAGTTCTGTGGGTCCGGGACACCCCTTTAAATGAAACTTTTGGAAGGGTAAAAGTCTCTATGTATCCATCTATCTATCTATCTATCTATCTATCTATCTATCTATCTATGCATTTAGAAGGTAATTCCATTGCTTCACTACTTTTTCAATTTCCTTCTCTGCATAAAAAATACAGTAATGAAGAATCCAATTTGAGAATAGAATTCTTGAATATTACGATTACAATACAATTTCACAGATAAAGAAAAAAAGACATAGAAATAGAAAAAGCAGAAATAGAGTTAGAGAGAGAGCTCCAGGTGTGGAGGAACGTGTGACGAACAGAAGGGGAGAGAGAGCGAGGGAACAAAAGCATTGTGGAGAGGAGAGAGAGAGAGAGAGACAGAAGTGTAAGAGCATTAGCGTGAGGTGGCGCGCCGCGGGCTACGTTGTTGTCTTTTGATGGTTATGACAGCTGTGATAATTAACAAAAGATAAGTAGAATGAATTCACAATTGACGGCACCTTGATTCTTTGACAGCTTGAGTGTGACTTTGGGAGAATTTGAGGCGAGGAGGAGGAGGAGGAGGAGGAGGACGAGAGCGAGGGAAGAAGAACAACGCAAACGTTCCCGCCAGCGTCGGAGGAATCTGTTTGTGTCGGTGATTTGTTGTCACGTTTAGCGCAGAGAGTGTCTGTTCTGTCTGGCATCCGCTATAAAACACACACACACACACACACACACACACACCACCACACACACACACGCTGAACACACTGGGTTGTCAGGGAGTTGTTTGGTGTGTTTGGCAGGAGCCTCCGTTCTCCGCAGTGTCACCGCTGGGTCACGTGGAAAAAAAAATCGATGTCTCACAGAAGTTCTCATCGGCTAACATCATTTAATGTATATATAGCCGCAGTGACGCTAATATGCTACGTCTATGTATGCATTGCTCCAGCTGCAGTATATATTGTTACATTTACATTGATATGCATTATCAGAGACTTATTTGCACAGTTATTGTGTTGTTATTGTGTATTGTGTTGCCTTGTATTATGTTGTGTTGTGTTGTATTGTGTTGTATTGTGTTGTGCTGTGTTGTATTGGGTTGTGTTGCGTTGTACAGTATTGTATTGTATTGTATTGTATTGTGTAGTATTGTATTGTATTGTGTTGTATTGTATTGTGTTGTATTGTATTGTATTGTGTTGTGCAGTATTGTATTGTATTGTGTTGTATTGTGTTGTATTGCATTATATTGTATTGTATTGTATTGTGTTGTATTGTGTTGTATTGTATTGTATTATATTGTATTGTGTTGTATTGTGTTGTATTGTGTTGTATTGTATTATATTGTATTGTGTTGTATTGTGTTGTATTGTATTATATTGTATTGTGTTGTATTGTGTTGTATTGCATTATATTGTATTGTATTGTATTGTGTTGTATTGTATTATATTGTATTGTGTTGTATTGTGTTGTATTGTATTGTGTTGTATTGTGTTGTATTGTATTATATTGTATTGTATTGTATTGTATTGTATTGTATTGTGTTGTATTGTATTGTGTTGTATTGTGTTGTATTGTATTATATTGTATTGTGTTGTGTTGGTCTCTATAGCCATTCCCGTTGTGTTCTGGAAGTTTCTTGGCGGCGTTGTGATGCACGTAACATCGCTGGTTTAAATAAATGTTTATCAGGACATGTGGCAGCATGTGTTGATAGAAGCAGGAGTGATAGAGCAGACCTCCATCAGGTCCTCAGACCGGCCAGGAGGCTCTCCGATTGGCTGATCTGAGCGCTGACCTCTGGATGACCTCGGGCAGGATGAGTGTGTTTAGAGATCTGCAGCCCATCAGCCTGTTAACTAATCTGGTTAACCTCCTGCAGAACTCTCTCTCTCTCACACACACACACACACACACACACACACACACACACACACACACACACACACACACACACACACACACACACACACACACACACACACACAGACACATGCATACACACACGTATACACACACACACACACACACACACACACACACACACACAGACACATGCATACACACACGTGTACACACACACACACCCACACACACAGACACATGCATACACACACGTGTACACACACACGTGTACACACACACGTGTACACACACACGTGTACACACACACGTGCACACACACACACACACACACACACACACACACACACACACTCACAGACACATGCACACGCATGCAAGCACACACACACACACACACACACACACGCACACAAACATACACACACACATGAACATGCACACACGCATGCAAGGACACACAAAAAACACACACACACACACAC
>PIJE02000066.1:866616-871616 GCA_002895965.2 Coryphaenoides rupestris | reverse complement strand
ATATAAAATAGATATCGAATACCCTTCATCCAAATCATCATAAAGATTGTTCATATTGGCTATGGATGATTTTTTATGATCTTCTCTCTCTCTGTGGCTCTCAAGTTTAGCTCGGTTTTGGTTGAGGTTGAAAGCTAGAGGAACTGAGAACCTGTATTAGACATCGACACAAAACAGACAGTGTCACGTGTTTGTCAATATTTATTTGAACTACATTTATATATTGTGTCCACTATTTCTGACTTGTTCCCCCCGCTGGCCGCGTCACTGCCGTGTAGTTCCGGATGCCGCCAGTAGGAGGCGCGCATGGTTAAGACATGAAGGCCCCGGCTCTGCTGCTGCTGCGGAATTAAAATCCTCACTCACGTACACATCACCGCGCTGCACACGACGGCTTGTCATCCCGATGGTTTCCATTCAATATTATGACACATCATCACTCACTCTTAGATTTCTCATTATCTTGTAAATCTCATGCAGGCCTGTGTTTGTGAGTGAAAGGCCTCTCCTATACAGTAGCAATATGAATATACTTTTAAAAATAACTTGGATAAGTTAGTGCCAATCACTCCACTCACAGAAAAAAAACAAAGTGGCATCTATTGTCGTGAGAAAAAAAAAAAAGGATTGGAAAATGACAATTAATCCTGCCCAATGCATACTTGACTTGCAAACTATAAAAAGATATGAACATATTTCATCTGTCACTTGAAAACGTGTGGGATGGATGTATTGTGTCTCTTATATTATTCATCACGTCTGCGCCTAACAAGGTGACATTGTGCCTCCATGATGTATTTGAAAAGTAATCTATAAAGTATATCTCGTTTAAACTGCTGTTATTACAGCTCATTAAACTAGCCCACATAGCTGTGGAAATGTTGCTTTAACCGCTGGTAGAGAGACACAGAGAGACCAGCGGAGACAGAGACCAGTAGAGACCAGCATTGGACAGTAGAGACCGGAAGACACCAGTGAAGACCTGATGAGAGCAGCGGGGACCGCAGACCACCAGAGATCAGGACAGACCAGAACAGAACAGGCCGAAAACACAGAGACCAGATGAGACATTAGAGACCAACAGAGACCAGAGGAGACAGTAAAGACCAGATGAGACAGCAGAGACCAGATTGCTGCTGCTGCGGAATTAAAATCCTCACTCACGTACACATCACCGCGCTGCACACGACGGCTTGTCATCCCGATGGTTTCCATTCAATATTATGACACATCATCACTCACTCTTAGATTTCTCATTATCTTGTAAATCTCATGCAGGCCTGTGTTTGTGAGTGAAAGGCCTCTCCTATACAGTAGCAATATGAATATACTTTTAAAAATAACTTGGATAAGTTAGTGCCAATCACTCCACTCACAGAAAAAAACCCAAAGTGGCATCTATTGTCGTGAGAAAAAAAAAAAAGGATTGGAAAATGACAATTAATCCTGCCCAATGCATACTTGACTTGCAAACTATAAAAAGATATGAACATATTTCATCTGTCACTTGAAAACGTGTGGGATGGATGTATTGTGTCTCTTATATTATCCATCACGTCTGCGCCTAACAAGGTGACATTGTGCCTCCATGATGTATTTGAAAAGTAATCTATAAAGTATATCTCGTTTAAACTGCTGTTATTACAGCTCATTAAACTAGCCCACATAGCTGTGGAAATGTTGCTTTAACCGCTGGTAGAGAGACACAGAGAGACCAGCGGAGACAGAGACCAGTAGAGACCAGCATTGGACAGTAGAGACCGGAAGACACCAGTGAAGACCTGATGAGAGCAGCGGGGACCGCAGACCACCAGAGATCAGAACAGACCAGAACAGAACAGGCCGAAAACACAGAGACCAGATGAGACATTAGAGACCAACAGAGACCAGAGGAGACAGTAAAGACCAGATGAGACAGCAGAGACCAGATGAGACAGCTGAGACCAGATGAGGCAGTTGAGACTAGAAGAGAGAGCAGAGACCAGAAGAGAGAGCAGAGACCAGGTGAGACCAGGTGAGACAGCAGTGACCAGGTGAGACAGTAGAGACAGTAGAGACCAGAGACCAGCAAACTCTGTGGATTCCAGTATGTTTGCTCCATTGCTGCAGGCTGGAATAGTTTGACCCCATTTGACTCTGGACTAGAGACCAGATATATACAGGACTATGTATATAGGCCAGGACTAAAGACCAGATAAGTACAGGACTATGTATATAGGCCAGGACTAGACCAGATAAATACAGGACTATGTATAGGCCAGGACTAAAGACTAAAGACTAAAGGCCAGATGTAGCCAAAAGCCTATACAGTATATATATGCAGGCCGTCACATATTTATCGAGGTAATGTAACCTATTATTTATGTTCTATAATTAGAGGATTGTATTAATAGTGAAGAACTCCGTCGAGATGTGAAGAATGTGGTAAAAATAGATTTGGATTAATTATGAATTACACACATTTTTTGTGTGTGTATTTATTCATTCTCCAACGGGCGTACGGGGGGCCTTGCTGCTTCCCATCCGGTTGGTTTTGGATGCCCTCCTGCATTAATGTTAACTGCTCACATGAAGCGGTGCCTTAGGCCGCCGACACTAGAGACAATAAAACCTCCGCTATCAAAAGTAGACCCCCCCCCCCACATAACCTCCTCCCACCCTCCCCCACCCCTCACTCCCCCCTCCCCCCCCCCATCCCACCCAACGCACATCTCAGATGACAGCTCAGTGTTATTATTTCGTTGCACAGATCAGATCGACCTAATTTCTTTATAATGCGTCCATGCTAATAATAATAATAATAATAATAATAATAATAATAATAATAATAATAATAATAGTACAAATAATAATAATAATAATCATAATAATAATAATAATAATAATAATCATAATAATGTTATGTTAATAATGATCATTCTATTCACTTTACCATTGAGGTCCTAAAGTCATGCAGAGCAATATCACACTCTCTCGTTTACTATCTTTAAAATAAAATAATCCATCATGTTTACAGGCGTTGAATCCAATAATTAATTAACAGTTAATATAAGAGTTCAATAATAATAATAATAATAATAATAATAATAATAATAATAATATAATAATCATCATAATAATAAAAAACCTTCATGGCTCTGATTGGGAGGCATGTTTAGAAGCCCCCCGTGAGGATATGATTATGAATATTTATCCACCGCAGTATAAAACTTCAACATAGCATTACATTTAGCAGACTCACCGATTGAGATCTGAAATTAATTAATCATCCCGATGATATCTTCTCGGTCGGCCTTCAGGTGAATTAAACTTGCCGTGCGAGAGTGTCTCTGTCCGTGTCTCCGTGTCTCTGCACCGGTTCTGCAGCATGCATGCAGTGTCCCGGTAGTCCGGCCCTGCAGCAGTGTCCCGGTAGTCCGGTTCTGCAGCAGTGTCCCGGTAGTCCGGCCCTGCAGCAGTGTCCCGGTAGTCCGGTTCTGCAGCAGTGTCCCGGTAATCCGGTTCTGCAGCATGCATGCAGTGTCCCGGTAGTCCGGCCCTGCAGCGTGCAGTGTCCCCAGAGACCGGTGGATGGTGGTGGTGGTGGTGGTGGTGCAGGCCAGCCAGGGGTGGTGCCATCATCATCATTTCATGCCTGTAAATACAGCCGTCGGATCATGTGTTCCCCGGATCATGTGTGGAAGTTGCATGATGTGTGTTATGAACGGAGGGAGAAGGGGGGGGGGGGAGGAGGGGTGAGCGGGGCCTCATCTTTACCTTCATCACCTCCACCTGCATCAACATGGTGGTGGGATTCAATTCAGGGGCCACTCTGTGGAGGAGGAGGAGGTGTAGGAGGAGGTGTAGGAGGTGTTTCTGGTAATTTTGCATGATTAAATATAGACCTACAAGTGTTTATGGATTGTGTTAGTATTTATTTATGATATATTATATATAATACAGCTAAAGAAAAGTAAAGTATCCGCCAAAAGAGGTGCATGAAGACAAAACCGTAACGTTTTAAAGGGTTATCAATAAACTGAGGTCGTAACGAACCGAGGGGACACGTGGAGGTGGAAATGGACTTTATTGATTTTATAGTGAGAATAAAGACCAGAATAAAGACAAATGATTAAAAAAAGGGCACAACGAGAAATAAGATGAGAACTTGAAATGTAAAATGCTCTTTATTTCAACCACTTGCGTTTAAAAGCCGTGCATCTTGTCTACAAGTGGCGGTTTGTTGTGCTTATTCTTGCCTCCGTGGCCTTGAAGCGATCAATCAGCCGAGGATCGAACACTCCGAGAGCCAATCACGGGCTGCGGTGCCTCTGCTGGGCTCCTATTGGCTGGCTCCGTGGACCGGTCCATTCTGCACACTAGAGGGGGGTAAGAGGGGGGAGGGGGGGGGGGACCAGTCCACCAGCCAGGACACGAAACTGTGTGTTTGGTGTTTTTGGTTCTGAACACAATACAAACGACACCTAGCAGTAGTTTGCTCTAAATAGACGAAGTGTGGATTTTAAGCACTTCAAGTCAAACACTAACATTTAAGTCAATAAAAAAGTTACAAGTTAATTAGTTAATTAAGTAAAGCCTAAATCATCAATTTATCACACACGCACACACACAGGCCATGGTTTGAGGTCTTAATGTCATGATTATTACATCTTAAATACATGTGACTGCTGTGTGTGTGTGTGTGTGTGTGTGCGTGTGTGCGTGTGTGTGCGCGTGTGTGCGTGCATGAATACATACGTGTTTGTGCGTGTGTGCATGCGCGTGTGTTTGTGTGTGTGTGTGCGTGTGTGAGCGTGTGCGTGTGGCGTGCGTGCGTGTGTGTGTCTGTGCCTGTGTGTATGCGTGTGCGCGTGTGCGTGCGTGTGCGTGTATGTGTATGAATACGTGTGTGCATGTGTGTGTATGAATACATACGTGTGCATGTGTGTGTGTGGTGTGCGTGTGTGTGGTGTGTGTGTGTGCGTGCGTGTGCGTGTATGACTGTGTGGCGCGTGTGTGTG
>PIJE02000066.1:849116-864116 GCA_002895965.2 Coryphaenoides rupestris | reverse complement strand
AGGGGGAAAAGTCTCTTAGCCTCGACCGGGTCATACACTACAATATAAAATATGAAGTATAAAATAGACCAAATATTATAGACTTTAGAGTATAAACTCTAAATAAAGTCGGGATGTGTGTCGTTGTGTGAAGTATAAAGTTGTTGTTATTATATAAACTATAAAATATAAGCGGTAAAATAGTATCAACGGTGTGTTGCTGTGTTCAGTATGAAATAGAGTATAACTATAAAATATCAAACTAAATATGAAGTTTACACTGCGTGTGTGTGTTGCTGTGCAGTATGTAGAGTATACACACACACACAAACAACTGTAAACTATAAAACTAAATATACTAAAAGTATATCAACTGTGTGTGAGTGTGTGTGTGTGTTGCTGTGTGCGTAAATGATATGAACTACACAACCATAAAGTATAAAACTAAATATAAAGCATAAACTGTGCACACACACACACACACGCACACACACATGCACGCACACTGTGTGTGCATGTGTGTGTGTGTGTGTGTTGCAGTGTGCAGTAGAAAAAAGTATATGAAGTATGCAACTCTAAGTATAATCTCAAGTATAAAACTATAAATATAAAGTAAGCCTATATCAACTGTGTGTGTGTGTGTGTGTGTGTGTGTGTGTGTGTGTGTGTGTGTGTGTGTGTGTGTCTCTCTGTGTGTGTGTGTGTGTGTGTGTGTGTGTGTGCAGTATGATGACCTGGCCCACTACGGAATGGACGGCGTGGGCATCCCGACCACCATGTACGGAGACCCCCACGGCGCGCGCTCCATGCAGGCCGTGCACCTCAACCACGGCGCCGCGCAGCTCCACGCGCACCAGTACCCGGTGCACGGCGCGCACGCCAACGCCATGCCGCCGGGCGGGATGGGCTCCACGGTGAACGACGCGCTCAAGAGGGACAAGGACGCCATATACGGGTGTGTGTGTGTGCGTGTGCGTGTGCGTGTGCGTGTGTGTGTGTGTGCGCGTGTGGGTGGGTGGGGGGTCACGCGGGACCCTTGTATAATCTGTGTTGTTTGATCTTTTTGCGGCGCTTTGTTGAGGCTTCTTGTGTTTACAGTTTGTTGTTCCATAAACGACAAAACAACAACAACAACAGCAACAACAACAACAACAACAACATAATAATAATGTACTAATAACAACTATAATAATTCCCTGTAGCTTAGCAATATTTCGCCTGTTTTGGGGTTATGTTTACAAGCACGTGGTCATCGTAGCAAACTTGAATTCCAAATTGATATATTTGTTAATAATTGTTAATAATAGTTGAAGTAGTACACGTGTTCCTGATGCCCTTGTTGTGTTTTTACCTGCAGGGTGTAAAGACACATTGACTAAAATATGTGACTTGTCAAGTTTAACCAGCCTATTGATTACAGATGAATTATTTAATCACACAACGAGACTGCAGCTCACTATATGCACGCATGCAGCTGCGGCCCATTACATCCACCGTTTGAAATGATAAATCCCATAAATGTGCTGCAGCATTAAATACTGAATAACTGAAGAAGTTAAGCCGTTCAAAAGCTGTGCGTGTACATGTTGACTCCGGAGAAATATTGTACCTTTTTTGTTGTTGTTGTTGTTGTTGCAGTACTATCGGGTGATATACACGTTAGCTGTAACACAATATAACATTACATATACACAATCATAGGCTGGAATAGAACATACCAAATATAACATAATATAATACAATATGACTATAACTGTATGCTGCGGTTTTCATGGCTGAGGTTGGCTTTGGCAACAGCGTAGCTTACATAATAAAATATAATACATAACTTCATTACATACAATACACGACAACAAGACAGTGTACCGTAACAGTGTCTAATATCACACAGCCTGACGGGGTGTAATATAATACAACATTACATAACACAATGCAGGCCTAAGATAACATCATATATTTATAGGCCGACATACACCACTAAATAACTTAATGCAACAGCACAGCAATATAACACAATATACTATAGTCCAACATAATGTAACATCACGTCTTATATAACATCAGCTGATGTAACGCAAGAGATTGTTAACGTAACAATGTGTAACATAACGTACTGTAACATAACAGCATGTAACATGAGATAACTTCATGTGTGTGTGTGTGTGTGTGTGTGTGTGGAGGCTGGGGGGGTCTGGGAGGTTGGGGGGTCTGGGAGCTGTGTGTGTGTGTGTGTGTGTGTGTGTGTGTGTGTGTGTGTGTGTGTGTGTGTGTGTGTGTGTGTGTGTTTGGCCCGGGGGTCTGGGGTCTTGGGGGTCTTGGGGGTCTGGGGGGTCTTGGGGGTATTGGGGGTTTGGGGGTTTAGCGGTCTGGGGGTTTAGGGGTCTGGGGGTCTGTTGTTTGACCCGGTCTCTCTCTTCTCTTCTCTCTGCTGACATGTTGCCCCCCCCCCCCCCCCCCCCACGCGCAGGCACCCCCTCTTCCCGTTGCTCGCGCTGATCTTCGAGAAATGTGAACTGGCGACGTGCACGCCGCGCGAGCCCGGGGTGGCGGGCGGGGACGTGTGCTCCTCCGAGTCCTTCAATGAAGACATCGCGGTGTTCGCCAAGCAGGTCCGTCCCGCGCTGCGCTGCACTGCAACGCACTGCACTGCAACGCACTGCACTGCACGCGTCTACTTTTGAAATTAAAAGTTTCATGAATGCATATAAAAGGCCTCAAAACGTTTTCATGTTTTCATCATCAAGTGTGATGTTATTGCAAAAGTAATAACTTTTCCTTCTCCAAAAGTTGTATATATTTTTTAGATGATTAACTTTGTTCATTTGCATAACAAACCTCTGCTTTTATTTGCTGTGTGAGTTTTAAAAAATATGCACTCTTTTAAATTCTAGATACGGGCAGAAAAGCCCCTATTTTCATCGAATCCCGAATTGGATAATTTGGTAAGATCATTTGTCTTTAAATATTATGCATGGAAATAGGAAAACACATCCTCTCTGTTTAGAATGGGACGTGTTTGCATGAGATCTGTTGTTGTTTGGAAAGTTAAGACGTGAAGATGTGAAGACGTGAAGTGCAGACGTGTATAGTCGTCCGTTGGTTTCACTGTGCAAGAATGCGGGAGTTATGTAGTCCCGCGTCTGAAGGGTCGCGATGGGGGCCCCCAGGTGTCTTCCAGGGGCCCCCCAGCTGTCACGGGCCGTCCCACTCACGTTGCACGGCGAAAAGTTAAAGAGTTTTCACTTTGTCTCCGTTTTCAATATGATATCAAAGTTACATTTTTGCCGCCGCTAATAATATATATATATCCGTGCAAACGTGAGCGTTGAGTCTTATTGCACCGCACACACACACGCACACACACACACACACACACACACACACACACACACACACACACACACACACACACACACACACACACACACACACACACACACACACACACACACACAGAGACACGTCTCCAAATTGTAATAACACCGCGAATTTTAATAAAAGTTGCACATAAAAACCATCCGCATGAATATTTTCCTCCTTTCTGCAGTTAGAGTTGAGGGGCAGAAAAAAAAGTCCGCTCGTATTTAATATCAAGAAATGTTCATCTCGTCCCTTTTTTTATTGTTTTTTTTTTCTTCCTCTCCTCTCAGATGATTCAAGCCATTCAAGTTTTACGGTTTCATCTCCTGGAGCTGGAGAAGGTAATATCCCACTAGTGGGCTACTTTAGACCTCGGGGTTAGATTTGCATAAATGTATTTTTGCTGGTCGGTTATAATTAGCGTCAAAATCAATCACGGGTCCGTTTCTCCTCCCTCCTCCGCTTTAATCTGGACCGACGCTGCTCCGGTGCTGTGCGAGATGTGACCCGTAATGCGCAGGCCTGTGTTACAGACACGAGGTGAAACTCTGCACGACGCGGGCACACATAGAGCCTGCAGAGTCTGGGGGTCCTGCAGAGTCTGGGGGGTCTGCAGAGTCTGGGGGGCCTGCAGTGTCTGGGGTCTGCAGAGTCTGGGGTCAGACCCCAGACTCTGCAGACACCAGACTCTGCAGACCCCAGACTCTGCAGACCCCCAGACACAGAGCCGTTTTTAGAGCCGCCCAGAGTCCGACTCTCTGCACAGAGCCGGAGTAACCCAGAGTTCAGAGTCCGACTTATTGAGCACCGTGTGTATGGAGCCCGACTCTCGGAACACAGAGCCGGCAGAGTTTTAGAGCCGCGACTCGACGTATGCATGGAGCAGGAGGAGGAGGAGGAGGAGGAGGAGGAGGTGGGGAGGTGGGGGGAGCAGGAGGGCAGGAGGGCACGGCAGCCATCTGTGAACAGAGCTCAATGTGTTTTCACCTCCTGATCAGAAGAAAGGCTTTACACGCCACTCTTAACACCAACGACTACAGACCCTACTATACTATCCTACCGCTACTACTACTACTACTACTACTACTACTACTACTACTACTACTACTACTACTACTACTACTATTACTACTACTACAGTAGGCGTAGTATTACTCTGTTTACTGCAAAAAAAATACCACGTTTCTTGTCGATTTTTTCCACGCATAATCCAGGGAGAATAAATCGTATACGGCGAGAATCAAGATTAATTAATTGATTAATTAAAGCTTATAGACGCCGACATTGGTGCTGGTCGGCTCGGTATACCCGGCCCTGGGTCCCTCTAAATCAATATCTTGTAATCAATGTAATACTGGACAACAAATAAAGTTATGACGGCTATATTCAGAAACCACGCAGGACGTGCATTGGGCGAATAAGGGCGGATGATGACGTCCAATTTTGTGCGTGTGTGTGTGTGTGTGTGCGTGTGTGTGTGTGTGTGTGTGTGTGTGTGTGTGTAGGTGCATGAGCTGTGTGACAACTTCTGCCACCGGTACATCAGCTGTCTGAAGGGCAAGATGCCCATCGACCTGGTCATCGACGACCGGGAGGGGGGCGCCAAGTCCGACAACGAGGAGATCACAAGATCGTCCGGACCCCTCGACCAGGTAGGACCAGAAGGACTATATGCTCTCTCTCTCTCTCTCCATCTCTCTCTCTCTCCATCTCTCCATCTCTGTCTCTGTCTCTCTGTCTCCATATCTCTGTCTCTGTCTCTCTCTCTCTCTCTCTCTCTCTCTCTCTCTCTCTCTCTCTCTCTCTCTCTCTCTCTCTCTCTCTCTCTCTCTCTCTCTCTCTCTCTCTCTCTCTCTCTCTCTCTCTCTCTCTCCCTCTCTATTCAGCTATTCTGGGTCACTCTCCTCCCCGCTGCTATTTGCATATGATTAAGGCCGTTTTACATTCCATCGGAATGAGAAATGTGTGAATAATGTTGCTATTATTGGCCCATTAAGATCTGAACCCGGAACCGACCTGGCGAGATTAGCTGGGAAAAAGCATCACCATAGACTTGACCTGTTTCATGTCCATTTTAATTTAGCGCCATACCAGCTCCTCCTCTACTCCTCTACTCCCCTACTCCTCTCCACCTCTCCTCCTCTCCTCCTCTCCTCCTCTCTCCTGTCTCCTGTCTCTTCTCTCCCCTCTCCTCTCCTCCTCTCCTCCTCCTCCTGTCTCCTGTCTCCTGTCTCTTCTCTCCTCTGTCCTCTGTCCTCTGTCCTCTCTCCCTCTCCTCTCTCTTCTCTCCTCTCTCCTCTCCTCTCTCTCTCCTCTCCTCCTCTCTCCTCTCCTCCTCTCCTCCTCTCTCCTCTCTCCTTTTATTTGAGTCTAAGCGGGCCGTTTATTGGGGGTATTAAAGGTGGATTAGGCGCTGTTTTCTCAGCGAGTCTCCGTAACAGCGATACACCAGAGATACCCGCGGTGTCCGCGATGCGCTCCGCCGGCCCCCGGCACCCCAGGGACGGCGTGGCGCTCAGCCGTGACCCGCTAATGCGCTCCGGCTCCGCGCGGCTCCTATATACACACACACGCACACCGCACACGCACACACACACACACACACACGCACACACCACAGCTGGGTGTGTTTGTCTATTAACAGTCTTGAGTGTCTTATTGTTCTGCATATGTGCACTTTGCTTAATCATAAAAACACACATTTAGTCCGTTTTCTGGGGGAAGTGCAGCGGGAAGAAAACAAAGCGCAAAATCAAAGGGATTTAAAAATAATGACGCGATTAGACTAAATAATTTAAATCCTCCGAGCTCCATATGGTCGACTGGTTGAGCTGAATAGCCGGGGCCGGGGCATTCAGGAGGGGTCGGCCGAGACCCCCAGTAGTAGAAGGACCCCCCCCACCCCACCACTCCCACACCCCAAAGTTGACTTGGATTTTTTTTTTTTTAAATTGAATAAGGTAATATGGATATATATATAATATATGGTTGTGGAAATATACAGTATATATAGACGTAAACCCCAGGGTTTCCAGCAGCAGGTATATGGAGGACATGATGATTATGATGATGATGATGATGATGATGGTGATGTTTGCTCGGGGGCTCTGATAGAGAACTCTTTAATTGCCTTGAAGATGATGAAGATGAAGATGGAGACGTGATTGTTAAAACAATGATGGCCCATTTAAACGCCACCTTGTGCCGTAGAGAGACCTTCAGTCAGACCTGGAGGATCTTAATCCAAGCCCATGTTTTTTAAGGTTTTTTTTCATATAAAATATAAATATATGTAAATATATAAAAAAAACCCCGAGAACAAGTGTCGGGACAAACTTTTTGACGGACGTGTGACATTAAATGGACGCTGCAGAAACACGTGTGAATGCACACATCTTGTCGACGTATAATGGCGCCATTCTGGTGACTTCTTCTGCAGCCGCACAGAGAGTATTTAAATACATATACAGTATATAGATAGATATATTTATATATATATAAGTGTATTTAAATTCGGTGCGCCTGTTTTCGGAGTGCACTTGCGCGTCTTATCTGCGCTCTCTACGACCCTAACGAATGTGGCCCCGTGGTGTGTGTGTGTGTGTGTATGTGTATGTGTGTGTGTGTATGTATGTATGTGTGTGTGTGTGTGTGTGTGTGCATTATCTCGTCCTATATGTATTTTTAATGTCTGCCCCGGGGGCCGTGGAGTTGAAGTGGACTGGAAAAGGAGAAAAAAAAAGGTTGTGAATTTGCACAAAAGAACAGCGTTAACAAGAAGAAGACTGAAGCTCATTTATTCATAAACCAATTTATTCCGCCAGGCGACTGTAAGCAGGAGGAGTAGCAGGAGAAACATGTCGTAGGAGGAAAATAATACTTTGAATTTATTAAACTCAACTCAATGCACCGATGCTGACTCTCACCCCCCCCCCCCCCCCCCCCCACCTCCCCCCCGCTGCATAACGTGCGCATGCGCCGTGTGTGAGGTCTGAGGTGAAAGAGTCACTGAGCTTGTGAATGCAGGCGAGCCAGTTTGGGCTGTCCCATCCCGCGGTGTTTACGAGCGGCTTGAGAGTGTGTGTGTGTGTGTGTGTGTGTGGCGTGCCTGTCTGTTAAATGTGTTGTATGTGTTGCGGCACAATAGTGTGCATGCATGTATAAACATGTATATGTGTGTGTGTGTGTGTGTTGTGTGTGTGTGTGTGTGTGTGTTGTCATGTGTGTGTTCTGTGTTTTGTTGTGTGTGTGTGTGTGTGTGTGTGTGTGTGTATATGTGTGTGTGTGTGTGTGTGTGTGTGTGTTGTTTATACACTGTGTGTGTATGTGTGTGTGTATGGTGTGCGTGAGGAACGGCTGGTTAGAAGCAGTTAGTCCTCCTTAACCCTCTCCTCCTCCTCCTCCTCCTCTCTCCTCCTGCTCTCATCTCTAACCTCCTCAACGCCCCCCCCCCCCACCCTCCCCCTTTCCCATTCCCCCTCCCCTTTCCCATTCCCCTCCCCTTTCCCGTTCCCCTCCCCGTCGCTAACCTAGGGGTGCCGCAGTTGCTATGGCGACGTTGAGGTCTGTTTTCCCCCAGCTCGGCGCACACACACACACACACACACACACACACACACACACACACACACTCGCTGCTCCTGCTGCTGGGTCGTCTCAAACTAACGAAGTTCCCCGCGCGCCGGTGTCTGTCCTGCACTGTGAGGACGTCAAGAGCCTCCACAGTGTCTGGCTAATGGCCCCTGAGGGCCCCTGGGCCTGGAGAGAGGCTGTTTTGGAGGGCCCCCTTCTTGTGTGGAGGGCCCCTCCAACTGATTGGAGACAACCAAGGGTGGAGGGAGGTGGATAGGACCGAGAGTCGTGTTGGGGTGTTGGGGTGTTGGGGTGTGTGTTTGTGGGGTCCGGGGAGACGAAAGTTTGGAGTGAACTTCTTCTCTCCCAGGAAAACATAATTTTATTTGTTTGTAAGGTCCTCGAAGTAAAAGACAAATTTAAATGGCATGAAATGCATTATGGGACGCGGGAGATTGCCTACGGGACCTAGCGAGAGATATATATTTGATTATACCATATTTGATTTAAATAAAACAAATTAAAAGATCTGAAAGATGTCCTAAGCATCCTGTAGGATATGTATATCGTAGGAAATATGGTATATAAGGACTGTTAACCGTTTAGCGTGGTGCAATGTGCAATCGTTTACGGGGTCGTTGAAATGACGGGCAAATGCCGGTTTGGTCAAACAGAATGTGTGTGCGTGTGTGTAGAAAAATGTAAGTTGGAGGTCGCAAAAATGTTGAGACCCTAATATGGGTCTACACGAGGCCAGACAGCGTCCAGGACTCCCTGCCAAACGACTCCCTTTTTCTGGGGCTCAGGAGAAAGTTGAGCCCCCCTCCTGGAAACGCCGGCTTCCTGGTCGGAGGACCCCAGCCGGGTCGGTTTAGCTAACTCCCAGGGTTTAGCTAACTCCCGGGGGGGTCAAAAGGCTGACCTCTGACCCCTCCGTGACTGAATGGAAACCCTCACCGGCAGGTCAGCTCTCTGGCTCCCTAATCAGTGCGACGATATCGCTTGTGTGTGTGTGTGTGTGTGTGTGTGTGTGTGTGTGTGAGTGTGTGTGTGTCTCTCTCTCTCTGTCTGTCTCTGTCTCTCAGTCTTTCGGTCTCTCTCTCTCTCTCCCTGTCTCTCTGTCTCTATCTGTCTCTCTCTCTCCCTCCCTCCCTCCCTCTCCCCCTCCAGCGGGTCAGTATTGTCCCTAATACAAACTTCTGAATCATTGTGGTGATTGTTAGTAATGGCCGCCCCTTTGTAGATGAATGGAGGGCAGCTCTGACCCCTATTCACTCTCTACCCCGCTAACACCCCCCCTCCCTCCTCACCCCCCTGTGCCCCCCCTCCCTCCTCACCCTCACCCCCACCCCAGCTCAACCTCTCTCTAAACTCTCCTCTTGAGGAGGATGAATGCGGTGCCGGCGTTTGTTAAGTCCAACGAATAAAAGACTCGGTGGTCACATGACCTGTTGCTTTTTAACCCTCTCCGTCTGCCTTTCTGTCTGTCTCTCTGTCTCTCTATCTAACTATGTATCTAACACGTATATATATTTATATTTATATGTATGTTAACATTTTTTGCATGTCTAAATCTAAACTTAGTTTAGCTAGTCTCGTGTGAGGTTTATCGAGTCTCTTGTTTGTTTATGCTTGTCTAAGCCGGTCTGTTGTGATACTCCTGAAGAGATTGCTCTTGTGAAATCAAGTCGTTAGTTAGCCGAGTCCCCCGGCGGCGGCGGCCATGTTTGCTCCCGCGGTCGGCTGCGGTTTCTTTGGCTAAGTAAACAATCACCTAGCTTAGCGCGCGTGTGCTTAGCTAATGGAAAGTTCCTCTTCCCCTTCAAACCCCCACCCCCTTCAGTTCTCCCACAAAGGAGGCCCTGACAGACAGACAGACAGACAGACAGACACCTCCACACAGCCCAGCGCTAACGGGGGCTAGGCTAGGCTAGGCTAGGCTACGGGGGCTAGCGGGACCGCAGCAAAACATGTCATTAAGAAATTACGGGCCGGCCTTTCATTCGGCGAGGGGAGGAGGGAAAGCAGCGCGCTTTGTTTGGGATTAGACGAAGAGGAGGAAGAGAGCGAGGGTTCATGTTTGTGTTTGGGTTTGGGCTTACAGCGAGTAAACAAGAGCTAGCGCAGAGGTGAGAGAGGGAGGGAGAGAGAGAGGGAGAGAGACAGCAAAAGACAGTGTGCGTTGTCTAAAAGGACGTTGAAAGCTCTGGTAATTATCTGAAACGTGTAATTATCTCAGCGTGGCGCTGGGAGGTTAAGCCACCCGTTTGAAAAAAAAGCAAAGTTAAGAGAGCACCTGAAGGCTGTTTAACCAGGCGCTCCTCACCAGGCTCTGGGGAACCTCCCCCCACCCCTCCCCCCCCCCCCCCCCCCCCTCTTCTCTTCTCTCTTCCTCCTCCCCTCTATCTCTGTCCCCTCCCTCTCCTCCTCCCCCCTCTCCCCTCTCTCCTCTCCCCCCTCGCTCTCGTCTCTTTCTTCTCTCTCCTCTCCCTCCTCTCCCCCTCCCCCTCCCCCTCCCCCTCTCCCCCTCTCCTCCTCTTCCCCTCGCTCTCTCTCTCTCTCTCTCTCTCTCTCTCTCTCTTCCCTCTCTCTCCTCCTCTCCCCCTCCTCCCCCTTCCCTCCTTCAGCTATCAGACCTCCCTGTCTGAATACTCAGGAATGGAGAGGGGAGAGAGAGAGATAGAGAGAGAGAGAGAGAGAGAGATCTCACATTCCATTTTCACTAGTTCATTTTGGGTTATGGTTAATATGGCGGCGGGAGGGAGGGAGGGAGGGAGGGAGGGAGGGAGGGAGGTGGAGGATCTTATCAGAGGAGATCTGTCCTCACCGGGGAGTTAAAAAAACAATACGACACACCACCACACACACAACACCGCACACACACACACGCAACACACCACACACACCACACACACGCACACACAGCACACATCACACACACACACACACACACACCACACACACACACACACACACGCACACACAACACGCACACACACACACACGCACACAGCACACACGCACACACGCACACACACACACACACACACACACACACACACAAAAACATATACCACATACCATATACCGTACATATACAGTACATACATTACATGCACACCAACAAATAGACATGCCCACACACACTACAGCCACCAACACTAGCGCACACTCACACGCACACGCACACACACACACACGCACACACACACACCACACACACACACACACCCCTGGCCTCTCGATGCAGGAAGGGAGGGAGGGTGCAGGTGTATTTGAAAGGTCAGTGGTGGTGTTCAGGACAACAGAGCCGGGAGCCCGCTGGTGGAGCGAGGCAGAGGCGGCGGTGGCGGCGGTGGCAGCAGCAGTGCATTGTGGGGGATCCGTCCGTCCTCTCTCTCTCTCTGTGATCCAGACGAGCGTGCCGTGGGGGGGGGCGGGGGCGGCGGGGGGGGGGGGGTTAATTGGATATTCATGTCTGGGCCGTGAGCGCGCACGTGGGATTATGCCAGCGAGCGCCATATCATCACAATGATACACCACCGACGGGAGGGCGGTGTGTGTGTGTGTGTGTGTGTGTGTGTGTGTGTGTGTGATGGTAGGGGCATGGGTGGGGGGGGTGGGGAGGGTGTGAGGGGGAGTATAGCAGCCACAACAACCGAAACCATTTTCTTTATTATTGCAAATGAATTGGCAGGGCAGCAGCATGGGCAGACCCCCCCGAACAACACACACACACACACACACACACGCACACACACACGCACACAGACACACACACACACGCACACACACACGCACACACACACACACACACACATGCACACACACACACACACACCGTATCTCGGCATTGGCACAATGGAAATGCACTGGATTGGAATGCCTGAGTGATCGCAGAGGAAAAGCTTTTCATGCTGAATTAGAGAGAGAGAGAGTGGCAGAGAGAGAACAGAGAGAGAGAGAGAGAGAGAGAGAGAGAGAGAGAGAGAGAGAGAGAGAGAGAAGAGAGCGCGAGAGGGGGAGAGAGAGTTGGGAGGAAAACAGTGGTAATGAAAAAAATAGGGAGAGAAAAAAAGAGAGATTATAAAAGGTATGCGGTGCTGCCACCTTTAAGAAGTTTATCTGGAGCTACGTGGAATAGAGCGCGGAAAATTGAATTTACCCAACAATTAAGCATCACATTAATTCCCACCAGAGAGGGAGGGAGAGAGAGAGAGAGAGAGAGAGAGAGAGAGGAGAGAGATGGATAAGATCACAAATGCAGTTTTACACTTCAGTGGGTAATTCGATTTGGGCTGACAAAGACGTGTATTATTCAGCGTGGCGCTGGGCAGGTTATAAACAGTCCCAAGGCCTACAATCTCGTTGGGGAAACAGAACACGGGAAAGCTAATAGTCTTGTGTATAAGGAGTTAGATGAAGGACGTTTGAAGCTGTTGTCAAATACTGCAGCATTCAAGCACGCAACCGTCACTGTCGGCAGGCTCTGGGGGAAAGATGGCCCATTCGCACATTTCAAACGGGCACACTCGGCTCAATGTCTCACCGCATTCTGGCAGCCCACACTCCTCCCACAACACCCCCTCACTAAGGCATGCTTCTGCCTACATCTCAATGGATCGTTATCTCTGTCTCTCCGTTTCCTCCTCCCTCTTCCCCTCCTCTCTCCCCCTCGCTCTCTCTCTTTCTCTCTCTCTCTCTCTCTCTCTCTCTCTCTCTCTCTCCCTCCTCTCTCCCTCCTCCCCTCCCCCTCCCTCCCTCCCTCTCTCGCTCTCTCGCTCTCTCTTCTCTCTTCTCCTCTTCTCCCTCCTCTCCCCCTCCTCCCCCCTTCCCTCCTTCAGCTATCAGACCTCCCTGTCTGAATACTCAGGAATGGAGAGGGGAGAGAGAGAGAGAGATAGAGAGAGAGAGAGGAAGAGAGAGATACTCACATTCCATTTCACTAGTTCATTTTGGGTTATGGGTTAATATGGCGGCGGGTGAGGGAGGGAGGGAGGGGGAGGGAGGGAGGTGGAGGATCTTATCAGAGGAGATCTGTCCTCACCGGGGAGTTAAAAAAACAATACGACACACACACACACACACACGTCACACACACAGCACACACACACAACACACAACCAGACATCACACCACCCCTCACACACACACACAACCACGCACCCACGCGCACACACACACGACGCAAACAACGCCACACGCACACAACAATCAACAGCGCACAAATCACACGGCACACACAACACCGAACACAACAGCACCACACACGCAAACGCAACCACGCACGGACGGGCTGCACCTACCTGCATTACAAACTGTCAACACTTAGCGTACGGGCTTTCGAGGTAGACATGTTCAACAATTCATTTCACAATAGCGCTTGGGTGTTTCTAAGCGTTAAACATAAAAGGCTGGAATTGGGCCATCCACAACACTTAATGGAACCGATATCTATACACAAACCGACGATCTTATACAAGGCTGTGTGGGAGATAATGAGTACAGATAATTACTATAGTAACAGTTAGTGACAGTAGACAACATCGTAGCTTTATCAAGGCACAAACACAAATAAGACGTATTAGGTGCGGAGGCATCGATGCTCACAACGCATTACTAAGCACATCACAAACCACGGCACAAGACGCAACACGCACACCGGGGCACAGGAGGCACAACGCATTTTGCAGCCAGCACAAATACCCGTCATAAGACGCATGCCCATGAACCCTCAGTACGTATAGTTGGCGGTGCACTCTAACTTGCTTCCTACCGTTGGGAGTTGGGGGTTTATCGACACATCAGACGAGATAGTTCACAATTCAATTTCACTAATAGGCCTCCTTGTGTCTTTGCACTAGCGCAGCGTAGGAACGCGTGAGAGGGAGTGAGTGGGCGTATGCAGCATACTATTTTCATGGATAAGCATAATGCCGCGACTTTACTAGATGTGTGTGTGTGGCACGGGATGAAAACAGAAGCGGGAGTCATACAGCGATCAGTGGGGAGCGACGAATGGGTCTAATGAGGGCCGAACAGCGAGTGAAGGGGGGTAGTGGGCGCAGGGGCAGAAGTCTAAGCTGACATATTGCAGCTTTGTGATCTGCGGGCGCCATACGTGTTACCGTCACTTTTGTCAGACCACATCTAACAATGTTCATTACTGAGATGCAATTTGCTCACCTGATGACCACGATCTGAGCTGATTGGTGGGTCGAGGGTGAGGGGGGGGCCTGGTGCGCGGGCGTGGGGGGGGCGGTATTCTGGTATATTCATGTTGGGCCGTGAGCGGCACGTGGGAGCTTTTGGAATGGCTATTGAGCAATCGGGAGAAAGCTAGGCAATCTTTCAAATAAGGCGCTGGTGTGTTTCTAAGCGTTAACAGTAAGAAGGTGATGGCTTCACAACTTTCATTGAAATTTATCCGACCATACTACAAAATGGCATGTTCGATGGCAGATACATATCATAGCACCGCGGGGGAAGACTGCGGGTGTAGCGCAATCAGAAGACAGTAGTCGGTGATAGGTTCGCGATGGAGGTGGCTGGATTTGTGTGTTGTGTGTGTGTGGTGTGTGGGTGTTGTGAGGTAGGGGCATGGGTGGGGAGGGGGGGGTGTGAGGCGGGAGTATAGCAAGCCAAAACAACCGAAAACATTTTCTTTATTAGCCAAATGAATTGGCAGGGCAGCAGCAATGGGCAACCCCCGAACAGCACACAACACACACACGCAACACGCAATGTAACAAAGGCCAACGGCCCACCACATGCACACACACACACACACACCGTATTCGGCAATTGGCAAATGGAATAATGCAGCTGGATTGGAATGCCTGAGTGATAGAGAGGAAAAGCTTTTCATGCTTGAATTAGAGAGAGAGAGAGTGGCGAGAGACGAGAGAGAGAGAGAGAGACGAGCACAGAGAGAGAGAGCGAGAGAGAGAGAGAGAGCGAGAGAGGAGAGAGGGAGAGAGAGAGAGAGCCACTGGAGAGAGGGAGAAGAGTTGGGGAGGTAAAAACAGTGGTAAAATGAAAAAAATAGGGAGAGAAAAAAAAGAGAAGATTATAAAGGTAGCGGTGCTG
>PIJE02000066.1:838939-849091 GCA_002895965.2 Coryphaenoides rupestris | reverse complement strand
CACCTTTAAGAAGTTTATCTGGAGCTACGTGGAATAGAGCGCGGAAAATTGAATTTACCCAACAATTAAGCATCACATTAATTCCCACCAGAGAGGGAGGGAGAGAGAGAGAGAGAGAGAGAGAGAGAGAGAGAGAGAGAGAGAGAGAGAGAGAGGAGAGAGAGAGAGGGGTTTAAGAGTGGGATATGGCAGACATAAAAAAATGTAGATGGAGAAAGAGAGGGTAGGAGACAGAAAGACAGAGAGAGAGAGAGAGAGAGAGAGAGAGAGAGAGAGAGGGTATCCTTGGCGTCTCGTTAAGGGAACATTGAAACATTGCATAAATCAAGTGTGAGGAATGACTGACACACACACACACACACACACACACGCATGCCACACAGACATAGACAGACAGACAGACAGACACACACACACACACACAGTGAGTTGACATGTTAGAATGCAGGACTCTGTGGTGTGTGTTGACCACATCCGTGCTCTAGGGTCCTGAACAACGTGTATGTGTGTGTGTGTGTGTGTGTTAGGATGTCTGTGTGTGTGTGTGTGTTGTGAGCGTAGAGAGAGAGAGAGAGACAGAGACACAGAGAGAGAGAGCTGCGCCCCTGCCCCCACCCTTCCCACCCAACCCCACCCTACGTCCCTGCGCCGGCGGGTTGAGGGTTGAGGGTGGAGGGTGGAGCTATGAAACAGCGGCGCCTCCCTCACCATCAGACGCCACCCAGATGACGTTCCCTCGCGCCTCGCCAGGCTCCGCCCCACCCGAATCGCCGAGCTCCGCCCCCCTCGCACCGCCAGGGTTGGCGCTGTGCGGTTGTGAAAACTACACAACACAACACAACAAAACATGTGGGTTGCTGTTGGTCCACGGTCCAGCTTTCGCTTGTTGTTGTTGTTGTTGTTGTCTGCTGTTTGTTGTTGTCGTTGTTTGTGTTGTGTGGTTGTTTGTTGTTGTTGTTGTTATTTGTTGTTGTTGTGTATTTGTTGTTGTTGTGTTGTTGTTGTGTTGTAGTTTGTTGTTTGTTGTTGTTTGTTTTTTGTGTTGTTGTTGTTTGTTGTTGTTGTTTGTGTTGTTGTGTGTTGTTGTTGTGGTTGTTGTTGTTGTTGTTGTTATTTGTTGTTGTTTTTATTTTTGTTGTTTGTTGTTGTTATTTGTTGTTGTAGTTTGTAGTTTGTTGTTGTTTACTGTTTTTTGTTGTTGTTGTTGTTGTCTGTGGTTGTTATTCTGTGTGTGTGGGGTGAGTGAGTGCTTTTCTCATGACTGTTCCTAGAAACTCTGAGTTTCTGAAACTGTGTCGAACCTCGATTAAAACCAGTTGTCCTCGCTCTCTCTCTCCCTCTCTCCCACTCCCACTCCCACTCCTACTCCCCTCCCCCTCTCCCTCTCCTCCCTCCTCCTCCCCCCCGTCTCCCCCTCCCCCCCTCCTCCCTCATCATGCATCTATAAAGGAATCATCCCCCTTGTCTGTTTACATCTGATGAACCCGCGTAAGCAAACTCACAGACATACAGAGAGGTCCGATTAGTCACCTCTGTATGTGTGTGTGTGTGTGTGTGTGTGTGTGTGTGTGTGTATTTCTGTGTGTGTGTTTGTGTGTGTGTGTGTGTGTGTGTGTGTGTGTGTGTGTGTGTGTGTGTGTGTGTGTGTGTGTGTGTGTGATGACGTGTTGTCTAATACTCTCCGTGGCATCCTGAGTACTGGAGATGCGTTCCGAAACTTCTGACAACATCTGGCTTCCAGTTTCAACACTACGGCGGCTGCCTCCTCCACATAGAGAGAGAGAGAGAGAGAGGAGAGGAGAGAGGTGTGTGTGTGGTGTTGTGGTGTGCTTGCATGTGTCTTCCTACTCGTCTCATGAAACAGCTGACACAACCGGCCTTACTCTCACACACACACACACACACACACACACACACACACACACACACACACACACATATTATTAGTATGCATACTATCTTTCTCTCTCTCTCTCTCTCTCTCTCTCTCTCTCTCTCTCTCTCTCTCTCTCTCTCTCTGTACTGTGATGACATCACTCTTTGGCAGCGTGGTGGTCGGTCTTGACGTAGTTATCTTGTCTTCATCTGTTAGCGGTTTGAAAGGTTTCTGGGCTCCATAGCGGGATGTCCCCATAAACCCACCTGGCCCTTACTGACGTGGATTCACTGGAGTTCACTGGTAGAGCGAGGCACTAACACCGTGACGATGTCGATGGTAAACTAAACTAAACAAAACGATGGTATTGTTGATGATCTAACGGTGTGACTCGGCGCCCCCCCCCAGACGTCCTGGAACCGTGACCATGACGACGCAGCGTCCACACGCTCCGGGGGCACCCCAGGGCCCTCCAGCGGGGGACACACCTCCCACAGCGGGGACAACAGCAGCGAGCAGGGTAAGGACCTCCTCTTCCTCCTCCTGTAGCACCTCCTCCTCATCATCCTGTAGGCCCTCCTCCTCCTCCTCCTCCTCCTGTAGCACCTCCCCCTTCTCATGTAGCTCCTCCTCTTCCTCCTCTCCTCTCCTCCCCTCTCATCTCCTCTCGTTCAATAACAACAGAGGATGATTATTGGAGCTTTTATTTTGAAATGTGTTTCTTGTGTGTGTGTGTTTTTCCTGTGTACTGGTTGTGTTTTGATGTTCGCTGAGCTGTGATCCGAGGGTATAAAAGCCATCCAGGGACAAAGGCTTCCGATTGGTCGATCAGCTGGGTATAATCGGCCGACTGGGCCAGTCATGTGATTGTCCGCAGCAAAGCAGTTCCTCATTGGCTGTGTGTGTGTGTGTGTGTGTGTGTGTGTGTGTGTGTGTGTGTGTGTGTGTGTGTGCATATGTGTTCATGTACGACTGGATGAAAATACGCTTGTTAGTGTGCGAGAGAGAGAGAGAGAGAGAGAGAGAGGGGGGTGGGGGTGGGGGAGAGAGAGAGAGATAAAAAGGGGGAGAAGGGGGGAGAGGGTTCTGCCAGTCTGCGTTAGTGTGTGTGTGTGTGTGTGTGTGTCTGATGACTAATGGTCTGGCTAGGTCAGCCGTGCCCTGATTGGCTGCTCTAATGAGAGTGCTCTGTGTGGAGTTTGGGCCGCTGCTCGCTGACCTCTGACCTCTATTGACCAAACTGACACTTCATTTTTCACATTCATCCAATTATAGGCCGGCTCTTAACGTTTGACCCGCCCCCCTGCTCCCCGTCTGTCTGTCTCTCTCCCTGTCTGTCTGTCTCCCTGTCTCCCTGTCTGCCTGTCTGTCTCCCCGTCTGTCTGTCTGTCTCCCTGTCTGTCTGATAAATCTGAGATGGCTGTCATACTGTATTGGTTTGTAAACACACACACACACACGCACGAACACATGCACACACACACACACACAGATGTGTGTGTGTGTGTGCATGTGTGTGTGTGTGTGTGTGTGTGTGTGTGTGTGTTTTATCGGCGGTATCTGAGAGCTGCCGTGTTCCTCCTCCTCGCTCTTCATGTTGACCTTCTCTTCCGCTGCTCAGTCACTCGTTCTCAGCCTCTACACCTCCGCCAGTCATCCCCTCTTCACCCTCCGCCTCCATGCACCGCCAGCACCACTCCTAGTCTCTCTCTCCCTCTCTCTCTCTCTCTCTCTCTCTCTCTCTCTCTCTCTCTCTCCCTCTCTTCTTGCTCCATCCATCCATCCATCAATCCACTCTCTGTCCATTCAACCATCAATCCACCCTTCCTCCACTCTCTCTCTCTCTGTTTGTCTCTCTCTCTCAGTCCATCCATCTGTTTATCAGTGTCTATACCTCCACACGCTCTCTCTCTCTCTCTCTCTCTAATCTTTATGTTTCTCACTCTGTCCATCATCTCTGGCTCCACCCACTTTCTCTGTCGCCTCCTCCCCCCCTCTCTCCTGGGAGAGAGAGACTCCGTCCATGCTCCCCCTACACTATGGAACATATCACAAACACCTCCTCTCCTCTCCTCTCCTCTCCTCGACTCTCCTCCTCTCCTCTCCTCCTCTCCTCCTCTCCTCTCCTCCTCTCCTTGCCAACATAAGCCCATCGGCACTACAACAGCAACGTAAACAAGCAAGCAAACACACCAGCTAGCATAAGGAGGATATTATCATAGCATACGGATACACTTAGCATGTCAATGATAATAATAGCACATGGATACGGTTATAAGCTGCAGCTATACAGTCATACCCCGGCCACAGTTTGTATACCGACCGACAGCTAGCTCACAACTTAGCGAGTGTCCAAGACCAGAATTTGTCCTCCTCCAAGATTCAAGGTTCAAGGTTCAAGGTTCCACATTCCAGATTCAAGATGTTTCATGTGGTCTGTGACGATTAAACGTCTTGAATCTTGGAGAGGACAACTTCTGGCTCGTGGACACTGATCTGAGGACGGGTCTAGTGTGTGTTGCAGTGTGTGATGAGTGTGTGTTCCAGTGTGTGATGAGACAGCCAGTGTGTGTTCCAGTGTGTGATGAGACAGCCAGTGTGTGTGATCCAGTGTGTGTTCCAGTGTGTGATGAGACAGCCAGTGGTGTGTTCCAGTGTGTGATGAGACAGCCAGTGTGTGTTCCAGTGTGTGTTCCAGTGTGTGATGAGACAGCCAGTGTGTGATGAGACAGCCCGTGTGTGTCCCAGTGTGTGTTCCAGTGTGGTGATGAGACAGCCAGTGTGTGTCCCAGTGTGCGATGAGACAGCCAGTGTGTGATGAGACAGCCAGTGTGTGTGTTCCAGTGTGTGTTTCCAGTGTGTGATGAGACAGCCAGTGTGTGATTAGACAGCCAGTGTCTGTTCCAGTGTGTGTTCCAGTGTGTGACGAGACAAGCCAGTGTGTTGTTCCAGTGGTGTGTTTCCAGTGTGTGATGAGAACAGCCCAGTGTGTGTTCCAGTGTGTGATGAGACAGCCAGTGTGTGATGAGACAGCCAGTGTGTGTGTTCCAGTGTGTGATTAGACAGCCAGTGTGTGTTGAGACAGCCAGTGTGTGTGTTCCAGTGTGTGATGAGACAGCCAGTGTGTGTTCCAGTGTGTGATTAGACAGCCAGTGTCTGTTCCAGTGTGTGTTCCAGTGTGTGATGAGACAGCCAGTGTGTGTTCCAGTGTGTGTTCCAGTGTGNGTAGAGAGAGAGAGAGAGAGGGAGAGAGAGACTAGGAGTGGTGCTGGCGGTGCATGGAGGCGGAGGGTGAAGAGGGGATGACTGGCGGAGGTGTAGAGGCTGAGAACGAGTGACTGAGCAGCGGAAGAGAAGGTCAACATGAAGAGCGAGGAGGAGGAACACGGCAGCTCTCAGATACCGCCGATAAAACACACACACACAAAAAAGAAATATAAAAAATAAAAAAGAATATTAAAATACTAAAATATTAAAATAAGATACAATAAATGTTATCAGGAAAAAGGACCACGGCAAATAGAAGCTCTCCCAGACTCCGCCGATAAACAACACAAAACACACACATACACACACATACACAACACCACACACACAACATCGACATCTGTGTGTGTGTGTGTGTGTGTGTGTGTGTGTGTGTGTGTGTGGTGAGAGAGAGAGACGACAGACAGAAGAGACAGAGAGACAGCAGAGAGACAGACAGACAGACAGAGAGAACAGACAGAGAGACAGACAGAGCGAGAGACAGACAGGCAGAAAAACAGACAGAGACAGAGCGAGAGAGACAGACAGACAGAGAGACAGTGACAGACGGGGAGCAGGGGGGCGGGTCAAACGTTAAGAGCCGGCCTATAATTGGATGAATGTGAAAAATGAAGTGTCAGTTTGGTCAATAGAGGTCAGAGGTCAGCGAGCAGCGGCCCAAACTCCACACAGAGCACTCTCATTAGAGCAGCCAATCAGGGCACGGCTGACCTAGCCAGACCATTAGTCATCAGACACACACACACACACACACACACTAACGCAGACTGGCAGAACCCTCTCCCCCCTTCTCCCCCTTTTTATCTCTCTCTCTCTCCCCCACCCCCACCCCCCTCTCTCTCTCTCTCTCTCTCTCTCTCGCACACTAACAAGCGTATTTTCATCCAGTCGTACATGAACACATATGCACACACACACACACACACACACACACACACACACACAGCCAATGAGGAACTGCTTTGCTGCGGACAATCACATGACTGGCCCAGTCGGCCGATTATACCCAGCTGATCGACCAATCGGAAGCCTTTGTCCCTGGATGGCTTTTATACCCTCGATCACAGCTCAGCGAACATCAAAACACAACCAGTACACAGGAAAAACACACACACACAAGAAACACATTTCAAAATAAAAGCTCCAATAATCATCCTCTGTTGTTATTGAACGAGAGGAGATGAGAGGGGAGGAGAGGAGAGGAGGAAGAGGAGGAGCTACATGAGAAGGGGGAGGTGCTACAGGAGGAGGAGGAGGAGGAGGAGGGCCTACAAGGAGTAGAGGAAGGAGGTGCTACAGGAGGAGAAGAAGGAGGGTCTCTACCCTGCTTTCGCTGCTGTTTGTCGCACCGCTGTTGGGAAGGTGTGGGTCGCCCGCGCTGGGAGGGCCTGGGTGCCCGCCCGAGCGGTGTGGGACGCTGCGGTCGTCCATGGTGCACGGTTTTCCAGTACGTTCTTGGGGGGGGGGTCGGGGGGGGAGGGGGGGGGGCGCGCGAGTCTCGCACACCGTATTTTAAGATATGCATCGACGAATGACATAGTTTTTGTTTAGTTTTTAGTTGACCATGGCGACGCCTGCGTCGACGGTGGTTAGTGCGGCTCGCTCTGCAGTGAACTGCCACTGAATCCAGTCCGGCAGTTAAGGGCCCGGTGGGGGGTTTTTATGGGGGACATCCGCTATTGGAAGCCGAACTTTCAAACGTAAAGAGATTGGAGAGAGAGAGAGAAAGAGGAGAGAGAGGAGAGAAGAGAGAGGAGAGAGAGAGAGAGAGAGAGAGAGGAGAAGAGGAGAGAGAGAGAGAGAAGAGAGAAGAGAGAGAAGAGAGAAGAGAGAGAAAGAGAGAGAAGAGAAGAGAGATAAGATAGAACTGTATATATAATATGTGTGTGTGTGTGTGTGTGTGTGTGTGTGTGTGTGTGTGTGTGTGTGTGTGTGTGTGTGTGTGTGTGTGTGTGTTGAGAGGTAGTGCGCGTGGTGAGTGTTCATGAGATTTAACACTAACACACACACACACACACACACACACACACACACACTCTCCTCTCGCTCTCTCTCTCTTTCTCTCTCTCTCTCTCTCTCTCTCTCTCTATGTGGAGAGAGGCGCCGTAGTGTTGAAACTGAAGCAGATGTTGTCAGACAGTTTCGGAACGCATCTCCAGTCCTCAGGATGCACGGAGATATAGACACACACGCACACACACAGCACACGCACGCACACAGCACACGCACGCACACACACGCACGCACACACACAGCACACGCACACACACAGCACACGCACACACACACACACACACAGCACAGACACACACACACACACACACACACGCGCACACAGGCGGCTGTGCCGTCAGCACACACATGACGAGAGGTGGGAGACGTGAAGAAGTCTGGGAACGCTCGCTGTGGTTATCTGTCAGCCTGTGCAGTTTGCTGACGGTGGGTGCGCGGGTTGATACAGGATTGTTAGAACAGTACAGGGCGAGATGATTCCTTGATAGCATTAGGCATGAATGCAGGGAGGCAGGGAGGGTAGGGAGGAATGGGGGAGGAGGAGGGAGGATAGAGGGAGAGGGGGAGGGAGGGAGAGAGAGAGGGCTGGTCGGATAGAGGGAGAGGGGGAGGGAGGGAGAGAGAGAGCATGGCGAGGTAACGAGAGACGCGAGGTGAGGTCGGGCCATGTCTCAGAAACGTAGCAGTCTAATACATGACCAACACAGTCTCACACAGAAACAGACACACACACACACACACGACACACAACACAAGACAACACAACACAAGACAACACAACACAAGACAACACAACACAAGACAAGACAACACAAGACAAGACAACACAACACAAGACAACACAAGACAACAACACAAGACAAGACAACACAAGACAACACAACACAAGACAACACAACACAAGACAACACAACACAACACACAACACAACACAAGACAACACAACACAACACAAGACAACACAACACAAGACAACACAACACAAGACAACACAACACAAGACAACACAAGACAACAACACAAGACAACACAACACAAGACAACACAACACAAGACAACACAAGACAACACAAACAAGACAAGACAACACAAGACAAGACAACACAACACAAGACAACACAACACAACACAAGACAAGACAAGACAAGACAAGACAAGACAACAACAACAACAACAACAAGCGAAAGCTGGACCGTGGACCAACAGCAACCCACATGTTTTGTTGTGTTGTGTTGTGTAGTTTTCACAACCGCACAGCGCCAACCCTGGCGGTGCGAGGGGGGCGGAGCTCGGCGATTCGGGTGGGGCGGAGCCTGGCGAGGCGCGAGGGAACGTCATCTGGGTGGCGTCTGATGGTGAGGGAGGCGCCGCTGTTTCATAGCTCCACCCTCAACCCTCAACCCCCGCCGGCGCAGGGACGTAGGGTGGGGTTGGGTGGGAAGGGTTGGGGCAGAAGGGGCGGGGGGGGGAAGGGGCCGTATCCAGACGCACGACGCCTGGGCCAGCGGTGGCCTTAGCAGGCTAAAGCGCTAGGTGGCTAGCGTAGCTCTGTGTGTAGCGCTGGGTCTCCCTAGAACTCGGCGTGTGTTGAACTGTAACAATAACACGTTCCTCTCCGGGGAGATTAATAAATAATAACAACACAGAGAGGCAGAAGTACGCGGCCCAGTAAAATATGTATTTCTATCCAAATTCCACTTGAAACTATAATTAGCGAGTATGGGTTAGGGGGGTTAGGGGGCGGGGGGGGGGGGGGGTAAACTATGTACGCTGATACTTTTGCACAAAAAAGAAGCGCTTTTGGCTTCTGGGAGCCCACCGGCCGGAGCCTCGCTGGGGAAAAATGTGGGCGGTGCCCTGGTCGGCGGTCCCCCCGGCGGACAGGCGAGTCTATTGTTATAAGCGCGACGCTCCCGAACGGACCTCCGCCAGTCATCCCCTCTTCACCGCTCCCCACGCGCCAGCCCACTCTCTCTCTCTCTCTCTCTCTCTCTCTCTCTCTCTCTCTCTCTCTGTCCCTCTCTCTCTCTCTCTCTCTCTCCCTCTCTTCTTGCTCCATCCATCCATCCATCAATCCACTCTCTGTCCATTCAACCATCAATCCACCCTTCCTCCACTCTCTCTCTCTCTGTTTGTCTCTCTCTCTCAGTCCATCCATCTGTTTATCAGTGTCTATACCTCCACACGCTCTCTCTCTCTCTCTCTCTCTAATCTTTATGTTTCTCACTCTGTCCATCATCTCTGGCTCCACCCACTTTCTCTGTCGCCTCCTCCCCCCCTCTCTCCTGGGAGAGAGAGACTCCGTCATGCTCCCCCTACACTATGGAACATATCACAAACACCTCCTCTCCTCTCCTCTCCTCTCCTCGACTCTCCTCCTCTCCTCTCCTCCTCTCCTCCTCTCCTCCTCTCCTCTCCTCCTCTCCTTGCCAACATAAGCCCATCGGCACTACAACAGCAACGTAAACAAGCAAGCAAACACACCAGCTAGCATAAGGAGGATATTATCATAGCATACGGATACACTTAGCATGTCAATGATAATAATAGCACATGGATGCGGTTATAAGCTGCAGCTATACAGTCATACCCCGGCCACAGTTTGTATACCGACCGACAGCTAGCTCACAACTTAGCGAGTGTCCAAGACCAGAAGTTGTCCTCCTCCAAGATTCAAGATTCAAGGTTCAAGGTTCAAGGTTCCACATTCCAGATTCAAGATGTTTCATGTGTCTGTGACAATTAAACATCTTGAATCTTGGAGGAGGACAACTTCTGCTCGTGGACACTGATCTGAGGACGGGTCTAGTGTGTGTTGCAGTGTGTGATGAGTGTGTGTTCCAGTGTGTGATGAGACAGCCAGTGTGTGTTCCAGTGTGTGATGAGACAGCCAGTGTGTGTGTTCCAGTGTGTGATGAGACAGCCAGTGTGTGTTCCAGTGTGTGTTCCAGTGTGTGATGAGACAGCCAGTGTGTGTTCCAGTGTGTGATGAGACA
>PIJE02000066.1:833939-836439 GCA_002895965.2 Coryphaenoides rupestris | reverse complement strand
CGATGTCTTCAAGATGGCCGTGCCGGGCCCGTGGTGGTTCTGATTAAGCCGTTCCCACGAGGAGCCCGGCTCCGTTTTCTGTCCCGCTGGAGCCCGGCCAATGGTTTATTCACGCAGGAACAACAGAACGGCCGGTTCTCATGGTCGGGAACCCTGGAACACAGGAACCCTGGAACACAGGAACCCTGGAACTCAGGAAACCTGGAACACAGGAACAAATGAACCCTGGAACCCAGGAACCCAGGAACCCTGAAAATGTTCTTTCTAGAACCTTCGGGTCCTGAAGCTTTCCAGAAAGGTTCTGAGGGTTTTAGAAGGTTCATGTAGCTCCATGCGGTCCCGGAGTTGAATTGCAGAAGCGGCAGCATCAGGAACATCGCGTCGCGCCCTGAACAGGAGATTTGCATCTCCTGTTGGTTGTAAATGAAGCGTGGAGGATTTGCATGGTGGTGTGGCTCTTTCCGTGGAAACGCAGACCGCAGCTGGACGATAGACCGCCAGGGGAACGTCTACTGGTGCTGCTGCTGCTGCTTCTGCTGACCACTCCCCTGCGCGCTTCTGATGCCAGCCATCACTCCCTGCATCCATCCATCATCCCTCCCTCCCCTCCCCGCCTCCCTTCTCCCCCCCCCCCCCCCCCACCAGCCTCGGCGGCCTCCGTCAAGGTCGGAGCAGTTCAGAGCAGTCGCTGGTTGGTTGCTGTGTTTCCATTGGCCGGCGGCCAGGCCTGGGCGGGGCCAGCCGGGACACAGACGTCGGCTCGGGCCAATTTCGGCACTTCACAAAGTCACCAATTAATCGTCCGATTGTTCAGTAGACTGGAAGGAAGAGCTCTCTCTCTCTCTCTCTCTCTCTCTCTCTCTCTCTCTCTCTCTCTCTCTCTCTCTCTCTCTCAGTGTGTGTGTTGGGAGTGTATTCATGTGTGTAATTATGACATTATTTGTGTGTGCGTGTGCCTGTGAGTGCATGTGTGTGTGTGCCCTTTGTTATCGTGTCAGCATCTCCCCCACAATGTGTTTTAGAAAGTTCTGTGTTCTGAAGGTCAATCACACGAGGAGGCCGAGAGGTCAAGGGGTCGAACGCGTTAAAAAAAAAAAGAGAGGAACTACTACACGACAGCTCAGGCTGCTCACCGGTCACACACACACACACATGCTAACAACCGCTAGGATTTATAGCGTGATGTCAAACACGCCGTGTTATCGGTGGAGCAGCATGGGAACCGATCTCTGCCCTGCCAATCACCACAACCTGGCCTCCACCCTCCCTCTCCTTGTTCCCTGGTCTCCTAGTCTCCTCTGTCCTCTCACCGCTGCTTATCTGCTTCCCTAACCTCTTTACGAGGCTCGCGCCGTCCCGCGCGGCGTCTGCGGTGGCTAGCTGCACGCCGCTTTTATTGCCGCGCTGCAGATAAGAGCTGGCGACCGGCGACCGGCGACCTGAGACCTGTGACCACAGCGCCTGGGAAAAGGGAAGCAGTGTCAGGTTCCCACAGGAAGGGGGGAGACGGTGGGAGTGGGAGGGGTGGGGGGGAGAGAGGGGGTGGGGGTGGGGGTGGGGTGGTTTGGCTTTGGGATTAACACCCAAGTCATCCGGACTGCTGGCTCACGTGCAGACAAGAGTCAAGAGCACAGGCAAACAGGACCGGCTCCTGCTCACTTCCTCTGGCTCCCTCTTCATCCTCTCATCCTCCTCCTCCTCCCTACCCCCTCCCCCCCCTCCCTCCCCTCTCTGCCTCTCCCCCTCACCCCCTCTAGCTCCCTCTCCTCCTCCCCTCTCCCCTCCCCTCCCTCCACCTCTCTCCTTTCCTTCTCATCTTCTCCTCTGCTCCTGTCATCCCTCCTTCCCTCTTCTGCTCTCCTCCTCCCCTTTCTTACTTTTCTCTCCTCTCCACTTTACTCCTCTTTCCCTCTCTTCCTCTTCCTCCTCCTCCTCCTCCTCCCCCTCCTCCTCCTCTCCTCCTCATGATACAGACCAGTATATGGAAGCAACAGACCAGTGGGAGTGAACCGGTGGCATCACGTTGGCTACAGCTGGGTGATTGTGAGGCTGCAGAATCGCCATCAGACGGCGTTCCGTCCATTCCAGTTTAGAACCAGTTTCAAATCAGTCTAGAACCAGTTGTCTGTGAGAAGGAAGCGAAGGTGAAGGTGAAGGTGTTGTTTGATAAGCGGCTCTGGATGTTTGACTTGGAGGTGGTGGTCTCTTGTGGTGTCTCCACTGTTCTGTCACACACAGGAGCGGCCCTCGTGCTTTGTAGCCTGCATGCTCACACACACACACGCACACACACACACACACACACACACACACACACACACTCTCACACACACACACACACGCAAACACACTCACACAACCATACACACACACATACACACACACGCACACATTGTGTCTCAAACACACACACACACACACACACACACACACACACACACACACACACACACACACACACACACACACACACACACACAACACACACACACACACACAC
>PIJE02000066.1:817983-822983 GCA_002895965.2 Coryphaenoides rupestris | reverse complement strand
TTGACAGAGTGTGTGTGTGTGTGTGTGTGTGTGTGTGTGTGTGTGTGTGTGTGTGTGTGTGTGTGTGTGTGTGACTGGTAAGATATTCCTTCCCCTGGTTTGCCCCGGGCATCTTAACTGCCCCTGGCTTCTTTTCAGCCACTGCCCTGCTCTCTAATTACTACACACACACACACACACACACACACACACACACACACACACACACACGCATGCATGCACGCACGCACACACACACACACACACACACACACACACACACACACACACACACACACACCACACACACACACACACACACACACACACACACACACACACACACACACACACACTGCACACACACATGCATGCACACACACATGTACACATGCACACACACACACACACACACACACCACACACACACATACACACATGCAGACACGCACGCACACACGCACACACGCGCACACACACACATGCACGCAAATCCTGGATGACATTTGGCACTCCTGTGTCTGAACTTGCATAAAGCAAGAGAGAGAGAGAGAGGGAGAGAGAGACAGAGAGAGAGAGAGAGAGAGAGAGAGAGAGAGAGAGAGAGAGAGAGAGAGAGAGAGAGAGACAGGGAGAGAGAGAGAGGGAGAGAGGGCGAGGGAGAAGCAGCATCCTACACAGACGAATGCACACTACCCCCACCCAGCCCACCCCCACCCCCCTTCCATCCACCCCACCCATCTCTATTCCCTCCCTCTTCCATCCACTTTTCTCTAACTAGACAAGGCTAGGCTCGGATACACTTTGCTAGGCTGGGCTAGGATACACTGTGCTAGGCTGGGCTAGGATACACTGTGCTAGGCTAGGATACACTGTGCAACGTGGGCTAGGATACACTGTGCTAGGCTGGGCTAGGATACACTGTGCTAGGCTAGGATACACTGTGCAACGTAGGCTAGGATACACTGTGCTACGCTAGGCTAGGATACACTGTGGTACGCTAAGCTAGGATACACTGTGCTAGGCTGGGCTTGGATAAACTGTGCTAGGCTAGGCTAGGCTAAACGGCGCTAGGCTAGGCTGGGCTAGGTGTGTGATGAGTGCTGCTTGCAGTGTGTCGATGGTTCCCCTGATGGTCCGCACTAGGATCTGCTTGAGTTACTGACTGGTTCACTGGTTGACTGGCTAAATAGTTGCTGTCCAGCTTACTTTTGCTGTTTCATGGATTTGCTGGCAGATTTTTCCTCTCATTGATTGACTGTTTTAGTCCAATGTTCTCCTCTCCTCTCCTCTCCTCTCCTCCTCCTCTCCTCTCCTCTCCTCCCCTCCTCCTCTCGTCTCCTCTCCTCTCCTCTCGTCTCCTCCTCTCCTCTCCTCTCCTCCTCTCCTCTCCTCCTCTCCTCCTCTCCTCTCCTCTCCTCTCCTCTCGTCTCCTCTCCTCTCCTCTCCTCCTCTCCTCTCTCCTCCTCTCCTCTCCTCTCCTCATGGAGGTGAAATGGGATTAAGTTGCAGTGAAAATGGAAATGCCAATAAAAGTGAGGGTGTTGTCTCTCGGTGTGGGTGGAGGTGGACTCGCCGGGGGGGGGGGGGGGGTGGGGGGTGGAGGTGGAGGTGGTGCCGGGGGTCAGGTGGAGGCGGGAGGAGGGAGGTGTGAATACCGGCGGTCCCAGAAGAGGAAGTGATCCGGGAGTCCACCGGGACACACTGCTACAGACTACTGCTGTTAGTCTAGTTACACTGTCTAGTCTAGTTAGACTGTCTCTGTTGGTCTAGTTAGACTGTCTACTGCTGTTAGTCCAGATAGACTGTCTACTGCTGTTAGTCTAGTTACACTGTCTAGTCTAGTTTGACTGTCTCTGTTGGTCTAGTTAGACTGTCTACTACTGTTAGTCCAGATAGTCTGTCTCTGTTGGTCTAGTCTAGTTAGACTGTCTAGTCTAGTTAGACTGTCTACTGCTGTTAGTCTAGTGAGACTGTCTAGTCTAGTTAGACTGTCTACTGCTGTTAGTCTGGTGAGACTGTCTAGTGTAGTTAGTCTGTCTCTGTAGGTCTAGTCTAGTTAGACTGTCTAGTCTAGTTAGACTGTCTCTGTTGGTCTAGTCTAGTTAGACTGTCTACTGCTGGTCTAGTCTAGTTAGACTGTCTAGTCTAGTTAGACTGTCTACTGCTGTTAGTCTGGTGAGACTGTCTAGTGTAGTTAGTCTGTCTCTGTAGGTCTAGTCTAGTTAGACTGTCTAGTCTAGTTAGACTGTCTCTGTTGGTCTAGTCTAGTTAGACTGTCTAGTCTAGTTAGACTGTCTCTGTTGGTCTAGTCTAGTGAGACTGTCTAGTCTAGTTAGTCTGTCTACTGCTGTTAGTCTAGTAAGACTGTCTAGTCTAGTTAGACTGTCTCTGTTAGTCTAGTTAAACTTTTTCTGTTGGTCTAGTTAGACCGTCTCGTCTAGTGAGACTGTCTCTGTTAGTCTAGTGAGACTGTCTAGTCTAGTTAGTCTGTCTACTGCTGTTAGTCTAGTAAGACTGTCTAGTCTAGTTAGACTGTCTCTGTTGGTCTAGTCTAGTGAGACTGTCTAGTCTAGTTAGTCTGTCTACTGCTGTTAGTCTAGTAAGACTGTCTAGTCTAGTTAGACTGTCTCTGTTAGTCTAGTTAAACTTTTTCTGTTGGTCTAGTTAGACTGTCTCGTCTAGTGAGACTGTCTCTGTTAGTCCAGTTAGACTGTCTACTGCTGTTAGTCTAGTGAGACTGTCCAGTCTAGTTAGACTGTCTGTCCAACTTCCTGTGGTTAACTAGCAGCTAACTACAGTAAGTAAGTTAGTTCACTCCTTTTAGTGAACTGATTATGATTAACTCCAGTGTGTCTCTATGGGGAGCGACATAGGAGCAGAGTTAGCAGCCAGACGTGTGTGTGTGTGTGTGTGTGTGTGTGTGTGTGTGTGTGTGTGTGTGTGCGTGTGTGTGTGTGTGTGTGTGTGCGTGTGTGTGTGTGTGTGCGCGTGTGTGCGTGTGTGTGTCTCAGGGGACGCCTCCGCCTTGTTATTGCAGGCTTTGCTGAACATGAGCTGGTCTTTATAACGGATTGAAAGCATTTGCTTCAAATGAAAATCTGGTCTTAGATTACGGAGCGAGAGAGGTAGAGAGAGAAAGAGAGAGGGAGGGAGAGCGAGAGAGAGAGAGAGAGAGAGAGAGAGAGGGAGGGAGAGAGAGAGAGAGAGAGAGAGAGATTTTTTTCCTGCAAGAACAGACTGAAACTCAGGCCTCAGTGTGTTGGCATTCTTAGATAAGTTACTGTGTGTGTGTGTGTGTGTGTGTTGTGTGTGTGTGTGTGTGTGTGTGTGTGTGTGTGTGTGTGTGTGTGTGTGTGTGNGTCGTCTACTGCTGTTAGTCTAGTAAGACTGTCTAGTCTAGTTAGACTGTCTCTGTTAGTCTAGTTAAACTTTTTCTGTTGGTCTAGTTAGACCGTCTCGTCTAGTGAGACTGTCTCTGTTAGTCCAGTGAGACTGTCTAGTCTAGTTAGTCTGTCTACTGCTGTTAGTCTAGTAAGACTGTCTAGTCTAGTTAGACTGTCTCTGTTAGTCTAGTTAAACTTTTTCTGTTGGTCTAGTTAGACTGTCTCGTCTAGTGAGACTGTCTCTGTTAGTCCAGTTAGACTGTCTACTGCTGTTAGTCTAGTGAGACTGTCCAGTCTAGTTAGACTGTCTGTCCAACTTCCTGTGGTTAACTAGCAGCTAACTACAGTAAGTAAGTTAGTTCACTCCTTTTAGTGAACTGATTATGATTAACTCCAGTGTGTCTCTATGGGGAGCGACATAGGAGCAGAGTTAGCAGCCAGACGTGTGTGTGTGTGTGTGTGTGTGTGTGTGTGTGTGTGTGTGCGTGTGTGTGTGTGTGTGCTGTGTGTGTGTGTGTGTGTGTGTGCGCGTGTGTGCGTGTGTGTGTCTCAGGGGACGCCTCCGCCTTGTTATTGCAGGCTTTGCTGAACATGAGCTGGTCTTTATAACGGATTGAAAGCATTTGCTTCAAATGAAAATCTGGTCTTAGATTACGGAGCGAGAGAGGTAGAGAGAGTGGGAGAGAGAGAGGTACAGAGAGTGGGTGAGAGAGAGGTAGAGAGAGAGAAAGAGAGAGGGAGGGAGAGAGAGAGAGAGAGAGAGAGAGATTTTTTTCCTGCAAGAACAGACTGAAACTCAGGCCTCAGTGTGTTGGCATTCTTAGATAAGTTACTGTGTGTGTGTGTGTGTGTGTGTGTGTGTGTGTGTGTGTGTGTGTGTGTGTGTGTGTGTGTGTGTGTGTGTGTGTGTGTGTGTGTGTGTGTGTGTGTGTGTGTGTGTGTGTGTGTGTGTGTGTGAATTATAAGGTGCTGGCGTGTTTATAATCAAATCGAATTCAAATTGGGAGGGATGAATAAAATCAGAGAGAGAGCGAGGAGCAGAGAGAGAGAGAGAGAGAGAGAGAGAGAGGGGGGGGGCAGGGAGAGAGAGAGAGAGAGAGAGAGAGAGAGAGAGAGAGAGAGAGAGAGAGAGGACTACGAGAGAGTGATCAGGGAGTCTGGCGTGCGGGCGTGCGAGGTGATTGATATGGATCAGGATCCCTCTCTCTCTCTCCTAATGGTGTCTATAATTCAGCAGCCCTGCAGGCATGCTTTCAGGCCAGCGTTAGCCCCAGGTAGCGCTAGCTCCTCATTATTCTATTGAAGCTACGCATCTGGAAGAAAGCCATCTCCACACGGATTAGCGCCAGCATCTACATCCATTATCCATGAAGCTAGCTGCAGCTACGTAAGCTAGTTTAGCGAGGTCAGCTAAGCGCTAGGCGGGTTTGGGTCGCGTTAGCTCAGCTCGGCGCTGGGTTAGCGGCGGTAACTAAGTTAGCCGGTTTGGCTCTGTTATCCCGGCGCTACGTTAGCGAGGTGCTAAGTGGCGCGAGAGCTAGCTAGCGTGCGAGCGCTAACGAGCATACATGAGCAGGCTAGCGCAATTGAAGCTTGCACACTGGAGCTAGCATGCAGGAACTCGATAGCATGCTG
>PIJE02000066.1:802983-807983 GCA_002895965.2 Coryphaenoides rupestris | reverse complement strand
CAGAAACACACAGATACACACACACATATATATATATATACACCCATACACACACACACACACACACACACACACACATACATATACAGTGCACAGTGCATATATACTGTATACACACAAGTATGCACCGACAAACACACACATAATCATGCAGAAATATACACAGACACTCATATGTGAACACTGACACCTCTATACACACACACACACTCGCACACACACACACACACACACACACACACACACACACACACACACACACACACACACACACACACGACACAGAGATGATATTCGCAGGCAGGCAAGACACGCATGCCCACTCATACACACAGACACACACACACACACCACACACACACACACACACACACACACACACACACATACGTCAGAGACAGAGACAGGTAGTGTTGACTGTGTGTGTGTGTGTGTGTGTGTGTGTGTGTGTGATCAACAGTCTAACCTTTACTTATCTCTTCCAAACTCAACAGTTTTCTTGTTCAGCAACTTCTGACCAGGATGTACACAGCTGTAGACGTATCCCCCCCACCCCCCCTCCACCCATTCTTGTTAGTTAGCCGTTTATTAGCTCTCTGGCCGCCCCTGGAACCCCTCGTTGCCGTTAGCTGCTTCTTGTCTAGCTTAGCTTAGCGTAGGACGTGGGGAAGTTGAGCTTGTGGGTTTGTTGTGCATTTTGTTGTGGATGCTGATGTTTAGCTTTCCCGTTGGCTCTCACTCTCTCTTCATCCCCAACAGCCCCCCCCCCACACCCCCCCGGTGTGCCCCGCCCCCGGTCCCTCCCCCGGAGAGCAGATCTTTTGTTGCGGGGGTCTCTGCTCCCTAATGGAGTCAAAGAGAAGCCAGCCGCTACTCCTACGCGGGGAGGAATTTAAAACGCTGTCGCCCCCCCCCCACCCACCCCCCCGAAACACCTCCCCACGCCAGGCTAGGGTGTGTGTGTGTGTGTGTGTGTGTGTGTGTGTGTGTGTGTGTGTGTAGTGTGTCTGTGTGTGTGTGTGAGAGCTTTTGTTGTTGCGATAACACACTCTTCTCCCCAAATAGTGAATCCAATCTCACCCTGTTCTCCTCATTTGCAGCAAAATAGTGTGTGTGTGTGTGTGTGTATGTGTATGTGTGTGTGTGTGTGTATGTGTATGTGTGTGTGTGCGTGAATTGTGTGTGTGTGTGTGTGTGTATGTGTGTGTGTCTGTGTGCGTGTATGTGTATGTGTGTGTGTGCGTGTATGTGTGTGTGTGTGTGTGTGCGTGTGTCTGTGTGTGTGTGTCTACTTCTGTGTGTGTGTCTGTGTGTCTACTTCTGTGTGTGTGTGTGTGTGTGTGTGGGTGTGTGTGTGTGTCTGTGTGTGTGTCTGTGTGTGTGTGTGTGTGTGTGTGTGTGTGGTGTTACACCTCGATGGCCTCTGGATTAGCCGACAGGCATTCCTGATGAGCAGCTCGGTTTCCACGGCGATGAAACCAGTCCAAACCGCTCTCTTCGACCTCAGCACCAAGGTCACATGACCTCACATGACCTAGCATGTTGACCGCTACCACGGTCACATGACCTAGCATGTTGACCGCTGCCACGGTCACATGACCTAGCATGTTGACCGCTACCACGGTGACATGACCTAGCATGTTGACCGCTACCACGGTCACATGACCTAGCATGTTGACCGCTGCCACGGTCACATGACCTAGCAAGTTGACCGCTACCACGGTTACATGACCTAGCATGTTGACCGCTACCTGTTGACAAGTGGCATGGTCACGTGACTAAGAATGGCCTAGCTTGATGACTAGTAGCATGCTAATGCGACTTAACATGACGATTAAGCACGATGAAGGTTTCAGCAGCTAGGCTAGCGTCAGTCTGGGCGCAGTCTGTGGTAGACCTGGGGGCGGGGCTACAGTACACCATGTGACCGCGGCATTCCTCCACGCTACTTCCTGTTTCGTGGTAGCGCTCCTACTGTAGCTAATCAGTCTGCCAACGCCAAGTAGGATACATCAGAACTGTGTGTGTGTGTGTGTGTGTGTGTGTGTGTGTGTGTGGTGTGTGTGTGTGTGTGTGTGTGTGTGTGTGTGTGTGTGTGTGTGTGTGTGTGTGATGTAAATGTCAAATGTTTAGTTCCATACTAATGCTAATCCTTCTATAGAATCTCTGCCAAATGGTTTCATACATACTTAGATATAGTTCTGGAGTTATGGCTCACGGTTATGACTGAACTCTGGGATGTGTAGTCCACTGTTCTCTGAAGCCAGACGGTCCCCGGTCCCTCTGAGCTGGTCCCTCCTTACTGAGAGGGAGGGAGGGCAGGGAGGGAGGGCGAGGGAGGGAGGAAGGGCGAGAGGGAGGAGGGAGGGAGGGAGGGAGGGAGGGAGGGAAGAGAGGGAGGGAGAAGATGAAAGGTTGTTCTGCGATAGTGAGAGTTGTCTGACGATTGAAGAGACGAAAAACATCTGCCCTCCCTCCTTCTCTCTCCCTCCCTCCCTCCCCTCTCTCTCTCTCCTCTCTCTCTTCTCTCTCTCCCTCCTCCTCTCACTCTCTCCCTCCCCCCCCCCTCTCTCTCTCTCTCTCTCCTCCCTCCCTCCCTCCCTCCCTCTCCTCACATTGTTTGCCAGGCTGAGGAGTTGTGTGTGTTTGTGTGTGTGTTTGTGTATAAGTGTGTGTGAGTGTGTGTGTGTTGACTCTTAACCAGCTTTAAACTTTATTTTATTGTTTACTTTATTGTTACACCCTGACTGAGGTGTGTGTACATGTGTGTGTTGTCACGGCGAACTCAGCCGTCGCTACGTTTTATCAGAACGGAGGAGTAAGGACATAAGTTTCCTCCAGAATATTTCTCCTCTTATCTCGCCGATAAAAAGCACCCCCAGTCCAGACATCCGCTTCCATGACAACCCACTCGTCCTCGTCCTCCTCCTCCTCCCCTTCCATCCTCCCCCCTCCCTTCCTCACCACTACTCTCCCACATTCATCTTGGCGACGGACAGACAGACAAACAGAAAGACAGGCAGACAGACAAACAGGCAGAAAGTAAAGGAAGTCAAGGAGACTCACGACTCTCCCACAAATTCATATCATACACACACACACACACACACAGACACACACACACACGCACGCACGCACACACCACACACACACACACACACACACACACACACACACACACTGGTCTCCACGTGGTGAACCAGGATTCTATTGAAAGGAGTTGTCTATTTGGAGAGATAGACATATCATTAGAGAGAGGGAGAGAGACACACACACAGAGAGAGAGAGAGAAGACACACACACACACACACACACACACACACGGAGAGAGAGAGAGAGAGAGGGAGAGAGACAGAGAGAGAAACACACACAGACACACACATGGAGAGAGAGAGTCAGAGAGAGAGAGACACACACTCGCACACATGGATGGAGAGAGAGAGGAAAAGAAGGAGAAAGAGAAGGAGAGGAGACACACACAACCACACACACACACACACACACACACACACACACACACACACACACACACAGACACACCACACATGGAGAGGAGGAGAGAGAGTGGGAAGAGAGGGAAAAAGGGCAGTCCTGAAACTTTCCATCTTGCTTCCTTAAAGAAACTTGTTATGGCTTTTCCAAGTAACAGGAGTTTTTCTCTCTCTCTCTCTCTCTCTCTCTCTCTCTCTCTCTCTCTCTCTCTCTCTCTCCCCCTCTCTCTCTCTCTCTCTCTCTCTCTCTCTCTCTCTCTCTCCCTCTCTCTCTCTCTCTCTCTCCCCCCCTCTCTCCATCTCGCGTGGAGCTAGCCAGGAGTCTGTAGCATTGTGTTTGCTGTGTTCTTGCCAGTATTAACTGCGGTCGAGCGAGCAGCTCCAGTGTTTGGACGCAGCAGCGCGCCTCATGCGGTGCTCCTCCTCCTCCTCCTCCTCCTCCTCCTCCTCGCTGCTGCTGCGTCCTGGACCGCCCGAAGCTGTCGGCATGCCGACGTGCGAGCGCGTCTCTCTGTTGCGCAGCGGGAACGTTGTTGCGTTCTCCGTCGCTACACCCAGGTCTCCGGCGTTGGCTGTAGCTTAAGTCCGCGCGCCTCCTCTCCAAGGAGGTAAAACCACACACTCCAGGTGGTCACATTATAAAGATAGATAGACAGATAGATGATGACTTTTATTATCCCCTACAGGGAAATTAGTTTGTTGCCGCACAACAGGACAAGACAGGACGAGACAAAAACAATAAACTTGTGGTAGACAGCGGAAACCCAGCGAACTGCACACACATTCTAAAAAGCCTGATTCTAGATTCTAGATCCTAGAGCGCTAGATCACCAGAGGACACTGGATCAGTGACTTCTGGTGGACTACGCCCAGAACCGCTGACGCAGGGCCATGCTAGCTGCCGCGGATATCGATGCAGAAGTAGACACAACCACGTATGAGCCATGTTGTCTCCTAGCGGGTCTCCTAGTGTGTCTCATAACATGTCCCCTAGCCTGTCTCCTAGCGTGTCTCCTAGCCTGTCTCCTACCGTGTCTCCTTGCCTGTCTCCTAGCGTGTTTCCTAGCGTGTCCCCTAGCCTGTCTCCTCGCGTGTCTGCTAGTGTGTCTTCGAGCGTGTCTCGTAGCCTGTTTCCTAGCGTGTCCCCGAGCCTATCTCCTAGAATGGCTGTTAGTCTGTCTCCTAGTGTGTCACCTAGCCTGTCTCGTCACGTGTCTCGTCACGTGTCTCCTAGCCTGTCTCCTAGCATGTCTCCTAGCCTGTCTCCTAGCCTGTCTCCTAGCCTGTCTCCTAGCATGGCTCCTAGCGTGTGAGGGAGCCATGGTGTCAGACAGGTCCGCCCCAGTCATGTCTGGGTGTGTTTGTTTTGTGGTCCAGGAATCAGGATATACTGTGGCGTCACACACACACACACACACACGCACACACACACACACACACACACACACACACACACACACACACACACACACACACACAGACACACACACACACAGACACACACAAACA
>PIJE02000066.1:785483-787983 GCA_002895965.2 Coryphaenoides rupestris | reverse complement strand
GTGTTACGTATCGGAGAGCTTCATCAATGCTATGTAGCTTAGCGGGCGGCACGCTACTTAGCTTAAAGTTTCAGCTAGTTCAGCTTTTTTTTCCGCGGGGTACCATGCTACGTAGCTTAGCAGGGCACCGTGCTACATAGCTTAGTGGCCAGCCATCCGTGTAGCTTAGCCGGGCAGCACGCTATGTAGCTTAGCTTAGCGAGGCAGGCCTAATTGTCAGACTCTAAATTAAATGAATTTAAATATGCCGTCAGCAGAGGATGGTGTGACCAATGGATTGGACAGATCCAGTTTACCGAAATACTCGCATTAACCCTGCACTGGGCACCGGCCAGGTGGTGTGTGTGTGCATGTTGGGTCGTGTGTGTGTGTGTGTGTGTGTCTGTGTGTGCTGTGTGTGTGTGTGGTGTGCAAGTGTGGTGTGATATACGAGCGTGCTTGTGTGACTCGTGTGCATGTTTGCATGTGTGTGTGTGTGTGTGTGGTTCTCCTCACACACACACACACACACCACACACACACACACACAACACACACCACACACATGGTTCTCCTCCTGGTTCCGCTGCTCCTGGTTCTGCTGTTCCTGGTTCTCCAGGGTCTCTATCAGTGCCTTCCTCGCCAACAGGGCTCCCTCTAAACGGCCTCAATCTGCTGCTCAGCCCTGTAATTGGACCACCAGGGGCGTGGATCGGCCGAGGGACATAGACAGCTGAAGGAGAGAGAGAGAGAGAGAGAGAGAGAGAGAGAGAGAGAGAGAGAGAGGAGAGAGAGAGAGAGAGAGAGAGAGAGAGAGAGAGAGACAGAGAGAGATAGAGAGAGAGCAAGAAGAAAGGGAGGGAGGTGTCTGGGTGTTTTCCCACCTCGCTGCTAATCGCCGCTAGCCTCGTCTCGCTAAAGTATAGTTCCTTTCCGTTTCTGGGTCAACCAAACGTAACCGATGTGTTCTATTATCTCATGACCAATTAAATTAATAGGTTATTAGCGGGCGGTTTGGGGGGGGGGGGCAGCAAAACGTTATGGTATTTGATTAAGCTAGCGCAGGTTCATTATACTTTATAAGCCATTTTCATTAGCGACCCACGCTAGCTGTTACCGCCGGGGGGAGGACGGGCGCTTCGGGGGTCGGACCATGGGTCTGGCATCCGCGTATCCAGGGGCGCTGTGACGTCGGGGGTGTGGTGGGGGCAGACCGGAGACGGTATTGTAGGGGGTTGGGGCTGGGGGGGGGGAGGAGTGCCTCACGGTCACACACACACACACACACACACACACACACACACACACACACACACACACACACACACACACACACCCCGCAACATTAGTTAAAACCAGGAGCAATTAGAGCTGGATCATTATGAGTCCCACCTCCATCCCCCTGAATAGGATACACCTGTCAAGACAAGCCAGGTAGAGAGAGGAGAGAGACTTCCCTGTGACCCCTACACTGCCTCCCCCCCCTCCAGTCTCTCTCTCCCCTCTCTCTCTCTCTCTCTCTCTCTCTCTCTCTCTCTCTCTCTCTCCCCCCCTTGTGTCTCTAGTCTTCCAGAAGATTAGCCAGGGGTGGCCCCCTTGAAAACTGTAATTTTCCGTTCCAGGACAATAGTTATTACAGGGTGACGCATTAATTACGGCGATGGGCGTACGGAATGTCTGTTTCTTTCTTTCTTCCCTCCTTCCTTCCTTCCTTTCTTCTGCTCCGTATCTCTCTCTCTCTGTCTCACTCTCTCTCTTTCTCTCTCTCTCTCTCTCTCTCTCTCCCTGTTTTCCCCTCCCCTCCCCTCCCGCCCGGCGACTATTCCCCAGGAACGCCGCCGTCGGTTTCCCGAACGCTCGACCGCACCGACCGCCGCCCAGCACGGCTGGAGGTCTCTTTGTCCCGGCGTTCGCTGCTCCAGTGATTAAGCGCGAGTTTGTTAACCTTCTGTCGAGGGGGTCAAGACCCACCTCCTCCTCGCCTCCTCCTCCTCATCCCCTCCTCCTCCTCCTCACCCCCTCCTCCTCCTCCTCCTCACCCCTCCGGCCGCCTTCCTGCTGGCTGAACTTTCACCGCTAACGAACGGCTAAGAAAAGAAAAGAAAAGAAAAGAAAAGCGAGAGGCATCCAGGAGGGGAATGTGTCGGCCCTGTGTCGCATTGTTCCTGGGAGGAGGAGGAGGCCGCTACCGCTAACCCCTGCTAGCACGCTAGCCCCCTCGGGGACGCGGCGACCTTGCGCGCGGAGCCAGAACTCGATGTATTGATTTTGTTTTGCGGTAAAAACTCAGAGGTTTTCTTTCAATGGAAAAGACTTGACTGACGGACTGAGCCGTGTGTGTGTGTGTGTGTGTGTGTGTGTTGGGTTAAGCTCTGTTTGTTTGTCCCGATGCCGTCTTTAACAAAAGTAAAGTAAATAATGGCGTAGAGAGAGAGAGCAGATTATCCTGCACATCATGTTAAGTTGCAACCTTTTAGTATCACTCCAAGTGTGTGGTGTGTGTTTGGTCTGTAAGTCCCCT
>PIJE02000066.1:773210-776224 GCA_002895965.2 Coryphaenoides rupestris | reverse complement strand
TATGGTCTTCTCTCCAGCTCGTCTCTCTCTCTCTCTCTCTCTCTTCACTTCTCTCTCCTCTCTTCTATGTCCTTTTTCTACAGCCTCCCCTCTACTTCATGTCTTTCATCCAGCCGCTTCTCCTTCTTCTCTCTCTCTCTCTCTCTCCTCTCCTTCCCCTTCCACCCCCCCCCCAACCCCCCCTCTCCCTCCCGGCGCGGAAGGTGACCTTGGACAGAGAGCTCCTCGCCGCCAGGCGCGAGAGGTGAGCTGTCAGACGAGCCAGCGAGCGCCGGCTATAGTGCGCCAGCGTCGCGGCTCACCTGCGAGGCCGGAACCCCTCCCCCTCCACCCCACCCCCACCCCCACCCCCCTCCCCCCTCACCTGTACCTGGGATAATAATACAGAATGTAAGACTAAACGCGCGCGAGCATCGTCTTCCCGCCGCTCGGATCGCGTTTCCCGCGCAACAATAAGCACTTATGTCTCCTTGGAGCTTTTGATCCTCCTCCTTCTCTCCTCTCTCTCTCTCTCTCTCTCTCTCTCTCCTCTCTCTCTCTCTCTGCTCTCTCTCTCTCTCTCTCTCTCTCTTCTCCCCAGCTCGGAGAGCGAGAGAGAGAGAGCTGTAGAAAGACATAGAAGTAGATGAGAGAGAGGAGAGAGAGCTGGCAGAAGAAAAGGAAGAAAAGGAGGAAAGACATTAGAAAGTTAGAGAGGTGGAGAAAGAGAGAGAGCTGGAGAAAGAGAGAAGAGAGAGAAGGGGAGAGAGGAGAGATGATGAGAGAGAGAGCTGTAGAAAGAACATAGAGAGAGAGAGAGATAGATGACAGAGGAGCAGGAGAGAGAGAGCGCGGAGAGAGAGGATGGGTTAGAGAGAGGTAGAGACACACACACATCCCGAAGCTTATTCTTGCACGAAGACCCGGTTACTCTCTCTTGAATAGAATTGTCATCATCAACATTAAAGGTTGCACTAGTTTATCCACATGGTGCGCATTTGAATTAAAATTAATAAAGATAGACTTACATTAAATCACCCTGATGGCCATGCATATGAAATTCTATATTTATTTATCGATTTATGGATTTATGTCAATCAATGAGGCTGTGAGGCGGTGCGACTCGTTCTAAGACCAATCACGACGTGCAAGAGCTGCGGATAACCATATGAGCAGAAGGCACAGCGGCCATGAGTGTATAAAAAGATGGCGACTTCAACTTTTGTCGTGACTTTGCAATATTCGACGCGGATATGATTCATATTTCCAAATTTTAATTCCCCAAATAATAGTGCATTCAAAGAATCATCCTCATAATAACCACATTGATTGTTGTTGTGCAGTCAGAAGTTAATTTCCACCCCGCTTAATTATTTTGGACAATTTTAATATTAAAACCACACAAACGGCCGCCAGTAAATGACGGAAATAACAACCTGTTTGTGGCGCAGAGTCACTCAGATTCATCAGTTTTATCTGTTTTGTGTCTGATTTCCCACACTTCCCATTTCGTAACTTATTTAATGGGCCCCAGCCCTATATATCCTATAACGTTTTCCGTTATTAATTCATTCTCTTTAGTGTCTTCTTGAACTTTTTGTGCTTGACAAGTGTAAATGATAGCCCACTGTCTGATGCCAAGAAAGTCCTTTGAAGTTCGAAGAGAAGGAATGAGGGAAGGAGCAGAGAAAACAGACAGACACAAAGATGAAGAGAGTGGGAGAGAAGAGAGAACCAGACAGAAGAGAGAGAGAGAGAGAGATGAGAGAGAGAAGACGGCACCTGACCGTGACGCAACACTGTGGACCGTCAGAGAGCCGGAGAACAAGGTCCGCCCTGTTGGCGGGAAACCTTCACAAGGAAAACATGGCGGACAGCCGGACTCGGACCATGGAGACATATCTTAAATTAACAAACGTCAAAGAATAAAATAAAGTATTATAAAACTATGCCTGAATGAGAGATTAGAGGATGTGCTGCAGAAACTGGGATGACTCCAAGAAATGAAATAGCGTCCATGCAGAAGTTAGCAGAACTTTATTTGACGAAAAAAGACAGTACATTTTTTAAGAGTGTAGGGCGTCCTTAGTTCAAGAAGAGAATTTGTTGTCGTGGCTATACTTGTCTCAATCTATTCACCATATTAACACACGCATTTATTGAAACTCTGCAAGATAAAAATATATCTAACGTGCCTATATATAAATCAAGGCTTTTTGTAAACGATGTACGAATATGAATGACTTCTGAAAGTATCCTGATATGTCCCTCAGTAGTTACGATAAATTATAATATTGTGACACAACAGACGTGCCATGTCAACAACAACAACAACAACAACAACAACAAAACAACACGTTTAAAACCGGCGAAGAAGAAGAAGAAGAGCTGTTTAATTGTACTAGTGCGTGGGGGGAAGTGCCGATATCAGCAAATCATATAATATTATTACATTCTACATTTCTACCACTGAATAAAATATACTATAGTCGATGTTCACGACAAAATGTATTTATTCTTTATTTACGCGTACGTTCTGGTGTGGTGTCACTTGTTGGAACCAGGACAACAATTATTGGCTTAATGAACGTTACATTTGGACTACGTTTACTTATGCCGATTTTCCACTGCACTGCACTGCAAGGCTCGACTCGACTGGTTCCTGCTGCTTTTCCACTACAGGTCTGGTACCCCTACAGTACCTCCTCTGTGGAGCAGGGAAAAAACCACTCTGAAAAGACAGTGGCCCCTGTGGAGCAGAGGACAGAGCTGTAGGTTTAAAGCTCTGGAGATTCAGGTTTAAGTCCTGCTCTGTTTGACTCCATTGAAGCCTTGTGAATATTGTTTACTTTAAATTAGATTGTTATGTCAAATAAACAAAGAAACAAGGGTGACCACAGCGTAGTCCCTGTGGAGCAGCTGACAGAGCTGTAAGTATTAAAGCTCTTCAATCGCACCATCTTCCAATCTTCGCGAAGATGCACGTTAGGCTGCTATGAATTAATTAGTTTCCTCCAATAAAAGTTGATTTATTT
>PIJE02000066.1:765710-768210 GCA_002895965.2 Coryphaenoides rupestris | reverse complement strand
GTCGAGCCATCGCGATGGACAATGCTAACTTCGGAGCGATCCACTAACTGCTAGCTGACCGCTCCAGCTGCATCTGGTTGTGTTTGGTGGGCACTCTGGTGTCTCTGCTCTCCACCCCTCCATCATACTTCTTTTCTTTCCCCTGTTTTTCATGGTCAAAAGACAAAAAAGAGGAAAAAAAAAAACATTTCGCCGCTGTCCGGAGCGATCGGGGTGAAACAGAGGACCACGGTGCCTTGTTAAAACATATGCACTTAATTTCGGGGCCATAAAACTAGTAAAATTAAAAGCTATTTTGGAAAACAGAGGGGGAGTATTTATGCGTCTGGCGGGATAGAGGGGGTTTTATCTCGGGGCAGCGAGGCCCTGGCGGTGCACAGGGTAACAACTGTCAACGCCGCAGGTCCAAAACACCCTGACACACACGCACGCACACACACACACACACACACACACACACACACGCACTAATACACATGGAGGCACACACCAACATGTGTGCACATAAACATACACAAACACGTGCATGGACCCCTCCCCCCTCCACACACACACACACACACACACACACACACACACACACACACACACACACACACACACACACAGTCTCTCTCTCTCTCGTCGTACGACCAGAGTCATAGAGCATGGTGACAGAGTGCACAAGGTCTGCTCCCAATTAGAAACCAGAGAGTGATGGAGTGTGTGTATGTGTGAGTGTGTGTGCGCACGTATGTATGTATATGTGTATGTGTTTGTGTGTCTGTCTATAGACTTATGTATGTGTGTGCATGTATGCATGTGTGTGTAAATGTCTGTTCTACTGCCTTCAAAGTGACCCCTTGCACACGGAGGTGGAGGGTGTGTGTGTGTGTGTGTGTGTGAGTGTGTGTGTGTGTGTTTGCGTGTATGTGTGTGTGTGCGTGTGTGCGTGTGTGTCGGGGGGGGGGTCTTGCGACACTCTGGGTCGTGGACGCCGTGAGGAGAAAGGAGTCACAGAAGAAGAGGAGGAGGAGGAGGAGGAGGAGGCAGACAAGGCCCGTTTGATTGAAAAGCTGTGAAAAGCCGTTCTGGCTGAGCCTGAGCAGAGCGCTGTCCTACCGCCGCAAACATCATAAATCCAGCGGGTCTGTGTTTACCTACAGCTGACCCCTGGCTGACCCCTGGTACCCGGCCAGCCCCACTCCCAGACGACTACACAGACTCCCATGATGCACTGCTCTCCTCCAGTCCTCCAGGTCCTGACTGGAGCCACAACAAACCATTTTTACCATAACCCTTAACCGCCTGGAACCTAAACCTAACCATCTGTAACCTAAACTTAACCTTCTTTAGCCCTAACTTAAACATATGTAACCTAAACTTAACCATCTGTAACCTAAACTTAACCTTCTTTAGCCCTAACTTAACCATATGTAACCTAAACTTAACCATCTGTAACCTAAACTTAACCATCTGTAACCTAAACTTAACCTTCTTTAGCCCTAACTTAACCATCTGTAACCTAAACTTAACCTTCTGTAACCTATTACCTGAATTTAACCATCTGCAAACAAATACCAAAACTTAACCATCTGTAACCAAATACTTAAACTTGACCATCTGTAACCAAATACCCAAACTTAATCATCTGTAACCAAATACCTAAACTTAATCATCTGTAACCTATTACTAAACTTAACCATCTGTAAGCTAATACTGTACTTAAACCTAACCATCTGTAACCAAAAACCTACACTGACAAATCAGTCACTGAAACGTAACCATCTCTAGCCTAATATGTAAACTCCACCATTTTAACGTTTATTCCCTGACTACTTGTAGTTAAAACTTTTTTTTACTTGAAGCTGACTGTAGCCATGTCTCAGCAACATGGAGCCCCGGTCAGATGTACAGAAACTTTACTTGAACCATCTCTCATCATGCCCTGCGTCACCCTCTCTCTTAAAGCCTACTTAACAGTCGTGCGTGTGTGTATTTAAAAGTATTCAATCAAACGCCACGGACAGTTAGTGCCTGGCTTAGTGTGCAGAGCAACAGACTCCTTGGTTACGTTCCACAACACTAGCTTCTCCTCGGCGCGGTCGGGAATCGAACCAGCACCCTCAGAGTGGAAGGATACTGCCTTCGACCATAACACTTCTGTGTTGAAATCATATTAATGATCCTTAAGGTTCTGAAGAATACAGAACATGTTCCTTAAGGTTCTGAACACTAACTTAAGGTTCTGCAGAGTACAGAATATGTTCCTTAAGGTTCTGAAGAGTACAGAACATGTTCCTTACGGTTCTGCAGAGTACAGAACATGTTCCTTAAGGTTCTGCAGAGCACAACAGAACCTGTTCCTTAAGGATCTGCACAGTACAGAACATGTTCCTTAAGGATCTGCACAGTACAGAAGAACATGTTCCTTAAGGTTCTGCAGGGTGTCAAGGCGGGACAGAGGCGTATGAGGAGGGACGTGATTGGCTGGTTCAGAATATGAATGCGGTGAGTGTCA
>PIJE02000066.1:745710-758210 GCA_002895965.2 Coryphaenoides rupestris | reverse complement strand
GGAGAATATATTTTCGTATTCATATGCTTTTTTTTGCGTATAAATAAGATATGACATTTATATATTAACTGTTGACCATGAAGATGTTTTAAAAGTTAGTTTAAGGAATATTAGGCCTTGTATTATTATAATAATAATAATTATTATTATTGTTGTTGTTGTTTTTGTAGATGTTATGATGATATTAATAGTAGGCCTATTATTAGTATTATTAGGCACTATTATACAATTAAAACATTTTTAGTATTGAGATGAAAATCGCAACGGATTTTGTTAACAAAAAAATAAGTCAATTTCAATTTGAGTTGAAGACATTTGATTTAATTCAAAATAATAACTATCCAAATAAAATCATGTGAACTGAAATATGTTCATTTGTGTATGAGACAATTATCTCCTGCCATAAATAACGTAGTGCACAATTCACACGTATTGCACATCAATATTGATTGTCTTGACAGTTCATCAAATTGTCCATTGTTTCCGTTAGAAATACAATCGGAATTTCTTTTACATTTTGTTAAATTACGCCTATATGTATAAATGGCTTGAATACAATAAAGCCGTCATGGTGCGATAGCTGTTAAATATATCGAAATTAGTCTGGGCGACATATTCCCATCAAAAGGCCTTTATATTGAATTTCATTTATAAGATAAATAAAACGGGTAAATTCACTTACACTCAAGCCACGTATAAATTATCCCCTGAACATTAAGCAGCCATGTAGCAGTTGGAAATGACTAAATTAACTGTGAAGGAAATGAAAGTCAAATCGTTTTTATTAACAATTAGATCAGGCTCATTTCTTCCTAATTAAACCATTGGTCAGGAGAAAAAAAATCAACGCAATTAAAAGTCTGGCCGCTCAATTTCTTCGGGTTTTAATTTTTTTTTATAAACAGTAAAATGGCGGTAAGAGAAAAATTTGACAGAAAACAACCATCAACCTCCCTCTCTCTCTCTCTCTCTCTCTCTCCTTCTCTCGTCTCTCTCTCTCTCTCTCCCTCTGTCTCTCAACCTCTCTCTACCACTCTGGCTATCGAGAGAGGAGCGCTCGGTTTGTGTGTGTCGAGGGGCCGAGAGGAGGGTCGCGGGGACGCGGGGCGGGGGTAGTGGGTAGCGGGCAGACAGCGGGAGCGCGCCTCCTCCTCCCCACGGCTCCGTCTCATCTGCATACACCTCCTCTCCCTACACCTCCTCTTCATACACCTCCTCTCCCTACACCTCCTCTCCATACACCTCCTCATACACCTCCTCTCGATACACCTCCTCTCCATACACCTCCTCTCCGTACACCTCCTCTTCATACACCTCCTCTTCATACACCTCCTCTCCCTACACCTCCCTCTCCATAACACCTCTCTCATACACCTCCTTGCATAAACCGATCACTCCTCCGCATACACCTCTCATCACCTCCTGTCCATATCACACTCCCATACACTCCCTCCGTACACCTCCTCTCCAGCGGAGCTCATTAGGAGACACGTCGGTCTCTCTCCCGCGGTGAAGGGGGGATAGGAGGATGGAGAGAGACACAGAGACAGAGAGAAGAGAAGAAAAGAAAGGAAAAGAAAATACAGTACAAGGAAAAGAACAACAGAGGAGGAGAACAGAAGCAGGGAGTCACAGATTGAGAGAGAGAGAGAGAGAGAGAGAGAGAGAGAGGAGAGAGCGAGAGAGAAAAAGAACAAATGATTCCTCTGTGTGCTGGACCCCCCCCCCCCCACACACACACACACACACACACACATGATGGCACTCTAGCAGAGTCCAGGGGTCAAAGTTGAGATAAAGGTCAGCTGACACACCCTTGCAAACTGAATCTCTCTCTCTCTCTCTCTCCTTCTAGCCGTGAATACTTTACATGAAAGTTTAACAAAACTAGGATTTTGTGTAAATGTGTTGTACGCACACGCACACACACACACACACACACACACGCACACGCACACGCACACGCACACGCACACACACACACACATACACATACTCACACACAGAAAGGGAATGATGAAGTCAGAGGAGAACATCAAACAATAAACACACCACTAAGTCTGTGTTCAGAGAGTGTGTGTGTGTGTGTGTGTGTGTGTGTGCGTGGGTGTGTGTGTGTGTGTGTGTGCATGTGTGCGTGTGTGTGTCCTGCGGTCCAGAGAGGGAGGATAAAAACGTAATGGCTCATAAAACACAGCTCGCGCTAGGCTAACGCTACGCGAGCGCCCCTAGAGCCAATCACAGTTTCTTCCACCTGGGAGAGAGACAGAGAGAGAGAGAGTGAGAGACAGAGAGAGAGAGACACACACACACTCACACACACACACACACCCACATGTGTGACAGTTTGCGTTCAAGGTGTCACTCCTCACAGTGGTCGCCGTGGCAACCCGGCAAGCCCCTCAGGATTGCGACGCGTAAACAAGCATCTGCCGTCCGATCACACGCTAGCGCCTCAGAATGGACATTCCCATAGAGGTTAGCCGTAACAGAGTTAGCAACATGCTAGCGCTTCAACATGGGCGTTCCCATAGAGGTTAGCCTCAGCAGAGTTGATCCACATGTTAAAGTATAAGGGTGGCCATGGTGTGTGTGTGGTGTGTGTGTGTGTGTGTGTGTATGTGTGTGTTTATATGTGTTTATGCAGTCCTTCGCCCCCCTCGTCCTGCCTAGTGGGTGTCATTTGCAGGTCAGCAGAATGTAAATACGCACACACACACACACACACACACACACACACACACACACACACACACACACACACACACACACACACACACACACACACACACATGCACACACCTCCAGGGACCTCCACAGACCCCCTGCCCATAAATCACCAGGTCACTCTGGGGCAGAACTCTGGCTGCCCTCCCTCCCCCACCCCACTCCCACTCCAGGAGTACCCCAGAGAGAGGGGAGGGGCCATATAAAGGGGCGGGACCAACCATCATAGAACAGGTAGTGATTGTTGAGCAACGTTAATAGATAACATAATGTACCTCCGCCATTTCCTACACGGTCACTGTGTCGAGCATCATAGAGCGCAAAGCCCTAAAAATAACTTAACATAACATATTTATCACAAAGACCGGAACAATCATCGGCAATTTTTAAGCTCCTCCTATCGTCTTTTTGTCTTTCTGTCTATCTGTTGTCTGTCTTGTGTTGGTGAGCGGCAGTAGCTCAGGACGTAAGAGCCGGTTGTCTGGCAACAGGAAGGTTGCTGGTTCGATCCCCGGGCTCCGCCTCCTAGCTAAGTGTCGAGGTGTCCCTGAGCAAGACACCACCTCACCCTAAGTGCTCCTGACGTGTTGGTTGTTACCTTGCATGGTTGGCACCGCCGTCGGTGTATGAATGGGTGAATGTGAGGCAATACTGTAAAGCCCTTTGGATGAAAGAGCGATATAAATGCAATCCATTTGCCCTTTGCCTGTCTGTCTGCGTCCCCCCACAACGTCACAGGAATCTTTTTCATCTGCTGCTCCTCATATCCAGGAGTCACTCTGGATCAAAGGTGGTGGGTGGGGGGGGGGTGTGATCTGGTGTGGGGGTACGGAGGCGCGGGCCGGCCGGGAGCAGTTAGCTAAATTGCAGCGCATTACGGAGCTGACGCTGTCACACGCGGTGTGATGGCGGGCGGAGCGCTGGCGTGTTAGCGTGTTAGCGTGTCACCCAAGTGCCTGACACGCTAGCCCTGTGATCTACCAGGGGGGTTGGGGGGGTCTACGATCATCATGTCTGTGGGGGGTTCAACCTCAGATTGGAGTGTGGTGGGTGGGGAGGACGGGGAGGGGAGGGGGTGTGGGGGGGTTCAGAGTTATCGGGTTTCTGTGTGAAAATAAACTGACAATGACATCACCGCGCTCACTTGGCTAGCGGGGCTGTTCACACACACACACACACACACACACACACACACACACACACACACACACACACAGGCACACACACATACAAACAAACATCCACACGCATATGAACACACACACACACACAACTATATATGATCTCACACATACAGTATACTCACACATTTTCAGATTGTACAATTGTGCTGCAGGGCGAATGCGTTATCGTGGAAGAGAGCGTTGAACATTGATTATTGATTATAGTTCCAGATGACTGATGTGCCGTCGGCGTAACGATTCCACGGAACTTCTGCTTACGTCCAGCACCACGACCCCTGACCCCTCTCCCCACATGACATCACAAACATCACTCGAGCTTCAGACAGGGGGGTCTCCAGTCATTGACACTGGAGACCCCCCAAAAAGCCTCAACAGCAACAATTTGGGGGTGTCTGGAAAAATTGCATTCATATTTGTCACTTAAAATGTCTCTTTAAAAGCTTACTATCCCCAATATTGCATTATTATATATACAGCAAATATTCACAAATATGAATAGGCTACAGAAAACTATTATTTAGGTGTTTCCTTCCTTTCCTTGCCTTTGAAGACCCGATTGTCTCTGGTGAGACCTTCTTCCGGGATGAATAAAGTTCTATCTCATCTCATCTTATCTTATCTTATCTCTTACAGCATCCACAAACAGGCCGGTGGAGACCGTGTGGAAACATCAGACCGTACACCTGCTCGCTCCAAACAAAACCAGGAGCTTATTTTAGCGAGACAGGGACGGCAACATTTTTCGCGCCCGCAGCAAGCAGGTGCTGACATGAAGCCGGCGCCCTCTCCCTTCCAGCAGCACCCGGCTGGCTGAGGAGCTGCTGCTGGGGTCTCTGGAGTCTGGGTGAGACTTCAGCATAACACCGGGGTACTAGGTCTGGGGCGGGGGTGTGGGTAGGTGGGGGTAGGTGGGAGTGTTAAATATATCCACGCGCTACGCACACAATTAGCACGCTAAGAGGAGATATGACAGAGGTGAGAACGAGAGACAGAGAGAGAGAGAGAGAGAGAGAGAGAGGGGGTAGTATCTCGTTAGAGTATCTTGATTGAACAGCCTGATTATCTCTGATTATCTCTGCTGGAGTTCCTCTGACTTATCACGACACTGGGAGCTAAAGTAGCCGAGCTCAACTTCACCTCTCAGGGCTAGGAGACCAGACTATACTATACTATACTATACTATACTATACTATACTATACTATACTATACTATACTATACTATACTAAGATTTGAGAAGTTTATTTGTCACATACACATACAGGATGTGCAGTGAAATTAAAAGTGGCGATGCTCAGCGGAATGTGCAAAAGAACAAAAGAATACAAACAACTCAAATTGGAGGATCAGAATCAGAGTATCCACACAGGGCTCTGACTGGACGTCCGCCCGTTTCCCAGGGTGCACCGGGAGAGGATGAGACAGCTGCCTCGCTGTCTCATCCAATCGTCGCGGAAACGCAGAGAGTGAGAGGGAGGGGCCGTCGCCGGAGTATGACCACACTCTCACGTGCACTACACTCTCTCTGCACTACACTCTCACGTGCACTACAGGGTAACGTGGGAGAGACGTGAGACAACCGACGCAGTGATGTCATCACTTCACGCTGCCAACAGACCTCAGGATCGCAGTTACACACACACACACACGGTACACAGACACACACACAGTACACACACACACGCACCATACACACACGCAATACACACACACGCTCGAGCACGTGCAGTACACAAACACACACACGCAGTACACACAAACATTCCTAAACACCTCCACAGTACGTATATACACACACACACACACACACATTCCTATACACCTCCACACTGTGTGCACACACACACACACACACACACACACACTGTACACACACACACACACACACACTCTCTCTCTCTCAGACAGACGCATTAAAAGCAACATAAATGGAAGTGACAAGTGCAGATTAACGGGCTGCTGGAGGCGGGGCAGCCGGTCACCATGTTGCTGTGCTTAACCACACGGCGCTGGAATATCCCTGATTCATAGATCAGTGATTAGATTACCTGATATCGAGCTGCCCTCGGTGACATCACAGGAAGAGGCAGAGTAGAAAGCGGGAAGTTTAACTTTATTTATACGGACTGCCCTGACACTTACATCGTCAAAGGGTCTCTCGCAGGCCCACGCTAGACCACACCCTCTTACTAAGCCACACCCCCACACCAGGCCACACCCCTAAACATACAGCGGAGAGACAGGTAGATGAGAGAGAGACAGGAAGACGACAGAGAGACAGGAAGACGACAGAGAGACAGGAAGACAACAGAGAGACAGAAAGACAAGAGAGAGAGACAGGAAGACAACAGAGAGAGAGACAGGAAGACAACAGAGAGAGAGACAGGAAGACAACAGAGAGACGGGAAGACAACAGAGAGAGAGACAGGAAGACAACAGAGAGACGGGAAGACAACAGAGAGAGAGACAGGAAGACAACAGAGAGAGAGAGACAGGAAGACAACAGAGAGACAGGAAGAACAACAGAGAGAGAAAGACAGGAAGACAACAGAGAGATATAATGAGGATTTAATTAGAGTGAATTCAAAATCAGTCATGAGGTGAGATTGGATCATTCCGCTGGTCCAAAAAATGGGGTTAGAATTAGAATTATAGCACAGTTCAGCTCTATCACACATACACACACACACACACACACACACACACACACACACACACACAGCCATTGAAGAGATGATAGCACGCGAGGTGATTTGAATATTGCTGGCGATCAGCAGGAACGGTGGCAGCAGCAGCAGATTGGAGGAAACGTTTGAGCGGAGGATGAGAGGAAGTGTTCTCCAGGAACTCATCCATCATGGCTGCTGGCTGCCGGGGGAGCCACGCCCACCTCCACACGAGCACAACAACGCACACTCAGGAGACACACACACACACACACACACACAACGCTAGCATCACTGCCACCACAGAGCAATCATGAACCAAAAGTGTATTCTTTTATACAGCTATATATTTTGAATATTTTTTGTGTTTTTTGTGTTGTCTGTTGTGTTGTGGCATCATTTATTGTCTGGGATTAATAAAATACATCACATTTTTTGTCTGTAATCTTGTGGTGTTTCCTTCCACGTTTCCTTTAATAATCAATTAATACAATTTGTGGTCGCTTTTAATCGGAAGGCTGTATAGTGAGCGAGAGACAAGTCAAACAAATAAAACCCATACTCATGGAGACACAGGCCCAGGCCTCTACACACACTCCAAATGTCACCGGAGAAACCAACATTTAGTCTGCGGCTTAACTGTCACGTATGTGTGCTGAGCTAACAGCAGAGACTCCGTTTACGATCGACACGCTTTCAAGATTCACCCGACGAGGAAGCGTTAACGGCGAGTCCTTCAACACGGAGCAATGTCTTGTCTCGTTAAGTACTTTCACCTTTATTACGAAGGAACAGCGAACAGGGAGATGAAACAGAATGCATTGTTATTCTTTGTTTAAGCAGAATTCATCTCTTTTTAATCTGCGTTTATAAATAACTCTTAAACGCGAGGAGCATTTACCGAGAACAAAGCCTGTTGGGGGGAATAAGAAAAAACCCAAAACAACTGACACTTTTTAATAGCTTCACAGCACACGCTACCGTACTGCTAACACACGCTAACACACACACACACACACACACGTGCACATGCGGGCGCTTTAGCACACAAAGGGTGTTTTAAGTCGGCGGGGATATTGAAGTCATCAGTCGTCCGTCACCTGACGCTCGCTGTGTCAGCAAGACGTCGGCGTTATGGAGGCTGATTATGGATTCATTTATACCGGCGGAGAGCGGCGCGGCGCGGCATTAGCATGCGTCGCTAAAACACATCCGCCTGAGTCGCTGTCATCCGCTGCCTGCCAGCCAGCCTGTCTGCTGTTAGCACTCAGGCTGTTAGCGCTAAAGCTAATGACATCCCAGGGTCTAGGTGTGTGAAGGGCCTGTGTGTGTGTGTGTGTGTGTATGTGTGTTGTGTGATGTGTGTGGTGTGTGTGTGGGGGGGGGGGGGGGGGGGGGGGGGGGGGGGGGTGGGGGAGGGGGGGGTGACTGTGTGAGAGCGGTGGGATAGGCTGTATGGTGGTCCTCAACCCTCTGACACAGCCCACACACTTGGGGTACCCTGTTACCCGCAAACACACTCACACGCACCCACACACTCCACACACCCACTCACACACGCACCCCACAAACCACACACCACACACACACACACAGGCATAAAAGCTACATCAACTATCTACATCAACACATAAAATCCCAGATGAATAAAAGTCTAATAGTAAAGCCTTACTACTACTTATAATTATATTGTCCTTCCCACTTCCACTTCCAGTCTCGTATTGTTTATTTGTGGCTGAGGTACAGCACATAAACAGCAAAACTGTATAGCATGCAGCACATATCTAGTAGGTTGTTTAGGCATGAAGCTCATAGTATGTTGAGCATAGAACGTCACGTATTCATGTAGCATGTAACATGTAGCATGTAACGTGTAGCATGTCGCAGGAAGTTCATAGTATGTACTGTAATATCATAGCATGTAGCACGTATCATGTAGCAGGAGCTCAGAGTTTGTGGAGCATAGCATGTATCATATAGCATGTAGCACTTAGCATGTAGCATGTCGCCTGAAACTCATAGTAGTGCATGGCATGTAGTATATAGCATATAGCATATAGCATGAAGTATTTAGAATGTAGCATGTAACACGTAGCATGTCGCAGGAAGTTCATAATATGTACAGCATAGCACATAGCATGTAGCACTTATGATACTAATCAGCACTTATCAACGCTTGTAGCATGTAACACACAACATGTATCACGTAGCACGTAGCACGTAGCACGCAGCACGCAGCGGCACGAAGCTTATCGTGTGTCGGACACAACATCCAGTATGTAGCGCATAGCATCTCGGTAGCATATGTAGCAGCAGCAGCGGTATCGGAGCGGTCCGCTACGCTCCGGGGAACGAGACGATAGAGCCGTCGTCCGGCGGGTGAATAAAACATCAGCGGTCGTGATTAGCGGCGAGGAACCCGAGAGCCGCCACCGCCGGGCCCCAGAAACACGGCCTGACAAGACCTCGCATGTTTATTTATACTCCTCAGCCGGGACCTGGAGGACCCTGCTGGACTGGACCCCTGTACCTCTCACACACACACACACACACACACACACACACACACACACACACACACACACACACACACACACACACACACACACACACACACACATACACACACAGTGCCAGGGGGGCAGGGACCTGACAAACCAGGACCACTTCCAGAAGAAGAGGGGAAGAAGGGGACATCTAGAAGAGAGAGAGAGAGAGACAGAGAGAGAGAGAGAGAGAGAGAGAGAGAGAGAGAGAGAGAGAGAGAGAGAGAAGAGAGAGAGAGAGAGAGAGAGAGAGAGAGAGAGGTAACTTCTCTTTATTAAGTCTTTATTATGACATCATCGTATTGGCATGTGCATGCTCATTACGTGCAGTCTGGGAAATTTAACATAAATACCTGGAACACAACACTATATATGCGTGTGTGTGCATGTGTGCGTGTGTGTGTGTGTGCATGCATGCGTGTGTGTGCGTGTGTGTGTGCGTGCGTGTGTGTGTGTGTATGTGTGTGTGATGAAAGCAATAGTCGCCCATTAGGTCCAAAGTAAGCAGACTAACATCCCAGTGTGAGATACGGATATTATTTACATTATATTATGTCATATACGTACGCTGTGGATATATTGGATATTAAACGGCCACGTGGTGATAAAGATTTATAGAACGAGTCACACACCGCTGGAAACGTCTGGCACCCGGAGAGAACAACGTTATTTATACTTGAGGACTTGATACTGCAGCACTTAAACCTGTTGAAACTCTTTAACTTTAACAACGACTTTAACCTGGATCAGTTCACTTTCTCTCAGTCTGTCTTTCCCAATATCTTTGTATGTATTTTGTATATTTTGCTGATACTTAACGATTATTCAGCATTATTCTTTTTTTTACATGTGTTTATGATCATACTTAAGGTAACATTATTATTAGCAAAGTATTGAATTTGACATCGAACGCTCGACGGAGGACCCAGATGTTTAAGGCTCCTGCAGTATGGATGAGTGTTTATCCCACGAACAGTAAACTATATGAGTGAATGAATATTCACCGCGCTACCAGATCCACGGCCAACAGGAAGGACTTGTGTGTTTGACGCGTCTCGTCTCTCCGTTCTCTCTCTCCGTTCTCTCTCTCCGTTCTCTCTCTCTCTCCGTCCGTTTCCGATGAAAAGCTGATTGACGGTGAATAAAACATGGCGCTCATATCGGTGACTGGAGGGGTGGGGAGGTAGTGTGGTGTTCCGTGTCCAGAGACGCAACTCCTCCCTGAGAAAGTTAATAACAAGAAAGGCCGTGCCAAGGAACCGTCCTCACAAGACACACACACACACACGCACACACACACACACACACACGCAGACAGACAACACACACACACACACACACACACACACAGACACACACACACACACACACACACACACACATGCAGACAGACAACACACACACACACACACACACACACACACACACACACACACACACACAGACAACACACACACACACACACACACACACACACACACACACACACGACAGACAGACAACACACACACACACACACATGCAGACACACACACACGCGTGTTGCAGTACAGCAGTAGCCTTGCCAGTCTGCGTCAGAGGGCTGTGGCGGTGTAGTTTGAGTCAACAGGAGAGAGAGTGATATAAGATGATAATATAAAACCAGTCTGCAGGAGGGGGGAGGAGGAGGGAGGAGGGGGTTTGGAACACAGGAGGCCTGCGGGGACCCTGTCTGGATGTTTGATGCAGAAAGGGGGTCCATGCCTCCCCTCCCTCCCTCTCTCCCTCCCTCCCTCCCTCTCTCCTCTCCCTCCCTCCCTCCCTCCACCCCTCCCGGCCTCTCTGGATGAAATTCTAATGTGATATTAAGGAAAGTAGGACAATAGCGACGTATTACCATGAACAATAGACCGGAAGACACACCCCCGCGCAGACAACCACACAATGAGGACTTCAAGGAGGCACGGTGTCTGTAATCACTGCTGTGTTGGTGTTTAAAGACAGACCAGAGATACAGAAGAAAAAAAATGGACGTAGAATTTGTGATGTCATCCAGCAGACAGCAGGAATGATTTCAGTGATTTTAATCCAGAATACTCAAGAACACGAACCGGCACAACAAACGACATGAACAAGGACAAGGGTCTGACGGAGAACACAGGATTGGGGCAGGTAGGGAAACACCAACGAGGGAAGTGGATACAGGTGAAGACGAAATGACCGACAGACAAAGTAGGAAGTAAAACTACGGGTGAGGGGCAGGGTCAAAAAGGCACATGAGGAAACAAAACACACGACCAACCAGCAGGTAGAACAGATACACGCTAACACACAAGTGATAATACTGTAAGTAAGACAGGAAGTAACAGAATCAAAGCAGACTATAAAATAAAAGGAAAAAAAGAATGAACAGTAAAAACACAAGGGAAGTGACAATCAACCAATGGGAAACAGGTGAACAGAAAATGCCCGACAAGAGACAAGTTTAACAAGCAAACTACCGGTGAAGGCACAAGAATAAAACACAAACAACCAGCAGGAGGAACAGAGGCAGATCGTGACAATCCATTGATTTACACACAACCGGTATGAAGCCGTAGATTTCACGTTATGGGCGCGGAAACATTGCTTGAGAATTTTTGCAGTCAGCAGTGGAAATTATTAATATTTGACACATTGAGCTACGCTAGCGTTCTAGCATTGGTGGTGTTCACTCATCTAAGCTAGCGTTCTCGCGTCGGTGGAGTTCACTCTTGTAACCTTGACTAGTTAGGAAATCATCCTTATATACTAATAACTATGACTAATCACACCCCCTGTATGTTAGAGCTGTGTTTCAGAGAGCACACACAACAAGCATGTGCGTGTGTGTGTGTGTGTGTGTGTGTGCCTAGTGTGTGTATATGTGTGTGTGGCGTGTGTGTGTGTGTGTGTGTGCATGTGTGCATGCGCGTGAGGTGTCGCAGGCCTTTCATCACCTTTGGAGTGGAGGGTTTATCGCCGTGGAAACGCAGCAGCTAACACGTCTGACATCCTCGTTCTCACCACGGCGAGAAGAAAAAAAACCCGGATAAAACCGAACAAAAACACGCCGTGTTACCCGCAGTGTTACTTCGACCCACACGCTTTATTTATTTTTTATATTACATTTCTTGTTCTCCGGTTTGATTTCCTCGCTGACAGCCCGTTGTTTACATCGCAAAGTCCCACAAGCGCACATTAACGATTTCTAGTTTCCTACTACGACACTGTGAGATTCCTACAACTTCAACTCGCGACGGATCACATGACCACCCTGTGAACTCTGGAAACTAAACTCTGTTTGTTTGCCAACTGAATCCTCCTCTTCCTCTCGCTCTAGCGACTCACGCCCCGGGGAAGGTAATAGTTCAACTTTTT
>PIJE02000066.1:728210-740710 GCA_002895965.2 Coryphaenoides rupestris | reverse complement strand
CTATCTATCTATCTATCTATCTATCTATACTATCTATCTATATATCTAATATCTCTCTCGCTGTCTCTCCAGTTGTCTTTAGAAACATACTTTATATGCTCTTTAGAAACTCATGCTACAATTTTTATGCTAATAATAATGGGTCTTGTCTCACGGCCGCACGTTCACCTCGTGGCTGAAAGAGAACCTCTGGTCTAAAAATAGTTCTGCGTTTGATAAATATAATAAAACATTTGTGTGTATATTCTATGTGTGTCAATAACAACAATGAACAAACAAACACACACACACACACACACAGACTTGAGTGTGAATGTAGAACTGTGAGATAGGAAGACCCTTGAGGCACAGGGATGGCGGGGGGGGGGGGGCGGGGGGGGTGGTGGGTGCCGGGGGGCCGTGTGACCAACATGAATAATATATCTCTTCTCCTTCTTCACCTCCGTCCCCTGGCATCCCTCCGTCCTCCCTTTATCCTTATGTAAAACACACAGTGAGAAAGGTCAGCGATAGAGGGAGAGAGACACACACACGCAGAGAGGGAGAGAGAGAGAGAGAGAAAGAGAGAGAGAGAGACACACACACACACACACACACACACACACACACACACACACACACACACACACACACACACACACACACACACACACACACAGAGAGAGAGAGAGAATTACAGCATGAGACTGATTTTATTGTCAGTGTGCCATTGTGTGTGTTTGTGGGTGTGTGTGGTTGTGCATGCATGTTTGTGTGCCGGGGTGTGTGTGTGTGTGTGTTTGTTTGTGTGTTTAATAATAATAACTGGATTTCTATACCATCTGTCAATAAAAGTTACTTCTCACATGAAAACAGGTATAATATTGACCATGAATAGTGTGTGTGTGTGTGTGTCTTTTATGTCTGACTATTTGTCTGCACGTCTGAATGTTTATGTGCATCACATTGTGTCAGTGTGTGTGTATATATGTGTGTGTGTGTGTGTGTGTGGGGCGTGAGAGACTGTGTGTGCGTGTCTGCCACGCACGCTGTGCCCATTGAGAGGTGGCGTCTCTTGCCCGGGGGGGGGGGGTTCATGGCGTGGGGGAGGGGGGGGGGGTGAGGGGAGGAGAGGGTGAGGAGGAGGAGGAGGAGGAGAGAGAAGGAGGAGAAGGAGGTCACATCCATATTCATCACGCGGGGACGTCGGATGTAAGCTGTCCTAATCAGGCGTGACGGAGCATGTCGTGCTCGGAGGCGCGACCTTTGACCCCCCTGGCCCGGGTCCCGACCAATCACAGCGCTGCGTCTGTGGTCCGGAGGTCGAACGGTGGTGCTGGTTGAATATGAATAATATATACTGTATAACAGCACCTCGTCCTCTGATATGCTATATTGTATTCATGCTGTATTTTCTCCGTGACTCGCTGACCCTTGACCCTCGGAGGCCGTGGACCACGACCCCGCTGTCCAGAAGTTTGACCGCCCCCCCCCCCTCTTCAGGGTCACGGATGCGCTTGTGGGGCGGGAATATTTTCTGCACATATTTTTGTCGAGATTTTTGCATGTCTGACATTTGATTGACATCTGATTGACAAACTGAATACACATATCCTGGATAGTATGTGACAATTAAACTTCTTGAATCTTCAATCTTGAGTATAATTGTATTATATATACTTTATATATATAATAATGATATACTTTTTTGGTTTTCAATGCACTTCAGTCTTTCTATATATTCCTCCTCTTTCATTGTCTGTCAGAAGGTGGAAGAAAAGTTTATTTAGTGTTTATTTTCTCGCTGTAAGTCAGACACAACACGCACACACAGAGGGGAATGCTGGCCCTGATAGGGTGCTTATGGTGTGGTGTGGTGTGTGTGTGTGTGTGTGTGTGTGTGTGTGTCTGTGTGTGTCTGTGTGTGTGCGTCTGTGTGTGTGTCTGTGTCTGTGTATGTGTGTGTGTGTGTGTGTAAGTATGTTTGTTTTCGCTGGGGGAGCTCATAGCGGCCTGAGCAGTGCTGCTGGTTACCGTAGCAGCAAAATGCCTTTTGACGAAGTATGGGCTGTTGTTGTTTTAGGACCCGCCCCCCCTCCCCTCCTCCACTCAACCCCTCCCCTTCCTGTCCCTCAAATGATTCAATGATCATTTCTCTCACTTTACCTCCCCCAGCAGAGAGGGAGGGAGAGAGAGAGAGAGGGGGTGGGGTTAGATAAAGATAGGTGGATTTAAATGAGGAGGAGGCACGAGGAGGAGGGGTGAGAGAGTAATACACCAGAGAAGAAGGGCAGAGCGTGCTGGCTGTTAGCAGGGGTGGGGTAGTGGGTGCTGGGTGTTAGCAGGGTGGGGGCGGGGGTTGCAAGGGGTGGGGGTGCTGGGTTAGCAGGGTGGGGTGGGGGGTTCAGGGTGGGGGTGCTGGGTGTTAGCAGGGTGGGGGGTGGGGGTTGCAGGGTGGGGGTGCTGGGGTTAGCAGGGTGGGGTGGGGGTTGGTGGGGGTGCTGGGTGTTAGCAGGGGGGGTGGTGGTTGCAGGGTGGGGGGTTAGTGGGGGGGGTGCTGGGTGTTAGCAGGGTGGGGTGCTGGGTGCTGGGTGGTAGTAGGGGTGGGGGGGTTGCAGGGTGGGGGTGCTGGTGTTAGCAGGGTAGGGGTGGGGGTTCTGGGGGGGTGCTGGGTGTTAGCAGGGTGGGGGTGGGGTTGCGGGTGGGGTGGTTGTGGGGGGGGTGTGGGTGTTGCAGGGTGGGGGTGCGGGGTGGTGGGTACAGGGTGGGGGTGCAGGTTGGTGGTGGGGGTTACAGGGTGGGGGTGCAGGTTGGTGGTGGGGTTACAGGGTGGGGTGCAGGGTGGTGGTGGGGGTACAGGGTAGGGGTGCAGGCGGGTGGTGGGGTTACAGGGTGGGGGTGCAGGTTGGTGGTGGGGTTACAGGGTGGGGGTGCAGGGTGGTGGTGGGGGTACAGGGTGGTGCGCAGGGTACACAGTGTTTGTTGGAGGGTGCTGGGTGGGGGTACAGGGTGGGGTGGTTGGTGCTGTAATCAAGACTCTGCAGCCTCTCATGTAAACACTGGCGGGTGATGACGTCATCAGGGGCTCCACAACTGCTGTCATTGTTTAATTCAGTAGGAATTTCTGGATGATTACAGACCACAGGTATTATACATACATATTATTAACATATATATATACTGTATATATATATATATATACGAGTATATGTAGAGAGAGAGAGAGAGAGAGAGAGAGAGAGAGAGAGAGAGAGAGAGAGAGAGAGAGAGAATGTATGAACCTAGCTTTATGAAATGTATAGAATGTAGAGTTGCTGGAATATGATACTCATACTAACATAAGTCTGCCTGTTGTGGATTCCCTCCTCCCCTCCTCTCTTCTCCTCTCCTCTCATCTCCTCATCTCTCATCTTTCATCTCCTCCTCTCCTCTCCTCTCCTCTTCTTCTCTCCTCCCTCCTCTTCTCTTCTCTCCTCTCCCTCCTCTCCTCCCATCCTCCTCCTCTCCTCTCCTCTCCTCTCCTTCCTCTCCTCTCCCTCCTCTCCTCTTCCTCCTCTCTCTCTCCTCCTCCTCCTCCTCTCCTACACAGCTCCTATAACTCACACACACACACACACACACACACACACACACACACACACACACACACACTCAGTAGATGATAATGGAAGATGGTCTATTTGGGTCTTTACGGCTGAATTCCCAGCAGAAGGCGGAGCCCCGGGGAGCACCTTTAGTAACTGCTGCTGAAGTTCCTGAAGCAACCGGAATAATAAACACTACATTTCCCATGAGCGCCATCGCCTCTGGTCCCGGAGGAGGTGAAACGAGGGGTAGTTGTGAAGCAGAGAGAGAGAGAGAGAGAGAGAGAGAGAGAGAGAGAGAGAGAGAGAGAGAGAGAGAGAGAGAGCTGGATCGCAGGCTTAAAACACGCTGGGTTGATGAATCAGTTATGATCAGTTATTGATCAGTTATGATCAGCTATGATCAGTTGTTGATCAGTTGTTGATCAGTTATGATCAGTTGTTGATCAGATATTGATCAGTTATGACCAGCTATGATCAGCTATTGATTAGTTATTATCAGTTTTTATCAGCTATTGATCAATTATTATCTAGCTATTATCAATTATGATCATTTATGTCTATGATCAGTTATTGATCAGTTGCTGTGAGTCAGTTGCCGAGACCTGGTGGTGGTGGACTTTAAATGTTGACCTAATAATGTCTAATAATTTGAGTTTCCCCAGATACAGGCCTGACAGCGATATGAAAACAAAGGTCATTTTAGGAAGGTGTTGATTGGCTGAGATGGCTGACAGGAACAGCCAATGAGATGTGACCTTTTGCTCCCAAACAAGACTCTCTCTCTCTCTCTCTCTCTCTCTCTCTCTCTCTCTCTCTCCCCTGAACTCTCTCTATCACTCTTCTCTCATTTACGGCCGTCTCTCTCTCTCTCTCTCTCTCGCAGGGTTTCCGTGGTGATGAATAAACATACATACCAACCAAACATACCATAATAAACAGAGTAGTAAAGCACGCTTTACTGCAGCAGCCACACGCTTAACTGCAGTGAGCCACACGCTTTACTGCAGCAGTGACACGCTTTACTGCAGCGAGCCACACTCTTTACTGCAGTGAGCCACACGCTTTACTGCAGCAGTGACACGCTTTACTGCAGCAGCCACACGCTTTACTGCAGTGAGCCACACGCTTTACTGCAGTCACACACTTTACTGCAGTGAGCCACACGCTTTACTGCAGCAGTGACACGCTTTACTGCAGCAGCCACACTCTTTACTGCAGTGAGCCACACGCTTTACTGCAGTGAGCCACACGCTTTACTGCAGCAGTGACACGCTTTACTGCAGTGAGCCACACGCTTTACTGCAGCAGTGACACGCTTTACTGCAGCAGCCACACTCTTTACTGCAGTGAGCCACACGCTTTACTGCAGTGAGCCACACGCTTTACTGCAGCAGTGACACGCTTTACTGCAGTGAGCCACACGCTTTACTGCAGCCACACGCTTTACTGCAGCAGTGACACGCTTTACTGCAGCAGCCACACGCTTTACTGCAGCCACACGCTTTACTGCAGCAGTGACATGCTTTACTTTAATTATGTCTTTCATTCCAATAATATTGAGAATGAAGGAATGATCTGAATACCGGAACCCTCTTAGTCTGAATCAAACCCATTCCGGATACTGTAATCCTGTTTGAACGTGTGTTAATAAAGTTATTGTCGAACGATCCACAGACAGACATCTCCCTTTGCATCAACATCAGGGATGTTGATTTCGGGTAGAAGGGAAGGGAAGATAAAGAGAAGCCATTTTGTGGGCGCTGGTGTCCAAAGTGTCCCAGCCTGAGTGTGTTTAACGGAGACACATCGGGCGCCATTCTGGAAATTGCTTCTCCCAGACGGTCCTCTCTCTCCTATTTGCCAGTGACTGAAATCTCATCCTGGAAGCAACATTAAGGAGGTCACACACACACTTACACACACGTTATCATACACACACAGACACACACACACACTGTAAGCCGGGCAACAATAGGCTGTTAGGCCGGGTCAGCCAAGCCTCCGCGCCTGTCCACATAACAGATGACAATAATGGGAAGTGTCCCTGAGCTCTCATTAAGACTTCCTGCCATTTAGTGAGCCCTGATCTTTAATCCCCGCTCGGCCGGGAAATCAGACCCCCCCCCACCCACTTCACCCTCCCCCCCCTTCTCCATCCCGAAGACCGGATCCAGAGGAGCATACCCCCCCCCTGCACTCCCCCACCATACCCGGACAGCCAGGACATAAACCTTCATCCACAGTCCTCGTCTTCACGGCGCCATATCGCCCGACACCGCGGGCCGAAATAATCAATATGGCTGCTCACCGTCCGCGACGCTAGCGGGGCGGAGAGGAGGAGGAGGAGGAGGAGGAGGAGGAGCAGGTGATGGAGGGGGAAGAGGAGGAGGAAGAGGAGGAGGTGGAAGAGGTGATGTTAAGATAAGGCACATAGGCTATATGAATAAGGTTTATTCTCTATAATGATAAACATCATTCATCCCAGACGGCAGCAGCCATACTGCAGAGCAGACAAAAGCATGAAGTAAAATGTTAACTAAGAATATGCGAACAATCACATGTTGATGTTGGTACTAGCATGAAGATGCTATCTTGTTGAAGCAAGTATGATGACACTAGGTGTGCTAGTCTAGCATGATGATGGTAGAATGCTGATGTGTGTGTGTGTGTGTGTGTGTGTGTGTGCGTGTGTGTGTGTGTGCGTGTGTTGCTGTCTCCCTTCATTCAACAAGTACAGTGGCCTGCTCCGCATCACTGTGACAGCAGGGAATTCTGGGTAAGATTCTGCTCTCCACACACATACGAGCACACACACACACACACACGCACGCACACACACACACACACACACACACACACACACACACACACACACACACACACACACACACACACACACACACACACACACACACACACACACACACACACACACACACACACACACACTGCAGAATCTGCAGTCTAATTTCACCACCACTGAAAGACTGATTGGTCTGGACATTTCTAGAAATACAGCCAAACTTACGCCATTAGTAAAATGAATGTGAAAAATGTAAAGTAATGTAATTCATGTCAGCAATGTAAACAACAACAGTGTAAAATAATCTATATAATGGTATTAATGTAAACAATTTAAAATAATGTAAATTGCGTGTCCAGTGTTAGTGAGTGGACGTCTCAGGTGTGGTGCAGCAGGTTCTAGATGGTTCTAGAAGGTTCCGGTGTGTGTGTGAGTGTGTGTGTGTTGGGCGGCGGTGTGGTGGTTTCCCGCGGCAACCCTGCGGGCCTCCAGGGGTTAATGTAATATGTAAGCTAAGCAGCCTCGCTCCAGAGGGACCGGGCAGCAGAACCCAGATTACCCGGGCAGGGTGATGGATGGGCAGGACGGAGCCGCCAATAAGATCGCTCACGACGCTTTTGGAGAGAACGTGCACAGCACACGTGCACGTGCGTGTGCTGTATACACACATGCATATACACATATACACACATATACACACATGCATATACTTACAAACACACACACACACACACACACACACACACATCTATGCACACATATAAACGCACACACACGCACGCACACAGACATACACACACACACACACACACACACACATATACACACATATACACACACACACACACAGCAAAGCATTAACCACATCAATCCCAGTCTCCGCAACATATCTAAAATACACCCTTGGGAGACAGAGACGCGTGTGTGTGCACGCGTGCGTATGTGTGTGTATGTGTGTGTATGTGTGTGTGCGTGCGCATACGTGGTAACTATTCATCTGTTTGTGTGTAAATTAGCTCCATGAAATATTAAACGGCCTGAATGAGTCTCGGCGCGATCGCTCACTCGGGGGGTCGCGCCGGCGGCTGACCCCTCCCAGAGCATCATGGGAAATATTCTGTGGCGGGCGGGGTGGGGGTGGGGGGGGCTGCGCCGGGCGGCGGGCGGGATGTGGACGGCAGGATATTGCCTCACTCATTGGAGCCATCCATCACCCGCCACTAACATGCTAACCCTGCGCCGCCGCCGCCACCGCCACGGGCCAGCGTCTACACACACCGCCGCTGCTAGCGTCGCTTAGCTTGTAGCGTGCAGCATACACACACAAAATACATTGTGTATACATTCAGTTTGCAGCATTGGCTAGCTTCATTTAGCTTCATTTAGCTTCATTGGCTAGCTTCATTTAGCTTCATTTAGCTTCATTTAGCTTAGTACGCATATAAAGCTCCACCGTGCGCGTGCTATGCTAGCTCACCGTGCGCGGCGGCCCCGTGCTAGCCGGCTAGCGGAGGAGGGTTGCAGGGTTCACTCTGATTATAATCCATCAGGAATTGATCCGAGCTTCAGCGTCCGAAGCTGATACGGGCCGATCGATCAATACGGAGTGATTGATGGGCTGTGGGTTCTGAATGCAGGGGTGGGGGGAGTGGGAGGGGGTGGAGGGGGAGGAAATGAGATGACTCTGAATTAAATAAAGTAATAAATGTGATGATGAAGAAGAGGAAATGAGGACAAACTGATCTGATCAGCGGCCCGTATAGCGGCGCGCGATACGTGAGCCACCGCCCAGTTAGCATGCCTCGCTAACATGAGCTATGATGCATCAGCGACATCAGCATTTAACGCTTCTCTCTGACGAATGCATGGGTCTCTTGTATGCGCTATGTTACATCAGCAGCATTAGCAGTTTGCATGCTTTGTTAACATAAGCCATGTTATATACCAGCCACATTAGCGGTTAGCAGCATGGTATGCTAAGTGTGTTTTTCTGTAAACGGCAGATTAAAACCGAGGTGAGGAGGGGGGGAGGGAGGGGGGAGTCAACGCAGCAAAATACAAAATGTTTTGAATTATACATTCCTGTCGTTTGTGACAAATTGAGTGAGGGAAGCGTCATAAATCACGAGCGGAGCGGCGCGCCGGGCATCGAGCAGATTTAGGAGCCGGCAGCCAGCGCCAGCTCGCGCCCGGCTACCAGCTACCAGCTACCCTGCACCACCGCCGCTGCTGCTGCTGCTGCAGGGACGCACACCGTCCGTACGGGACTACAGAACCACAGAACCTCCTCCCTCCCTCCTGGACTCAGAAACACAGTCCAGCAGAACCACACGGAAGCAAACAGAACCACAGAAACCACCTCCCTCCATCATGGACCCAAAAAACCACAGTCCACACTGAACCACACAGAACCACACAGAACCACAGAACCACCCTCCCTCCTGGACGCAGAAAACACTGTCTATACAGAACCAGAATCACCTCCCTCCACCCTGGACCCAGTAACACGGTCCATACAGAACCACGTGGAACCACACAGAACCACAGAACTACAGAACCACCTCCCTCCACCCTGGACCCAGAAACACGGTCCATACAGAACCAGATAAACACAGAACCATGTCCCTCCCTCCTGGACCCGTAAAAACACAGTCCACGAAGAACCACACAGAACCACAGAAGCACCTCTCTCCGTCGTGGACCCAGAAACTCCGTCCATACAGAACCAGAACCACCTCCCTCCCTCCTGGACCCGAGTGCCGTCTTTGTGTTGTTCCAGGGTAATGTTGCTTCGGAGAGAGGCCTCGCTATATTACTCAGATCACTCACCATGATGGGAAGGTCTATGCTAAACGCAGGGATCAATATTTAATGTCAGGATAAACACGCGCTTTTATTGTCTCGTCTCTTCGGGCGCAAGTGGGACCTTTAAAATGATACATTAACAAACAACCGCAGAAGCCAATAATGTTGGCGAGATACAAAGAGGAGAAACACTCCAGACACTCCTGGGGTGTGTGTGGTGTGTGTGTGTGTGTGTGTGTGTGTGGTGTGTCATGCCACCATTCCAGAAAGTACCAGAATTCCCAGCAGTCCCACGTTATGGGAATGTGGAACGTCAGGGAGTCTGGAAAGCATCTCAGACCAGGGGGAATGTTAGGGTGGGGGAGGGGTTACGGGAGACAGGGAAGGAAGAGCTAAGGAGGAAGAGGAGAGGAGGAAGAGGAGAGGAGGATCTCAGAGGGACAGCACACATCCATCATGGCCGCCAAGCGAACAACAGACAGAGATAACCTGCGTCGGGCATGACTGTGTGTGTGTGTGTGTGTGCGTATTTGTGCATGTGTGTGTCAATGTGCGTGCATGATTGTGTGTGTGTGTGTGTGTTCATGCATGTGTGTTTGTAAAAATGTGTGTGTGTGTGTGCGTATTTGTGCATTTGCGTCTCAATGTGCGTGTATGAGTGTGCGTGTGTGTGTGTGTGTGTGAGAGACTGGGTGTATCATAACACAAACACAGGCACAGGCCTGATTTGGTATGAGAACTTTCAACTGATGCTGATGTCACACAACAGGAAGTGAGGTCATACATCGTAGTGACGCCCAGGCCCCGCGATAGGGGAGTCACCAGACCTCAGTGTAAACACACACCCAGACGGACCCACATAGCAGTAATACAGACATTAAATGTGTACATACAGTGTCTATGTATATAAATACATATGCAGTATATGCACAGAATAATGCAATGTATATATACAGTATATTCCACATATAGGAACACATGAACCACATGAACACACTACACACACACACGCGATCCCCTCAGAATGAGCTAATAACATGTTACAGACATGAAGGTAATCAATTAGCGAAACTAATCGGAAATGAAATCACAATTACTTTACATTAACATGCATGCTACAGACTATCGTATACCTGTGTGTGTGTGTGTGTGTGTGTGTGTGTGTGTGTGTGTGTGTGTACTTGGGTATGAGAACTTTCAACTGATGCTGATGTCACACAACAGGAAGTGAGGTCATACATCGTAGTGACGCCCAGGCCCCACGATAGGGGAGTCACCAGACCTCAGTGTAAACACACACCCAGACGGACCCACATAGCAGCAATACAGACGTTAAATGTGTACATACAGTGTCTATGTATATAAATACATATGCAGTATATGCATAGAATAATGCAATGTATATATACAGTATATTCCACATATAGGAACACATGATCCACATGAACATACACACACACACACACACACACACACACACACTACACACACACACGCGATCCCCTCAGAATGAGCTAATAACAGGTTACAGACATGAAGGTAATCAATTAGCGAAACTAATCGGAAATGAAATCACAATTACTTTACATTAACATGCATGCTACAGACTATCGTATACCTGTGTGTGTGTGGGTGTTGTGTGTGTGTGTGTGTGGTTGTGTGTGGTGTGTGTAGCTGTGTGGTGTACAGGGTCCAGTTACAGTGGGTTGGGCGGGGGTGGTGGGGAGGGGGGCTCTGTAGCAATAATGAAATGTTCTCCTGTGTTCCTCAGCCCAGCTCCAATTACACCCTGATGAGGCATTAAAGAGATACTAAAGTACTGTGTGTGTGTGTGTGTGTGTGTGTGTGTGTATACGTGTGTGTCGTATCATTCTGTGCACGTGAGGGTGTGCACGTGTCTTGTGCGCGCCATACAGAGTATTAAAAGATGTCATCTAACAACAAGAGAGTGTGTGTGTGTGTGGTGTTTGGTTTCATAGTTAAACAGGCCGAATGCACGGAGTAGCCGCTAGCTATTAGCTAACGAGCTAACGGTGAAAGTAGCTTGGTTACGCCTGCATTCTTCTTCTTTTTTAATACTCCCTTTTATATATTTTTGATATTTCTCATTCCTGCTGTTTTCTTTACTGTAAATATTCTAAATATTCTAAATATTCTGATTCTGATCCCTCCAATTCAAGTTATCTTTAGCATTCTTTTGCACATTCCGCTGAGCATCGCCACTTTTTCATTTCACTGACAAATTCTTATACATTCTTAGGACACGCGTGTTTCCTTGAGAGAGAAGCATTAAGCTAACGCGGTCAAAGCTCCAAATCTAATTTCACGTTTCAGTCATTCGGTCTCGAGAGGAAGTAGAGCAGGTCCTCCGTCCAATCAGCTCGCAGCGGAGGGCGGTGCGTGGGAGGAGCTTAAGCACCGAAAAAAAGAAGAAGAAGAAGAAGGAAAAGATCGAGATGTCGAGGAGCTTTGCTAATATCAGCGTTTTCGTGTTTTTCCCGCTCCCCGGCCCTGATGGGCTTTTTATTGATCAGCCGCTAAATGGCGGCTGGTATAGCCGGCCGCGGCGGCGTTAGCTTAAAAAGCCGCGAGGGACGGTCGTAAAATAATGCTCTCTCTCCCTATCTCTCTCCCTCCAGCCCTGCGCTATCTTTCTTCATCGTGATGGATGGATGGATGGATGGGGAGGTGCAAGAGGAAGAGGAGGAGGAGAAGGAGAAGGAGGAGGAGGAGGGAGGGAGCAGGAGGAGGAGGTCGGAGAGAGGGATGTGGAGGAGGAGGGAGGGGAGGGGAGGAGGAGAGAGTAGGATGAGATGGAGGAGGAGAGATTGGAGGAGGAGAAGGGGAGGAGAGGGAGAGGAGGAGGAGGGAATGAAGGGGAGCAAAATGGAGGTGGAGAGGAGGAGGAGGAGGAGAGGGGAGAGAGGAGGAGAGGGAGGGGAGGAGGAGAGGGAGAGGAGCAGAGAGGAGGAGAGGGAGAGAGGAGGATGAGAGGAGGAGGAGAAGATAGGAGGAGAAGAAGACGAAAGGGGAGGAACAGAGGAACAGGGGAGGAGAGAGACTGGAGTGAGGGGAGGAGAGGAGAAGGAGAAGGAGAAAGATATAGAGCAAAGAAAGCTACAGAAATGGAGAAGAGTCAGAAAGACCAAATGGAGTTTGCAAAAACACACATAATAGGATCACTAAAACACACACACATGTACACACACATGTACACACATGTACACACACATGTACACACACACACACATACACACATGTACACACACACACATACACACATGACACCAGGTCCGGTTCGGATAAGACTCTCGAATAATCCTAAT
>PIJE02000066.1:715453-716478 GCA_002895965.2 Coryphaenoides rupestris | reverse complement strand
GCACCCTCCCGTACCCGCACCTCCCTCCTCCCACCCTCCCCCACCCATCACCTCCCTCCTCCCACCTCCCCCTCCTCCTCCACCACCTCCATGCTTTTTAACGCTGGGTTTCGTTGGACGCCGCGGCTCGGTAACGGCGCCACGTTCGCACGCGGACCGTGAAAAATGACGCGGACGCGATGATGAAACCGACGGCAACACCGACGCTGGCGTGGCGACGTGAGGAGAATCGACGCGGGAACCGCCGAGCTTGTGGAGCTTCAAGGCCGATTAAACATTCATTAAAATAAAAGGTTCACGTTAAAATAAAAGAACGAAATGATGAAGCGGTGGCACCATCAATCGTTCTCGACGTCGCGACTTTTTATTTTTACGCGAAAAAGCCGGAAAATCTGCTCCTTTAGGATCCCAGAAACGCACACAAGACACGCGACACTCTGGCGCTCACCGGCTGTTGAATCAATCAACCTCCAGCCGTTGATTGGCCGCAGTTGGCTAGCAAATAAAACCCATAATCATCTTTATCGTCATCATTACCCAGGACGGCGATTCACGCTAATGCTAATACGCGGACTAGCGGCGCCGGAGACCGGGTTAGCTTGCTGTGTTTTTAGCGGTCAGCACGCATGATCCGTTAGCATCAGGCTAGGGTCTGCGACGGGCTTGCTAGCGGTGGCGGTTTCGGGGCGGTAGCGGCGACGGCGAGGAGGTCCGCGCGAGCTTCTTTAATTGAGCGTTATCTCCCTCGATTGCGATGATAATTAAACACCAGAAAGCTGTTTGAGCCCCGAGCCATCTGCCTAGCGAGGCGGCGTGGGGGGAGAGAGGGGAGGCCAGACCCTGCCAGCACACATCACTCCACATGTCCACTCACATTCATACACACACACACAACCACACACACACACACACACACACACACACACACCGCATCACGCTGGCAGCTAGCGAACCTTATTATTATGCGCGCGGGGCACGCAAGTGTCCGATTGGTTTAGATTTTGCAATTTTAAATTGATTGATAT
>PIJE02000066.1:700453-710453 GCA_002895965.2 Coryphaenoides rupestris | reverse complement strand
CCCCTCCACTCCGATCGGCGTGACAACGGCCTTGGGAGATGGAGGATGGAGAGGGGGGCGGGGTCTTTAGGAGACGCATTAAGAGAGGAGAGCCAGAGAGTAAAATAGTGCACGTGAGTTGTAGTAGTACTCCCGAAGAGCGTGCACGTGGGTCGTAGCTCTGTGAGGACGGGAGCGAGGAGGCGGGAGATTCAACATGTGAGGACCTTGAAGACAGTCGGTGAAGACAGAGGCATGATGGGTAAATAATTATTATTATGTTGGGGTCGTCGACATGTTCAGAAGGCACTGGACACTTGCTTATAGCCGCAAAAATGTTTGATATATAGTATATATATTTTTCTTTTAGAATTTGTAGAATTTTTTAGAATTTCTATATTATTACTTTATGTTTAATGTTCAATGTTATGCACAAATTCCACAATTGCACATTCCTTGTTTGTAAATGAAGCTATGGCAATAAACCTGATTCTGATTCTGATTCTGTTTGAACGGTTTGGATTTTCTAAAATACCATGAATGGTTTTCGTCTCCAAATACCTTTCCTTTCAATCAGCGGAGCCACAGTCAGAGACGGGGGTTACACTTCAACTGACCCCTTCCTCCTCTCAGACCCCCCCGGACCCCCCCCCCGGACCCCCCCACCCCACCACCCATACCAGAACACACCAGCGGGGGGGCGGTGGGCACTACTCCCAACAGGAAGAAGCCCGTCTCTCGGCCCCGGCCATGTTTACATCAGCGCTCCAATTAAAAAAGCACAACCACAATTCTTTTCCCAGAATGCATCAGTTCACCTTGGCTTGAAGAGGGGGAGGGGAGAGGTGGGGGGGGGGGGGGGGTGATGACTGATGATTGAAGCGTCCCTCTCTCGTGTCGCGGGCTCCGCCTCCACCGCCGCCGCCGCCGCCACGCGGGGCTCTGTGATTGGTCCGTTCGTTCGTTCGACGTCCCCGTTCCTCGCAGAGAGCACCGTGTCATGTGGCTCGTGGCTGGCAGGGCGCCACTGTTTTCCTACAAACCCCCCCCCCCCCCCTCTCCCTCCTCTTCTTCTTCCTCCTCCTCCTCCTCCTCCTCCTGAACCCCGAGTCTCATGATGTGAAAACCAGGTACCCCCCCTCCCTCCGCGGCCCCCACCCCGGCCCCCCCCCACCCCGGCCCCCCTCGGTGATGGATGACAGTGTTGTCTTTCCCCAGCAGGCTTTTCTATTTGTGAGGACGCGCGCGGTTTTTCGCCCGGCGATCCCGGAGATCTATCACTGAGATGGTCTTCCTCCTCCTCCTCCTCCGTCGCCGCCTCCTCCTCCTCCTCCTCCTCCTCCTCCTCCTCCTCCTCCATGTGTAGGAACGCTTTCCACACCCAGCGATGGTCCTGGTCCTGCTCTGGTCTCTCCCCCCCCTCCCTGTGACCCTCCCACACACACAGACACACACACACACACACACACACACACACACACACACACACACACACACACACACACAGCGGGGACGGACGTGATAACATGATAGGAGCGTAGGAGTTCAGAAAGCCTATAAATAATTGCGCGTGTTTGTTTCGGGGGCCGCTGGTCGCGTCCAGATGGTCGGACCGGGCTCGTTGCATCCCATATGCAGGCTGCCCGGAGTTATCCATCACGACAATATGGATATTAAATTGAAGGACGCCACCACCAGCCCCCCCCCCCCCCCCCCTCCCAAAAAAAACCAGCCCCTGTCCAGCCGGGGGTTCGAGGGTCCGGGGATCCGGGGATCCGGGGGAAAGTTCCAAAGCCGTGGTTTCCTCGCGGGGGAACATCGGGGGTCTTTGAAACGGGACACTTTGAGGGATTAGGTGTTAAAAGGGGAGGTTTTGATCCGGTCGGACAGAGAAGACATTAAACTAAAGCTCGTAAAGAAATATTATACGTCGAAACAGGAGCGCTAATGTACCACGGCGGCGATGAAAGACTAAGCTGTTCTCGTTGTTTGGGCGCTCGCTCGCTCGCTCGCCGCGCGACAGACACGGCCGTCTCGGCGACTCGGCTCGCTACAAGTTGGACGCGGTGATTATCGGCTCATCGGGAGAACGCCGTAAACACGTCGAGAGGCGAGAGACGCCCTCCAGCTGAGCATTACACTCCCGCCCTCCCCAGATCGTCTTTTAAACTCCTCCCACACCAGGAAGTCAGACAGACGGACGTGCTGATCTCAGTGCTGTTCCGGCTGGCGGCTGCGACGACCGTCCTTGAACCCTCCTCCTCCTCCTCCTCCTCCTCATCCTCCTCCTCCTGACCGCTGAGCGCAGGGCCCTGGGTGCCATGTTTGACGTGGTGGAGTCTAGAGGAGGTGGGGTCTGGTGGACGTGTGGGGGGGGGGGGGGGTCTGGGGGAGGAGAAGGTCTGGGAGAGGTGGAGGTCTTGTGGAGGTCTGGGAGAGGTGTAGGGGAGGTGGGGTCTGGTGAAGGTGGAGCTGTCGGGGGGGGCGGGGGGGTCTGGGGAGTTGGAGCTCTGAGGGAGGTCTGGGGGAGGTGGAGGTGTGGAGTCCTGGGGTGTAGGGGAGGTGGAGGTCTTGTGGAGGTCTGGGAGACGTGTAGCGGAGGTGGAGGTGTAGGGGAGGTGGAGGTCTGGGGGGAGGTGTGTGTGGGGTGGGTGGATGTGATGTTGAATCAGATGGAGGATGACGGGGGAGGGAGCCACCGGCCAGCGGTTTCGGAGCCGTTAGCCGTTAGCTAAGTGTTTGGAGAGGGAAAGGAAAACAAACGGTAGGAACGCTGGCCTCTGATTGGACGCTCCGCGGCGGGTGACTTGTGTGTTGTTGCGGCTCTCAGACGTGCGTTTGCCTCAACGTTCTGCTGATCTCCATTCTGGCACACGGGCCGTACGTCACTACGCTGCCCTCGGCCTGTCACACACACACACACACACACACACACACACACACACACACACACACACACACACACGGTTGTACTGACAGATACATGCACACACCACACACACACATACGCTGTCTTCCAGGGTGACCGACAGACGAGGGAGGTGAACTTCTGACCCCTCCCTAGGGTGAGGGGCCGTGTGTGTGTGTGTGTGTGTGTGTGTGTGTGTGTGTGTGGGGGGGGGGGGGGGCTTTGCTTCGCCCTCCCACTCCACAACCGCCTTTTTCTGCCCTCTCTCTACCGTTCTCTCTCTCTCTCTCTCTCCCTCCCTTCCACTCTCGCTCCCTCTCGCACAAATCGAGCACAAAAAACATGAGTTATGGACATTTTCTCGACTATATTCGTTTGCATAAATTATTTTATTACATTTTTATTGATAAATTGCAGGAACCACTTCATGTGGCTGGACGCCTCATGGGAATTGGAATACTTGGAAATGTGTGTATTTGACATGTGTGTATTGATATATTTATGTATTTGTATTCCTTGTATTCCACTCAGTTCTTATGTTTTTAATTGTTAGGGTTTATTTTGTCATACTATTAATTTTCACGTTCTCCAAGTTGACATTTAAGTGAAAAATTATCCTTACATTTTTCACTTAAATGTCAAGTTGGAGAAGATATTTTTATTTTTATGTTACATAAATCCAGAAAAAAGCAAAAATGGAAAGAAATTAAAACTAGCGTTTTAGCAGATATTATTATACATTTCTAATGTATTTGATTGGCTTAAATGTATATGAACTTAATACACAATGTATATTATATTGATGTTTGAAATGTTTACCATTTTACTGGCATAAATAGTAACAATATATTACTAATGAAGTACAATTGTACAGGTGCAATGCACAACATCATAAATGAATTAGCCTATGTTTGAATGACAAATACCTCTGTATTTACCATCATTCAAACTAAGGCTATTAAACCATATTAAATACTGTATTAAAACAGACTTGTTTTATTGTATTATGAATATAGAATATTATTATAATTCTAGATTATTATATCTATACTATAACTATACATTTTATTTTATATAAATAGTAGGCCTAGGCAATTTATTCTATGAAGGCCATGATTTATTATATACGAGGCCTACTTACTGCATCTATGCAATTATATATGGTGTTGCATCAATAATAAATTCATATTATTCTCTTAAATATTGTCACAAGCTACTTGCTATAACAATGTCTAAGAGGCCTAAAATGCTTTAAATTAGAATTAAAAGCATTTCCCTATTAACGCCATAATGTATGACAAACAGCAGTGCGTGCTGTGTGTGTGTGGTGTGTGTCTCTCTCTCTCTCTCTCATCTCTCTCTCTCCTTCTCTCGCTCGTCTTCTCTCTCTCCTCCTCTCTCTCTCATCTCTCCGCTCTCTCTCTCTCGCTCTCTAATTGCTGACGAGGCAATTAACAGCTCCGACAGCCGCGCGTCGTTACAGATCCACCAATTCAAATTAACACACATTCTTATATATAGCTGCATATATATTATATTATATTATATTATATTATATTATATTATATTATATTATATACCAACTTTGACCTGTTTGTATTTCTGATCACATTGTGAGGAGAATAGCAAACATCACGCTCTAATTTATAACTAAATATTCCAAACTCTGAGATGTGGTGTTTTGTAATATTAGAACAGTGTGTGGTTCAATATTGGAGTGTACGTGCTTGTTCTGACTGTGTGTGTGTGTGTGTTGTGTGTGTGTGTGTGTGTATGTGTGTGTTTCTATTTGTGTGCATGGATGACTAGTGTGTGTGTGTGTGTGTGTGTGTGTGTGTGCGTGTGTGTGTGTGTGTTTGTGTGTATGTATGACTTGAGTGTGCTTATGTGTGCGTCTTTGCTTGTGCGTGTGTGTGTACTTGTGTGTATTCGTGTGTGTGTACGTGTACTTGTGTGTGCTTGTGTGTGTGTGTGTTTGTGTGTGCGTGTGTGTGTGTGCGTGTGTGTGTCTGTAGGGTTGTGTGTCGTGCACCAACCATGGTTGTCAATCGTTCACAGCACCCCCTGCTTGGCCGACGCATGCCTGCCTCCAGCACACCCTGCACACACACCACGCACGCACACACCACACACACACACACACACACACACAGACACACGCAGGCGCAGCCTAAGTGTGATGTTTATATCATTGTAAATTGTTCTTGGGCCAAAACACATTTCTCACCAGAGAGAAAATACCATTCATATTTATATAAGTTATAACAGAAACACATTTGGATATTTATCTATGAACGCAATAAGCAGAAGTGAACAACTTCAGTATTAATAAAAGGGACGCTTGTGCGCCCGATGAGAACTTCACCAAACAATGCTTTATGAAAGTGGTCACGCATTTACATACTTATACATGTAAATAGTACACAGGGCAACATATATGTATATCATGTATACGTTGTGCTCTATGGTGTGAGGTGGAGGAGGTGGTGGTAGACGTGGTGGTGGTGGTGATGGTGGTGCTGGAGATAGTGGTGGTGGAGATGGTGGTGGAGGTGGTGGAGGAGGTGGATTGAGGAGGTGGTGGTAGACGTGGTGGTGGTGGTGATGGTGGTGGTGGAGATGGTGGTGGTGGAGATGTGGTGGTGGAGATGGTGGTGGTGTGGTGGATTGAGGAGGTGGTGGTGTGGAGGTGGTGGTGGTGGTGGAGGTGGAGGTGATGGTGGTGGAGATGGTGGTGGTGGTGGTGATGGTGGCGATGGAGGAGGTGTAGTTTTATTGAGAGAAAGAGAGAGAGAGAGAGTTTGTCTGAACTGTGTTGATCCTATCAAAATAAAACACATCCCACATTTGTGTGTATTGATGTGTTTGTTGTCTTTTATCGTACAGAAAACGGACACCAAAATAGGGGATGTTTCAAATTAAAAGTCCAAAAAGGTAAATGTATTGTCTTTTGTCAGTTGTGAAACAGACAACACAGAACTTCATTGTATCGTACATTTTATTTTGGAAGGTACCCACCAGGCTCCCCGGGCTCCAGCGGAGGTTCTGGACCGGGAGAGCAGGTGTCTCCTCGTCTGACAGGCCTGTAATTGGCTCAGTCACACGACCTCTGACCCTCGACATACGACATCACCGGGAGACCTTGTGTGCATGTGTGTGTGCATGTGCATGTGTGTGTGTGTGTGTGTGTGTGTGTGTGTGTGTGTGCATGCATGTGCTTAGCCAAAGCTCTCGCTCTCTCACTCCCCGAACTCCACTCACCGTCGGCCATCTTGGCTCCACGCTAGGTTTTATGCTCGGTTATTGTTTCCCATGCTAGCTTTGTGTTCCTAACGCGACGCTAGGTGCATGCTAGGTTTACCCCGGTGCTCACTTGATGCTTGCTCTCGCGAGCGGCGGCGGGCTACACTGCGCTAACTGCCGGATTAATGGGGTGGCAAGAGGGGCCATAAATTGATATTATAACCGCTGAACATACTCGCCAGGACAATTAAGATAACACAACCCGCCGGAGCAGGCCATGAATCGCCGCGGTTAGCAGCGATGGATGTCTTAAAACCGCACACGCCCTTGAGGCTAGTCTGCCCGCCGTTTCCCGGGATACGCGCGGCAGTTAACGCGAACGGGAGTTAGCTCCGCGGAGGAGAGAGGAGAGAGGAGAGAGGAGAGGAGGAGAGAGGAGAGGAGGAGATGAGGAGAGAGGAGAGGAGGAGATGAGGAGAGAGGAGAGGAGAGAGGAGAGGAGGAGAGAGGAGAGGAGGAGAGAGGAGAGAGGAGAGGAGGAGAGGGGAGGAAGAGGAGGAGAGGAGGAGAGAGGAGATGGAAGATGATCTGGGCTCTGAGACGATCGTTGTAGAGCATCATTATTTCAGAATAACAAAATATGATGTCTGGATCTGGAAAGATATCCAGGAATTTATTAGCTAGTCGGAAATTAAATTGACAAATTTCATCATACGCTAACGTAAGCAAACATTTCGACAACACTTCCGCTTTTTACCAGTTACAGTAACTACTAAATACGGATTCACAGAACTTTTGTGTTCTCACCATTTCATTATGTGTTATAAATATATTATATTTACGAAATCAAAGTCCCGTCATCTTAACTTCCTGTTTTGTGACAGTATCAAGAATTTCCTTCGGGATTAATAAAGTTTTATCTTATCTTATCTCTAAGTCCCAGCGGTGGTGAGTGTAAGAACATTTCGACCAACAATAACACAGTTTGGGGGCGGGGCCTACGACTCTGAGTGGCTATTAACTCCACATCGCTTGGATTTGTCCCGCCAAAATATCAAAATTCGACGTGAAACTACTTCCAGAAATACTTCCGAAAGCCAGATACACACACACACACACACTGCAGTTTCTTAGCGCCACAGAACGCCAATAACCGCCGCTGAAATATTCATCAGATATTCTTACCGACGCTTAATTTTTCCCCGAGTCGAAACTTTATCTGTCATCTTCCGACGGGGGGATAATTTCTCGTGTTATGACAGCACCCGGGGCTCCGTCCGCCGCTCGGCGCACCGCTCTGACATTTCAAACACAATTACCAGTCGCGCGGCGTCCAAAGGTCGCGCAGACACACACACATACACACACACACACGCACGGCTGTCATTAACGGGCGTGTGCGTGGTCGTCTTCCCTTCGACGAGGAGGACGGAGAGTTTAACGTAACGCACACACTTGACCCGACCTGACCTCCCCGCTCACACACACTCACACGCCGCTCTCATCAGGAGCAGCCCGGAGGCTTCCTATTGGCCGGTGGCCGTTACCAGGGAGATGAACTAGTTAACGACTAAATGTGGTTTCACTTAGAACTTTTGTGTTCTTAGTTATCACACAATTTTATTATGTATTACGCTGTACATACTACTTTTTTTCAAATTTTCATTTTCTAATTAATTTTCGTTATCTACATTATCATTGTATTGATATTATTGTAATAAATTATTAATAATTGTATTTATTTTTGTAATTTTGTATTTTAAGTTGAATACATTTGCATTGCAGTGGTAAAAATTGCAATATATATGTATCAGAATTATTATAATTATCATAATCCTCATGATAATCTCCTTGATGTGAAGACGGTTTATGGTTTTTATTTCCATAAAATATTCACAGATAATTCTGTTGGTCTGGCAAAACTTGTCACATTCATCTGTCAACACGCACACACACACACAAGCGCACGCACACACACACATACACACACTCTCCTTTACCCACCCACTTGCATCATAAATATCTTGTCCCCCATTCTTTTAATAAGAGTGAAAAATTACAATTGGTGTGCGTGTGTGTGATAGTGTGTGTGATAGTGTGTGTGTGTGTGATAGTGTGTGTGATAGTGTGTGTGTGTGATAGTGTGTGTGTGTGTGATAGTGTGTGTGATAGTGTGCGTATAATGAAGATAAAAAGTGCTTCTTCTGGTCTTAATGAAGACACATGTCCACATTCTCCAATGCGCGGTGCTAATTAGCAACACGGCTCTGTTAATACCGTGAAATATTCGCTCGCTCATAACGCATGCGTCGTACGAACGCCACGGAAACACACACACACACACACACACGCACACACACACACACTACGGCGTGTCCCGGAGATGTATGGGAGCCCCCCGTAACATCTAACTTCATTAAGGCAACTCTTATCTTAACAGCGCCAGGACAGACCCGCTCTCTCTGAGCATCCATCACACACACCACGCAATTATAAACACACATGCACTCACACACACACACACACACACACACAGTTTGTGCTCGGTTTTGCAGGTTTCTGAGGTCCTAACGGTGTCCACGTAAGACGTTCGAGGACCGAGCTGGAGTGAGATCATTCTTCTGACGTTACTCCTGGTTAATACTCTTCTAAACTCGTTCACACCGACCACCGACAGTATTGCGCAACAACGCTCTGGGTTAGCAATTAACAACGGCGCTATCGGTGAGCGTTCATCAATAGCGATAAAGGTTAGCATTCAACAACAGCGCTAAGGGTTAGCATTCAACCACAATGCTATGGGTTAGCATTCAACAACAGCGCTAAGGGTTAGCATTTAACCACAATGCTATGGGTTAGCCTTCAACAACAACGCTAAGGGTTAGCATTTAACAACAGCGCTAAGGGTTAGCCTTCAACAACAGCGCTATAGGTGAGCATTCATCAATAGCGATAAAGGTTAGCATTCAACAACAGCGCTAAGGGTTAGCATTCAACCACAATGCTATGGGTTAGCATTCAACAACAGCGCTAAGGGTTAGCATTTAACCACAGGGCTATGGGCTAGCATTGAACAACACCACTATGATCTGGTACACACACACACATACGCATACACACACACATACACACACACACACACACACACACACACACACACACACACGTCACACACACACACACACACACACACACACGCACACACACACACACACACGCACACACACACACGCACACACACGCACACACACACACACACACACACAACACACGCACACACACACACACACACACACACACACACACACACACACACACACACACACACACACACACACACACACACACACACACACACACACACACACACACACACACACACACACACACACGCACACACACACACACACACACACACACACACACACACACACACACCACACACGCACACACACGCACACACACACACACACACACACACACACACGCACACACACACACACACACACACACACACGCACACACACACACACCCTGTCCCAGGCGGAGGGACAGGAAGGCCTGCCATACGGACGATTGATCTGGTATTTATCTGAGCGCCGGGGGGGCGGAGCTACAGCGCTGGCCGTCCATGTTTCAATCTGTTGCTGTTTAAAATCCACTCAGCCAATCAGACGACAGCATTCCAGCGGAGACAGGAGGACAGAGGAGATGTATGTCTGATGTTGTACACTTGTGTTGTTGACCATATATGGACATTGTGTGTGTGTGGTGTGTGTGTGTGTGTGTGTGTCTTTATGGTTGTGCATGGGTGTATGTCTATATATATTCCTGTGTGTAGGTGAGCGTGTGTGTGTTCCTCTATCCTCG
>PIJE02000066.1:678679-688017 GCA_002895965.2 Coryphaenoides rupestris | reverse complement strand
TTTAACAAAGCAAGGGCTTGTAGTCATCATCTTGCACTATTTTAATGAACAATGCGGCAACGACATATCACCAGAGGTGGCGCTGTTGCTGCCATTGGATTATAGCGCATAGTTTATCTATACAGGTTATGGAAGCCAAGACTAGCTCAGCTTTCTTCACATTTTGTAAGCGGATCTTCATATTCATGTGGATCTTCCAAGGTTTTTTCCCACATTAACCCGAAATGTTTCCAAGACACAAGACGTCTGAGCACACGGCGAGCCCTGTGTGCACACCCCCTAGTGGCGGCACCGTCGCCCCCTAGTGGCGACGTGGGGCCGATCCGCTGCTTCCACTGCAGGAAACTGGGCCTTTGTTTCTCCTGCTTTGTTTACCTCCGTAGCCACCGGCAACCACCACCGAGCCGCCGCCGCCGGGACATCGGGTGCCGGCCGGGTGGGGCCCAGCCCGGCGGTGCTGGCAGAGAACAGCGAGTCCTGGACCGAGTCCACCGCGCGGAGGCCTGGCACCCGCTAGCCGCCAGCCACACAGCGTAGCTAGCAGCCCAGCGGAGAGGAGAGGCGGGGGGGGTGAGCATGGGGGGAATATTCCTCACTCTCAGACACGGAACATACCCTGTCCCGGGGCCCCCGCTGGGACGCAGCTCCAGGGGCCATCTGAGATGATCATTATTTAAACAGACGCCGGTCCCAGCCAAGGATCCACCACCACCACCAGCACCGCCACCCCACCCCCCCTCTCTCTATCACCTGGCATCCGCCCATGGTGAGCCATCCCTGGGACTCCTCGCTCCCCACTCTCCCCCTCTCCCCCTCCTGTGCCCTGGCATCCTCCTCGCTCCTCCTTGGTAAACACAAGCAGCTGGGTAATTAGCCATTAGATCTTAACTTTTTACTACAATATACCCCCCCATCCTTGGAAACTCTCCACAATCACCTCTCTAATTGGTTGTGAACAAGCCAGCCGTAGCCAATGAGCAGAGGGCGCCCACGAGGGAGGCCTTCGCACCACCACGCCGCTGCCAGCCAGGGGTATTCTGGGTAGGATGCCAACGCCGTCATCCCCGATCCCATCGCTGTCAGTGACCTCTCACCTTCATTTTGTTATTTGTTTATTTTTGTTTTGGTCGCCATGGCGGCCAAGACAAACAAAGGTATCGCAACTCAGCAGACTGCAGTGTGGCTGGCGTAGCATTTGTTTGTTTGTTTGTTTGTTTTTATTTGTTTGTTTGTTTATTTCTCACTGAAAAGAGGCGGGGCCGAGGCACAGGGTGGATGCTGATTGGCTGGTTGATGGAGTCTGTCAGATTGAGCAGGGTTTCAAAACATTCATAGTCTGTTGTTCATCTTATTCTGCCCTCATAATGTTTTATTAAAAAAACACCTGAACTTTAATTCACACGTAAACACACACATATTCCTGCTCCAACTGTACGGACATTCAGGGCTATGGGTAAAAATAGTAAAACAATTGACTAATTCAACAATAGAGACTTATCCTATACTGCCAACTGAACAGCAGTACAATATTATTTTATGACCAACACAACTGCAATACTCATTTACCAATGTCTGTATTTATTGTTAAATAGTTACTATTTACTACTGCTGCACATTATTGTGTGTGTGTGTGTGTGTGTGTGTGTGTGTGTGTTAGTGTGCTTGTGTGTGTGTGTGTGTCATCTGAATCAATTAGGGGTGCACCTTTAGGAACACAATAACAGATTTCCAAGACAGATCTGTTGGCATTCACACCTCCACATCACCTGCAACTCTCTCACTCACACACACACACACACACACACACACACACACACACACACACACACACACACACACACACACACACACACACACACACACACTCTCTCACACACACACACACACACACACACACAACACACACACACACACACACACACACACACTCACACACACACACACACACACACACACACACACACACACACACACATACACACACAGAAATAGCAAGGCATACAAGCTCCATCTAGTGTTTTTCTCTGGAATATCTTGTCATCAATTATACACAAATGCAGTTTATACCTCAGTCGAAAATAAATTAAATACAGCTCAAGTAAACACTGCTTTTAGGAGCGTTCAACACAATCTCACTGATAATCATGAGACATAAGATAAGATAAGATAAGATAGAACTTTATTAATGCCGAAGGAAATTCTTGTGCCAGGTTGCATAGCAATAGAATAAAACAATAGAGAAATACATAATAATAATAATAATAATAATAATAATAATAATAATATAACATATAATAATTGACAGTAAGTCTAAGACATGTAGTATTATTGTAACTATAAAATATTGTGGTCAATGTAAGCATTATTCATATCAGTGTGAGTGGCCCAGTGGTCGTACTTTGGTAAAAACGCGTTTGTAAAATACACGTTGCGCGCACATGACCCTCGCGGCCACCCGTAGCCCGTGACGTCACGAACCAACATGGCCGCCTCCAAGTGGGACGAACGTGAAACAAACAACAAACAAACGTGAAGTTTCGTAAAAGTTTTTCTGTACACAAAGAAACGGTGACAACGGCTCAACACAGCGAAGCGACCCGGAACACACAAAAAACCCGCCAGACAGTAGGCTTCAAATCAGCGGTGTCAAACATGCAGCCCGGGGGCCAGGTGCGGCTCACCAGCTGAACCGAACCGATCCGACCCGGGAGGCAACTTCGTCAAATGGATAGGATTGGATGGTATGGACGGATTCATCTTTCTGATCGATTTCGTCACTTTATTCATAATCCACACGAAAAAAACGCTTGTAGCTCCGACAAATAACCACTGAGCTGCAGGAGTTGTAAGAGTTTCATGATGTATTTTCGTGGTGTTGTTGTGTTTGTCCGGCCCCCCTACGAAGTAGCATTTGGGCCTCCACCTCAAATGAGTTTGACACTCCTGCTTTAAATCATCCCTTTAATCATGTGCAATACTCTCAATATCATGTGCTATATTATTAATATCATTATCATGACTCTAAATATTACCTTGCAACATTACCTTTAATCATCATGTGCAATATTCTTAATATTCTTTATATCAGGTGCAATACTTCCTCTTACATTATTATTATAACCCTTTTATTACACTTCAATTATTGCCAAATAGTTTTTGCTGACTGAATATCTTATCTTACCTATATTTTTATACTTCTCCTAGGACTTAGACTGACTGTAAATTTGTAAATCTGTTATTTTATTGTATTTATTCTACTGTTTATTTCTCTATTGTTTTATTCTATTGCTATGCAACCTGGCACAAGAATTTCCTTCGGGATCAATAAAGTTCTATCTTATCTCATCTCATCTTATCTATGTGAGAGGTGAACGATGCCGTGGGTTCTGTGAAGTTAAAGACCCCCCAACATGACCCAGGAGTCCGGACCACCGCAGTACACTTATCTGTGGGGGAAAGCCTCGACACACAGGCTCGACCCGACACCCCCGTCGCGCACATATAGAGGTGAGCTGGTGCTGAGGTGGTTGAAATCATGAGAAGAAATATCATGAAGGGCCAAAAGTACACATTTCTGCTCCAAGAAGTTGCAACCTACAACAACAACGTCCACATCAGATGAATAATGCTGAGAACTCCATATACGTTTAGATCTGTTGAATTGATTGTAAATGATAACGCCTTGTAGGGCACAATAGTTATCAATCAAAGACATGCCCTCCAAACTATTACATTCAAGATTCAAGAGCTTCAGTTGTCACATACACATTCAGTATATGCAGCGAAATGAAAAGTGCGATGCTCAGCGGAATGTGCACAATAATACTATCGATAACATGAATTGGAGGGATCAGAATCAGAGTATTTACAATAATGACAGTACTTTATTTACATTCATCTTATTTATCGCTCACTTAAAGTACACTGGTTTAATCGTACATCGTACAAACCCTAACACACTTGCTTTGTAGGGCAGCTTGACTGAATAGATGATTAACACAGAGATATATACATGTCTTTCCATCCGCCCCCAGATGTGCAGACACCCAGACATCGGACCCCCAGACGATACTTCACCCCCCTGAACAACGGAGACTCTCCCGGCGATGAAGTGTCTCAACAGGACATCATCTGGGACCCCACGTCCCCCACCCAGCCGCACACGGGTAAACACACACACACACACACACACGCACACGCACACACACACACACAGGGATACCACTGCTAAGCACTGCTATCCTGTCAATATAACAGTCAATAGGAGAGACAGGGTGTGTGTGTACGGTCACATTTAAAGACGTCAATGTATTGACCTGTAGCATCAACTGTCGTATTGTATTGTGTTGTATTGTATTGTATTGTGAATGCTGTTTTGTCCGTTGGTTTCCAGGGAAGGGTCCCAAGACCACCAGAGTGGTTAAAATCTCAGACATCGTGAACCGCATTGCTCCTAAGGTCAGTATGGAGTTAGTGGCTTTTCCATCCATTTTACTATTCGATTACACAACATGATGACACCTTAGACTTATTAAGGTTATGATAGCAAGTGTAATATAAATATATATTTATTTAATAACAGTATTTTAGGAGAATGTGTGTGTTTTGTTGGCTTTCTCTGCATCCTAATCATTCACCAGAAGTTAAAGAAGGGTTAGCAGGAGAGCGCAGTGGGAGTTTGATTCCCAGCCGAAAGGCACTGGGTTCGATTCCCCCGCAAGTATCTGACTGCACGGTCTCTTTGGACAGCAGTGTGTGTCTACTAAATGACTCAATAATAGTGAAGGTGTTATTATTTATATAGGCTGGTACTCTGTCTGTAGCTGTCTGTTGTTGTTGTTGTCTCACGGGGGTCCGTGTGTTCGATGCCGTGCTCTCAGGACACGCGGCCCGTGGAGGTGTCCTCGCTGCTGCAGTGGATCGGGGACAGTTGGGGGGGCTGCACGCCCGAGGCCCCGCCCCCTCGAGCCCACCGCAGGTCCATCAGGTCCGTGCACTCATTTGACCTTTTGAACATTTCAACTTTATTGACCTTTAACCTTGTGTTGGTTTGTGATTCCCCACGGCAATACTGAAGGCTCTGTCCAGAAGTATTTTTAGACGAGTTTGTGATGAGTAGGACTGAAAAATGTATTTAAATATGATCGAAATCACAATTTGCCCAAGTCCAATATCACATTTTTTGATACGGGTACAATGTGCACATGTAGATTTGTAACACCGTTATAAATTATATAAATGGCGAGCTGTAGCGCTGTGGAGAGGCCCTGGTCTACACATTTATTTTCTCCAAACTTAAGAAAACATTGTTTGGGACAGAGTAGACCCCAACACATTTCACATCACAATAGATTTTTCTGTGAATATTGTGATACAAAAATAGAATAGAATAGAACGTTATTAATCTTAATATGATTGCAATCTTTTTCAGCCCTAGTTGTGAGCTACGATCACTTTTGTATCATCACTCAATTTTTTTATTGGATTCATTGAGTATTCTCAATCTAACTTGTACTTTGTTTTAGATGAAAGCATTAAAGATGATAAATGACTAAATAGGAAATGGAAAACATGTTTGTGAAGTCAGCAGTCATCTGTCATGTTGACGTTCATTCCGTGTCATGGCGGGTCATGTTGTTGTTGTTTATGTTGTTGTTGTTGTTGTTGTGTGTCCAGACAGAGCAGCGTGGACGGCCTCATCGAGCTCGCCCGACAGTTTGACAAAAACATGGAACGCTCCGCTGCTCTGGCCGACGGCCCTCATCACCACGGCGACCGCTCTTCCTCCTCCGACGATGACCCCAACGCCAGACCGGGGGAGTCGCCGGCCCCCGACCCCGCCCCCCCGGCGCCAGCGCACCGGCCGTCCGAGTCGCAGCAGGTGGCTGAGGCGGAGCTCCGGGCGCTCTTCGACGGCCCCACCCAGGCGGCCAGCAGACCCCTCAGCCAGCGGTCGGCCACATCCGCCTGCTCCCAGGAGGCCCAGAGACCCCCACCCCCGGGCCTGGAGCACACCACCAGCACCATCACCCTCAGCACCACCACCACCACCTCCGCCCCACCCCCACCCCCATGCCTGGAGCACACCACCAACACCACCACCCCCGCCCCCGCCAGACCCCTGGAGGCTCCAGCAGGTGGTGTCCGGGTTGCGCCACACATCCCCCTGGACGAGTTTGTGGATGACTGGGAGAACGACGACCTACTGAACGACTCGCTCATCTTCGCCATGACGCAGGAGGCAGAGCCGTCGGCGAGACCCCTCCCCAAAACCACAACCTCGGGGGAGACCTCCACTGGGGTCAACTCCTCCTCCCCCTGCCCCTCCCCTCCCCGGGAAGGAGGGAGTTTGCACGAGCCCCGCGGGGTCTGCTGTCCCCGTCCAAAGACCGCCCAACGAAGCACTTTTAAGCTGGAGTCCAACCCACGGTACCTCCCACCGACGGCCTCGACGAATCATGCGGCAGAATGCCCGCACACGGTTAAACCTGTCAAAACGCAGATACCGGTTGCCGTGCGGTCGGTTACCATGGCGAAGCATGTAACCACGGCGAAACCAGTAACCGTGATGAAGACTGTAACCGCCGTGAACCCGGTAACCACGAAGACGGTAACCACGGCAAGGCCTCAACCTAGCGAGGCTCTCACCGCGGTGGTTAACAGGGACACCAGAGGCTTCGTAAACCCGGAGCAGAGCCCCGGGGACCCGGACTGCTCCTGGGACGAGGGCGGGGACGACCAGCTGCTGTTCCAGGTGTGTGAGGACGCGGAGAGGCTCTCCAACAGCCAGCCGACGCCCCCGGCCACGCCCGCCGGCGGTTGCCACAACGCCAGCGCGCCCGTGGCAATCGCCTCGGCTAGCGTTAGCAGGCAGCTAGCGTGCGGCTACGGCCGGTCTAACTCTGTGCCGGGGGCTATCGGCGTGCTGCTAGGCTACCACACTCAAGTGACCGTGGGCCATGGGGTCGGGGCCAACCAATCAGATCTCGCCAAGAGCCATCCTGGTGGCCATCTTGGGCTGGGTGCCTTCAGTGCCCAGTACCTCAGAGACACTTCCAGAAGCTTCCAGGACCATCGGAAGACCGGCGGAGGCTTCCGGCCGCAGACGGTGACCGCAAGACCACTCCAAGGAAACTCCAATTCCCATCATGCAACATTCAAGAGGCACCCCTCTGACTCCGTTGCCCTCGGTAGCAGTGAAGGTTAGCGAGCTAATCCCCAATGTTCCTTTCTTTCTGTTTTGGTTCATCTCTGGTTCATCCAGACCCTTTAGTTTGTTGCTTATTTGGTTCCTTTGGACGTGGGAAATTCTGCTCACCGCGTGTTTCTCCTCGGGTTCTCAGCGTCGGCTGGCGGTCCGGGAATATCCCGGAAGTGTTCTGCGGCCGAGATCGAGAGGAAGAAGCAGGAGGCGATGGCCAGGAAACGCCAGCGGATGCACGACTCCCCGAAACACTAGAGGTGAGGAGCAGCTCAGTCTCCATGTTGATGCTAGGTGAATGCTATCGGCACAGCTAATGAACGTAACACGACGTGTTCTGGTCTGTTTACAGGAGCGGTCCGAGGACCCTGCCTGACTAAAAAGCCCTGCTGGCCCCCGACTGAAGACATGGGGGCCGTGATCTGCTGCTGCTACAACAAACTAGACTTGCTTCTCTGCACATCCATATGTTGTGAAACCGTTATTCAGTGAATATTATCATTTATAAACGCTCACTGTATGTTTACAGTCCATTTACAGCAGTTTTGTGTTTGTATTGGAGAAGTAGAAGACTTCCTAGTGCCTTTCTTTACTGTAAGATCATGTTGTCTGTCTTCTTCACTTGGTCTCTTCATAACCAGAGTTACTGACCCTAAAACTAACAGCAGTCTGTGGTTGTAAAGCCGCTGTTATGGTGGTTACTATTTTTTTGTGTGGTTGAAAATAAGCACAGTTCTGACTGTGCTTATTGAGTGTGGCGGAAGATAATGTGATCATGAAGAGCAACAAACCATCTGATGTAGCGTTAGCGGTAGCGTTAGCACTGTGCTCCCGCCGCCTCCGACACCACGAGCCTCTTCACAAAACATCTTTTGTTTTTGTTTGTGTGTTTGTGTCGTCAGAATCCTTTATTAGTGTTCCTCAAGTGTCCAACATTTCATACAACGTAGCTGATGTCATCTATGATACCAGTGTTAGTAGCCATGCTCGTTAGCCATGCTATGTAGCCAGTGCTCGTTAGCGGTTACATAGCACGGCTAACACGGTACATGTATCAACGTTACGCAGTTTCATGCGTACCGCGTGGATGGTCATCTTCACGATGACCATCCGTTGTCACTCAAACTATGACGAATAAAGTTTACCCATCTGTGTTACGAGGACACCTGACTCCTGACTCACTTAATGACTGTCTTCTATAACTTCAACATGGCTGCCGTGTCAGGTCAGGACATGACGTCCACACACACACACACACCACACACCAGAATACCAGTATCGCTTATCCAGTCCTGGCACCCAAAGCACCTTTATTATTAATGATGACGCCTCGCTCGGCTTTATGTTTTGGACCGTGGCGTTACGACAGAGGACGTCCCACATCTGCCTGATACAACCTCGTAATGAACACCTGGGCTGACAGCCGTGCTACACGAGGGCGTCCATCACCTGGACGAGGCGTTCGCCGGCGAGCGTGACAAAACATCTCACCGTCTCACCACCCGAACCTCTTCATGTCCTCGTCCACCACCACGCTTGTCTCTACAAGAGACGAGTGAGGCTCTTAATAAAACAATCCTAAAAAACCTGGAATCAAACTATTCTTCTACAGCCTAAACTGACATAACTATTGCGAAAGAGGTGCAAACAACCTCATTTACCTGAATAAAGGAAAGAAAGTTCATAAAAGTAATAAAGACGTTAATAAGAAGTAAATAAAATAACAAACCTGAACTTCTCGAACTTTCTGGCAAAACATGTACAAGACCGAACATATTTCTCCTCTATTCACAGTACATTTGTAAATGTATTATTCTATTGTTTATTACTCTATTGTTTACAAGAATTTCCTTCGGGATTAATAAAGTTCTACCTTATCTTATCTTATCTTATCTTATCTTATCTTGGCCTACCTGCCGAATAAAGGGAAGAACGGTTGAATGAATAAAATAAACATAAACTTCTCAGAACCCTCTTGCAAAACAAGACCAAGACCTCACTTACCTCATGAGTGACTAACCTCCTATAAGCTTCTAGAAGCCGAACATCTCTAACTCTGTCATCGCTGTGTTTCTTACCGTTGACGGGTAGGGGGGGGGGGGGGGGGGTGTAATGGTGGATATTTCACATGCAGTCA
>PIJE02000066.1:671179-673679 GCA_002895965.2 Coryphaenoides rupestris | reverse complement strand
CTAGCGTGTAGGATCACGGTAGGGCTGATCTAGTCTAGCGTGTAGGATCACGGTAGGGCTGATCTAGTCTAGTGTGTAGGATCACGGTAGGGCTGATCTAGTCTAGTGTGTAGGATCACGGTAGGGCTGATCTAGTCTAGCGTGTAGGATTACGGTAGGGCTGATCTAGTCTAGTGTGTAGGATCACGGTAGGGCTGATCTAGTCTAGCGTGTAGGATTACGGTAGGGCTGATCTAGTCTAGTGTGTAGGATTACGGTAGGGCTGATCTAGTGTGTACTGCTGTGTGGTCTGTAATGTGTTCGGGGGCCCCCAGCCCCTATGGTTGGTAATGGGGGCTAGAAGCTGGGAGAGATGTGTTTTCAATTACCACCCAGAATGACTGATAGACAATCACCCATGCGGCTGGTAGTGTGTGTTGTGGGCGTGCGTGTGCATTGGTGCATGTGTGTGCGTGTGCGTGTTGGGGTGTGTGTGTGTGTGTGTTGTGTGTTGTGTGTGCGTTTATGTGTGTGTGCGTGCGTGTGTTTGGCGTGTGTGTTTTGTATGTGGTGGGTGTGTGTGTGCGTGTTGTGTGTATGTGTGCGTGTGTGTGTGTGTGTGTGTGTGTGTGTGTGTGTGTGTGTGTGTGTGTGTGTGTGTGTGTGTGTGTGTGTGATACTCCTAGGCTGTCCGTGCTAGACTTGCCGCTGCACGGTGAAGAGAGAACTGAAAGTCTCACAATGACGTAAATTACTCTGACATTAAATTACTCGTGAGCGACTACATGTCACGCGGGTTCCCTGCTTCGTATTCCAAGCTGACTTCACGAGAGTCTGGAACGTCTGAATCCCCGTACACGTCCTTCCGGGAACAGATCCAGATCCTAAATGTAAAGTCCTGCCACGTTTTCTCTCCTCCCGGTGTGGAAACCAGTTCTGTTCGACCGAAAGGTTTGGAGGAGTTTGATTGGCTGAACACTTTCCACCTCTTGTGATGTCATACGTCAAGATGTCACCAGAATCAGGTGCATGGCCAACAAGGAATGTGCTTTTGTGGTTCAAATTGGTGCATAACATTGAACATTAAGCAAAAAGTAATAATATAGAAATTCTAAAAAAAATTGCAATTAAAAGGTTCAATTTAAATGAGTGCGTTAGTCGTCGAGAAAAATAAAGAAGAAGCAGGCAGGAAAGTCCCGGCGTGAGGGAGGTTCAACTCCCAGACAAAAGTTCTCGGTTCGATTCCCGATGTCTGCCCGGCAGTCTGCCCGGCCCGTCGACCTCCTAAAGCGAGACGCTCCTCTGACTTTGACGCGTGTTTACAATTATTCACTGGAAGTTCGATTCGGATAAAAGCGTCCGCTAAACGGTGGTAAATGCTACGTCTGAGTACCGACGTATGGACGGAGCCCAGATGGAGAGCCCGGCTCTACGTTGGATATCTGAAATCATTTGAAAGGTTTGCACGGCCCTGTATAGACCAAACAGACCACGCCTCACGTCGAATCATATGAGGCCCCGTGGGGGGGGGTGGGGGGGGGTACATGCATCAGTGGACACGGATATTACCACCGTGAGTTGACACATGTAACCACTACCGACTTTTCATGACTTTTCAGAGCCTAAAAATGGGGTCAAACTAATTTGAGAGCCACTGGTATAGGTGACCAGAGAGAGAGAGACAGAGAGAGAGACAGAGAGAGAGAGAGACCGTATATAGCATATAGACCGACAGAGCGGTGGGTGAGCCAGATGGAGTTAATGAATGATTAATCACAGGTGATGTTTCCCAGAATGCACCAGTCCCCCGCCAAGGTGTGTGCGATGGCTGAATAATAAACAATATTCTGCCGCCTTGAGGAGAAACAAGGCAATTCTCTGCTGCTGCTCGACCAAAATTTACTCCTCATATACTGGGAATATACAGAGAGAATATATAGAAATACGTCAATAAAGTTTCTCATCATATATCATGTAGAGAAGTCACTCATCATGGATCATTTAGAGGAGCTACGAATCAGATATCATAAAGAGATCCCATTGGAGATTTTAATCTGGATTCACTTAACAACCCTGTATCATGGATCATTTTAAATGGATGTATTGTATAAAACATCAATATGTAATACGACAAACAAATAAAATATTATTTGATTTATGCGAGATGAGATAAACTTTATTAATCCCTAATGGGAAATATGGGAACAAGTATACAGGTATATTTATATTCATAAATCGATACGCATATCGATTCGTGCATATCGATTGGCCATTAAATGTCATGCCTGTATGGACTTTGATGATGTACGCACACACACACACAGACACACGCACACACACACACACACACACACGCACACACACTGTGATGCACACACACACACACAGACACACACAGACACACACAGACGCACACACACACACACACACACGCACACACACACACACACACCACACACACACACACAACTGCATGCACAAACACATATACAACACGAAGCAATATGCACACATACGCACA
>PIJE02000066.1:648634-668634 GCA_002895965.2 Coryphaenoides rupestris | reverse complement strand
CGGTTAATATTCCCGCCGTTAACGACCAGCAGAGCAGACCGGAGCAGCCGCTCACAGATAGCTCTGCAGTTAGGATTCATCAGCCAGCACCCCCCCCCAGACAGAGTGACAGACATTGCCTTTTTTAAACTCTTTTAAACAAATTGGGAACCATTGGGTTAAAGACCACACACACAGACACACACACACACACACACACACACACACACCATACACAACACACACACACACACACACACTCACACACACACACACACACCACACACACACACACACACACACACACACACACACACACACACACGCACACACCACACACACACGCTCTCTCTATCTCTCTCTCTCACACACACACGCACACACTCTCACATGCTGGGGTGAGGTTATATATTGTCGTACAGTGTGCTGATAGTATGCAAACACACACACACACACACACACACACACACACACGCTCTCTCTATCTCTCTCTCTCACACACACACGCACACACTCTCACATGCTGGGGTGAGGTTATATATTGTCGTACAGTGTGCTGATAGTATGCAAACACACACAACACACACATACACACACACACTGCGTTGAGGTTATATATTAGGAAAGTGCTCTGATTCCACGAGCTGAGGAACAGGCCCCCAGCCCCTCCCCCTCTACTGTCTGCTCCCTGTAACTGCAGCCTGATGTTGCCTCCGCACACACACACACACACACACACACACACACACACACACACACACACACACACACACACACACACAGCAGTGTGACAATAACAATCACATCGGGCCAAACCAAGTTATCCGAGAATGGAATTAAACTCCGGCTGACCCGCCTGCCTCTCCGCCCTCCATTAATAATGTCTGATCTAATCACAGAGCAGCGCACAGGCCAGGAGGGGGGGAGTGTGTGTGTGTGTGTGTGTGTGTGTGTGTGTGTGTGTGTGTGTGTGTGTGTGTGTGTGTGTGTGTGTGTGTGTGTGTGTGGTGTGGATTGAAAGAGAAGATGTAAGGAGAGAGAGAGAGAGAGAGAGGGAGAGAGGTAGAGAGAGAGAGAGAGAGAGAGAGAGAGAGAGAGAGAGAGAGAGAGAGAGAGAGAGAGAGAGAGAGAGAGAGAGAGAGAGAGAGAGAGGTGTTATCTGTACCAGAGGCATGTCCGTGTATCCGATATATTTACACATCAGCCTCGTGTTACTGATACACTACAGCTGGGAGGGAGAGATGGACGGAGGGAGTGAATAGTGTGATACTGTCTCTGTTACCCTGCAACGTGCACAAGAACATCGTATGATCGGATCACAATATTTTACATACATGTAGTATCAGCACTCAAAAAGTATACCGGCCATGTCAGAAGATTCAAGATTCAAGATTTCTTTATCGCCATTATGTAACAGGTTCTACAGGTTCTGCAGTATTCTTCTAAACACATTCTAAACAAGTGGAGAGATACGGGTACTATTACTAAACAATTAGTAATATTACCTCGTAAGTACAGTAAAAAGTTTTTTGTTCTGAACAGTATTCTTATAAACATAAATACTAAGACAACTCCGAACAGACAAAAGACACGGTTGATTTGTTAATTTGTCTTCAGTATGAATTTGGTTTCTGCATCTCAGCGTACTGATAAAGGTTTCAAGAGGCACGGTTCAAACTGAGCATCATATGACTCTCTGGTGAGTCTCTGAGTCTCCATGAGTCTCTGGTGGAATGGAGGTCTTAGTCCACAGGGGGTCTCGTCCGTGACATAAACAAGTGGATTATCTGGCCAACAAGCTTACAAGCTTAGCCCAGAGTAGCAAACCCCACCACCCCCCCCCACCCCTCTGACATAAACAGCCTCGTATTTACGACCAATAATAACCAGATTCAATCACCTCATTGATTTTAGGCCCAGAGTCCGGCTCATAAATCTCTGCTCTTCCTCCGTTATTGAGTCCTTCCTCCGACACACACACACACACACACACGTACACACAGATGTATATCAATATAACCACACACACACACGCACGCACGCACGCGCACACACGCACACACGCACACACACACACACACACACACACTCTCGTACATGCGCACACACCCACACACACAGCCTCTAATGGTTTAACAGAATCAAAGTGTCTCCGAGTATCTGCAGGATCCAGCATTGATCCGGCCTTCCGCCCATCCGGAGGGGGGGGGGGGGGGGGAGGAGGAGGAGGGGAGAGGAAGGGAGAGAGATGGCGGTGGGGGGGGGGGGGGGGGGAGGAGAGGAGGAAGTGGAGGAAGGAGGGGAGGGGAGGGGGGTAAAAAATGAGCGCGAGATGGAGAGAGTGTGTAAATGTGTGTTTGATGTACACCGACACACACACGCCTTGCAGACGGTACACACGCCGCACGCGTTCCCCGGGAAACCGAGATGTTGGGGTGACTTCCTGTTCGAGGGGGGGGGGGGGGGGGAGAGGTGGGGGTGGGCGGGGGGGGGGATCAGGCAGGAATACGTGTCGATCGATCGGGAATTGATCGGCGATAGCGGGAGAGCACTCTAAGTACTCCCGTGTGCGGTTACGGGGTTAAGTCTCTCGGATGCCGTCGGGGGTCAAAAGACTTCGCTCGGCGACGACGTGTTACAGAATAACAGAACCCAGACAACACAGAAGACTGCACACGCTGCTTCTGATTGGTTGAATTATCGAATTATTGCCAGCCGGTGATGTCAGTCCCCTTTGTGTACACACTGTGAAAACTATATATGACATCACCCGACTCCAATATCATATCAGCGTTCGTGAGAGTTAGTTGGGGAGGTCTTGCCGTTGGATCTGATTAAATGTTGACTGTTGGCAATTCAGCCTTTTTTCCACGTGTATAAATAGTCGTACATAATTCGGTGTATTTTATTTCTCCCAAGGTACCAAACATTCAGCACCGCTGAGTTTCTCAGAGCGATGTAATGATGACCACTGTGCTACATCTGCGGTGCCGCGCAGATGAATGTGCTTAACGTGTGGCTCACTCTATGGGGCTATGAGGCTGTTTATTGGTTTAAAGTCCGTCCCCAGCTGACGTGAGCCAGAGATGGAAGCTCGCCTAATGTGTGTCTGCGTGCATATGTGTGTGTGTGTGTGTGTGTGTGTGTGTGTGTGTGTGCGTGTGTGTGTGTGTGCGTGCGGGCTGTACATGCATGTGTAATCACATCTGACTCTGTGTGTACACATGTTGTGTGTACGTTGCCCGGGCCTCTCGCTGTGCACCTTAACCCCATTAATAAAAAACCCAATTCTATTACAAACTTTCCCTTTGAAACAAATTAATTAAGATGCTATTATTTAGCCATCGCAGGGTTAATGACGGCCATTAGCAACAAAGGCTACATCCACCATCATTAGCCAAACTTGGTTATTTCCTTCCATTCCGCCTCCTTTAGTCAAGTAGAGATGGATGGCTCCCGAAACCGCGAGCGACGCTAATTTGCTTTTAAAACATAACACACTCCATCACGGCTCGCTCCGCGCGGCCACGGCAACCGGCCGTCCCAGCATGCACTGCTGCCTCTCAGCCAGCAACAACACGGCGAACTGGAGAGAGAAGGACATTGTGTTCCGTAGCGTGACTAGAACACTGCTAGAACACTAGAAGCCTCCCTCGGACGTGGCGGACATCATCTACCGCTGCCCAGACGGAGCTCCACACCTCCACACACACCTCGCCGCTGGTGTCCCGTCGCCGTGATGACGAAGTGCCTCGGAAACAACACTTTGGCGCTGCCAAAAGAACACACATTGAGTTCGGAGCAGAGAGGAACGATCACAAACTGGTTAGCGGAGTCTGGCAAAAATACAGGATTTTGCACCTGCCTTCTCCAAATGATTTAGTCTTATTCGAATAACAACAACTGAACATTTTTGGAGCTCGCATGAATCCCTTCCCTCGGCTCCGTGTGTATTGAGTGTGTGTTAGACTTCGCTGCACTACTAGGACCCCACAACACGACTAGAACACTACTAGGACCCCACAACACTACTAGAACACTACTAGGACCCCACAACACGACTAGAACACTACTAGGACCCCACAACACGACTAGAACACTACTAGGACCCCACAACATGACTAGAACACTACTAGGACCCCTCTCTCTCCTCTCTCTCTCTCTCTCTGTCTCTCTCCCTCACTCTCTCTCCTCCTCTCTCTCCTCTCTCCCCTCTCTCTCTCCCTCACTCACCACAACATGACTAGAACACTACTAGGACCCCACAACTACGCACTACACCACACACGACTAGAACACTACTAGGACCCCACAACACACACACACACACACACACACACACACACACACACACACACACACACACCTTGTGACCACGGGTTCAGTCCTACGGCACCACCGCGTCACACTAATATCCATCAATGCTACAAATAAACAAGCGAAAATCCCGTCGGCCCCGTCGCCATAGCGACACCACGCAGGGCTCGCGATTTAACGAGTCCTGGTGATGTCACCGAGAGGACGGCCACGCCGATCACGCTTGTAAAAGAAGAGACGGCAGGGGCCTGCTGCGATTTTACACATGAGTCCAATTTGGTGATGTCAGGCCAATGGAGAGGAGAGCGAGAGAGCGAGGATAGAGAGTGAGACATGAGAGGGAGAGAGAGAGAGCTTTATTGGCATGGGAAACATACATTTACATTGCCAAAGCGAGTGGTAAATAAAAAGTATACTTATAAAGAACTAAATATATACAGTAAAAAAAAAAAATATATATATATCAAAATACAAAAATAAGATACAATAAAAAGGAAATAAGGAATTAGAAGAAATTAAATATAAATGTTTTTACCCAAAAAATGAAATAAAAAAAATATATATAAAATATATATATACAGTATATAATAATAATAACAAAAATACAAATTAACCACTCTCTCTCTCTCTCTCTCCTCTCTCTCTGTACTTCCGCCTCGATTACTCACATGGAAACGTGAGCGGGAGGGCGGCCTCGGCCAATGGGAGTGCGGGGACCGTGGCGGCGGGGGGGGGTGGCGGTGCAGGGTTAAGGGCGTGCGTGGCCGCGGGCGGTTGGGATGACATTGTGGGGATAACAGAAGTTACTGTCAAGCGTTTACACCGCCGGCGATTTATAGGACGTCCCCATAAATGTTTATCGTCTCCTTCTTCTATTTATAACGGAGAGGACCTGAGTACGCCCTTGTGCACTTTAACGATCCAGGGGAGCACTCCTCAACAGCCAGCACTTAGTGTGTGTGTGTGTGTGTGTGTGTGTGTGTGTGTGTTTGCATGTGTGCGTGTGTTATGTTTCAGTGTGTGAGAGAACTGCATGAGAGAGAGAGAGAGCGAGAGAGAGAGTTGGACACACTGATAGCTCACACACACTTGTGTTTTAAAAAAAAGTATTCCGATCATGTGGCCTGAAGGTAAACTCACAGGGACATATATGTAATGCTAACCCAGGGAACCCAGACAGGGTTAGGAGGGTTCCCATAAACCCCAGAAGCTGATCTTATGTACTCTATGGTGGAGGAGGAGGAGGAGATGGGAATGGGAACTTGCATACTGACTACAAACATCAGTGGGTAACAACACAACAGTAGTTTCGGGTGAAAAGAAGTAGCCAGGCGTAGCGGGCTAGTAGCTTAGCGGTCTCAGCTAACTGCCCGCTTAAACCATCAAGCAGGCTCCGTGATTCATCCGTCTCCATGTTGGCCGACGACTTTATATTTAAATGGAAAAAATGTAAATTAAGTTAAGTATGTGAGTTTGGAGAGAATCCCCCAGTAAAACTTGCGGTTATTTCTTCTTTGAAGAACCACATTTCTTACAGAATACCTTTTTATGGGCGGTAATTAAAGTTTCAACCTGTAGATTTACAGTCGGGTAGATAGTAAAAGCGTAGCAGTTTTTAAATTAGCCGGAGATTACCACGTGAGACGGGGTGATGATGATGTACAGGGGGAGGCAGTGACTCACTGACTCAGAGCCCCGCACCCACCCCCCCCCCCCCCGGCCACTTTTAAACCCCGACCAATCAAACGGCAGCCCCATCCAAAGTCGACCAATCAAATGAGAGAGTCAAATGAGACAGTCCAATAGCGGCGCTCTTAGAAGTTAGCGCAGAGTGGGCTAACCCCTTCGCCCTCTCATCAAGCTGAATAATTAGAGCCCATGACGAGAGCTGTTGAATTAGGTCTCCCCCCCCATCCTCCCCCCTCCTCCCCCACCCCGACGGCACGCCGAATATTAATTCAGGAATTAATCGGCTTGGCGGGAGTCCCGCGCGCCGGCTTCCATCCGGCCGCCGTGTCGGGAGCCCAGGGTACAAATGGAGGTGGCGGTGTCTGTCCGCCGCTAAATCAGCCCGCCGGGGGTCTTTAAGCGTGCCAACCGCGGCGTGCGCGAGAGAGACGGCAGAGGTGCAACTTTATGGAATAATGAGTAGACAGGCCTTCAGAGCAGCAGGGGGGAGGAGAGGAGAGGGGGAGGAGGGGGAGGAGCAGGAGGGGAGAGGGGGGGAGGCAGTAAATGAAATGTGAGCATAACCCCACTCCTCTCCACACCACCAGCTCCCCCTGCTTCAGGACAGATTTATAGGAGATGTACTCGGCCACGGTGCGGAACACATCCTCCTCTTCCTCCTCCTCCTCCTCTTCCTCCTCCCCGCTCAATCTCTTCCTCCACTTCCTGCTCGCTGCGTCGCCACACTCTGACTATCTCCCTCCCTCTCTCTCTCTTCTTCTCTCTCTCTCTCTCCCTCTCTCTCTCTCCTATTCTCTCTCTCTCTCTCTCAGCTGGCGCACCGATTGCACCTACCTGCCCACCAGGTAAACAGGCCCCTCCCACCACTCACATGCCGCCCCCCCCCCCCCCAACCCCCCCACACACACACACACACACACACACACACACACACACACACGCTCACGTCTAACAGGTCCCGCCCATCAGGTGTACAGGCCCCTCCCACCAGAGGGGGTGAGATTGGTGTACGGGCTGTAAATACGCGAGTGTCTGAAAGAAAGGCCCGGAGCTGACAATGTGCAAACCGTGCAATAACTGAAGTTAAAACAGTGAATTGCACAATTTGTATGTGCGTGGAAAATAATAAAACTGTAAGGATAACTGAGTATGTGGACATCGCCGCCTGTAAATCCGTCAAGGTGTCTCTGGAACTTTCCGCTGCGGAGGCTCCGCTCGTACCAGCCGCCTCCAGATTTACTGCCTCCTGTGTTCTAGCCCCCATCACCAGACTAAAGTCCTCCCTTCCCTGTCTGTCTGTCTGTCTGTCCTGCTCTCCCTGTGTCTGTCTGTCTGTCTCTCTGCCCTCCCTCTGTCTTTCTGTGTCTATCTGCTCTCCCTCCCCCTGTCTGTCTGTCTCTTTGTCTCTCTGCCCTCCCTGCTGTCTTTCCTGTGTCCTATCTGCTCTCCCTGCCCCCCTGTCTGTTCTGTCTCCTTTGGTCTCTCTTGCTTCTCCCTCCTTGCATGTCTGGTCTATCCTCTCTTCTCTTTCTCCCTCTGTCCTGTCTGGTCTGTCTGTCTGCTGTCTGTCTTCCTCCTCTGTCCTGTCTGTCCTGTCTGTCTCTCCTGCTCTCCCTCCCCTCCCCCCTCTCTGGTCTTCTGTCTGTCTGTCTGTCCTGTCTCTCTTCCCTCCCTCTGTCTTGTCTGGTCTGTATGTCTCTCTGCTCTCCCTCCCTGCATTTCTGTCTGTCTCTCTGCTCTCCCTCCATGTCTGTCTGTCTGTCTGCTCTCCCTCCCTCTGTCTGGTCTGTCTCCCTGATCTCCCTGTCTGTCTGTCTGTCTGTCTGTCTGTCTGTCTGTCCTGGTGGACTCCTGGTAAAGATTTACGCTCCCAGCACACAGGAGATCCTCCCCGGTCCCATGCAGGAAATCAAAACGCGAGACGGAGCGGCGGAGCGGCCTGACCTGGAACAGGAACAGGATCCCGCCGAGGATCGTGATCGTCAGTGTGGCGGACAGCTGCACCCTGGAGCCGGGCCGGAGCGGAGCTGAGCTGAGCGGAGACCGGAGCGGAGCGGCGTTGGATTTAGCGATCAGAGCACCGGGCTGACAGCAGGGGGGCTGATTGATACGAGGTCGGCGTGCCGGCTTCAAAGAGCTTCTCCTCCGTGCACGCTCACTCACATCTTCAGCTTGAACCCGAAGAAGCGGTACCTTTACCCCCGGCCTGGGCCTGGCCTGGCCTGTCACCATGGCAACCCCAACCCCCCCCCCCCCCCCCCATCCCTACCCTCCATCACGTAGACCCCCCACCCCCCCGCTGTGTTGAACGACGATCCGTCTCCGTAATATCGTCGTGACGACACGGACACCTGTTGCGCGGAGACATGAGCTGACGGACTCTCCGTTACGTTGTTGTAGGAACTGCTATTTACAACCTGCACACTGTGCCGAGACAGTGAGAGTGTGTGTGTGTGTGTGTGTGAGTGTGCGCCTCTGTGTGTGTACTGTGTGCGTGCTGTGTGTGGTGGTGTGTGTGTGTGTGTGTGTGTGTGTGTGTGTGTGTGTGTGTGTGGGACTGCCAGAGTGCCTCTACCAAGCACTAGGGACATTAAACTGACCGTGGCTCTGTGTGTGTGTGTGTGTGTGTGTGTGTGTGTGTGTGTGTGTGTGTGTGTGTGTGTGTGTGTGTGCGCGCGCCCCCCCCGCCCCAGCAATACACTCGCAGGAAACCAAATTAAAGTGACAAATAGACTCCGGCGCGCGTTAAGCAGCGCAAAGTAAATTATTTTGCCCAAAGCCGGCCGAAACATTTCTCCCGACCCGCCGGCCGGCCGCAGTCGGAGAAAACGCCGGGATGACGAACGAGCTGAAAGCGTTCGAGTTTAAGACACTAAATTTAAAAGGGGTTGCTGCTCGCCCCCCCCCCCCCCCCCCCTCCTCCCCTCCTCTTCATCAACAGCTGAACCCCCAGAAAACAGCTAAGGGGGGGAAGGGAGGCGTAAATCACATAATATACCAAGATACCGGGAGGAAGAGGAGGAGGAGGAGGACGAAGGAAAAAAAAATAGATATCTCCCCGCTTTAAATGAACCCTGAAGCGTTTTTCTTCTTCGTTTTTCTAAACGGGAAACCATCTGCTGTTTTTTTGCGCTATTTTGGGGGTCGCCCTCCTCCTCAACCCACCCCCCACACACACACACACACACACACCACACACACACAACACACACACACACACACACACACACACACATCCACCTCACCCACCCACCTCCCAATATGGGGAGGGTGGGGGGGGGAGAGGGTGAGGAGGTGGACATCTCTCAAGGCGGATTCACATTTGTAACTCATTACTACGTCGGATACTTTGCTGTCGTTGTTGTTGTTGTTGTTGTTTATAATCACGGTTGCCGGGGCAACAGATTGTGACTTGTAATAGGATTGGAGTCATCCGATTACAAAGCAAATTGTTTTTGAGCCATTACGGAGCAGGACGGACATTTTATATTTATTGAGTTTGTTATGGAGTGGGGGTTTCTAGAAGGCTGATTTTTCAGGGGTAAAAACAATTTTGGGCGAGTAGAAGTATTCACTTCCAAAGTCTCAGAAGGTCATTGTTCTTGACGGCTGTGTTTTAGGTAAAGTTAAAAAGCCAAAATAAAAATAGAGATCCGCCAAAAACCCAAACTCTCAACCCAACTCTTCATAAATCCTTCATAGAACTGGTGACCAGCGGGCCGACTCCCCGTCCATCAGCCAACACTCATCTCTGCTACGCCTTTATAAGTCTTTGTGTTTGTTGTATTAATATTGTATAATATGTTATATTATCCACCAAACTACTTGATTTCATGCGTTTGATTCTACCTCATTTTGGATATATTTGTGAAATATACATCTGTTTCAAATATGCATAACCTAAAAAGTGCTTAAAATAAAATGTAAGCTATATTTATTCCTACTTTATTGGACGCACCCTGGTAACAAGAGGGTTTATATTTTCAATAAAGAACACATTGGAATTATTACTATAAAAGAATAATATAAATATGTCTATCTGGCATACCTTTCTGTACGTTATTTTCTTCTTCTTCTTTGGTTTTCGTTATTTATCGCCGGGGGGCCCCCTGAGGTCCCTGGGAGGAGGCTCCATCTCCTCCTCCTCCTCAAGGCTTGGCCTCCTCTCTCCTGCTCGGGGGCTCAGGGGAGTGCTCCTCCTTCTCCTCCTTCTGAAGGCTTCGGGCTCCGAGGAGCCGTCGTCCCACGTGAAGCCCAGCGTGGCCGTAAATGTGATAAACGCCTAAACAAATAAAGTTTGAGTTCACGATTACGATACATTTTCTTTGTGAACAATAAAAGTTCAAAACAGTGTAACAGTTATTACTTCATTTACTTTATTTATGTATTTTTTAAAACTATTTCCAGCCATTTCGATGTAATTAGTCTAGAATTTAGTGATTCACATTCTTTTGAAGAGTGAACTCTTCAAAGAGACTGAGTCTTCGGAAAAGAAACTATTCTCCAACGATGACAATAAGTAGCTTAATAATGAAGCTGTGCTTACGCAACAGTCTGTCGCCCCAGTCCAATGTTCACCAATAAGTTAATAAAGAGATAAAGATGTGACTAAACGGGCTTTAATTTTGATTGAAGAGGCTGCAACTTTGCCGTTTTTTCGCGAAAGGAATCCGGAGATTGAGAAGTCGAGCCGTGATATTTCGCTAGATAGATAAAAAAAGTAGAGAGGATTCTCACACACATGTTATTGATTTGATCTGCGTGATTTACAGCAAATACGAGCCCAGGTTCGGAGGACAGCAGAAGGAATTTTCCTCTTTCTCAAAGAAGAGGATTTACTGGACGGTACTTTCCACAGAAATGACTTAATTTCTTTCTGACTTTCAGGACTTTTTTTTCTGCTCAGGCAGAGAGGAGGACAGCCATAAATCAGCCGTCCTGAGGGCCCCGAGAGTTGAAACCTAAACCACGTCGGGGTTAATGGAAGTTCAAACAAGATTTATTTTAATTGTTCCAATATAATTTTTTAACTCAAACAAAATGTCCTCTGTGTTGACAGTCCACGGTAAATTATAATCGGCCGACATCTGGACTAAAAGCCCAAAGTGTCACCAAACTTTTTTACACTCTTGTCAATTTAGAGAGCGGGGTTAAACGGTGAATAAAAGCCTTTTAGCGAGCAGATACCGAGATGCTAAAAGCTAAATTAGGAAACGTCTTAGAATCCTTTCATCTCAAAGCACGGAGATTAAGTGAGGGCTTATATGTTCTTCTTATTTAGACAGCATAGTTAATTTCCATTTTGTGCATAAGCCAACTATTAAAGTTGAATAAAAATGTAACAATATTATGCTTTATTGTACCCAGCAGTGGGAAAACATCGGATATAAACGAGTAAATAAGCAAATAAGTAACTAAGTGTTAATGGTCTCTAGGGCTAATGGTCTGGCTGGCCCCCGGCTGTGTTAGCGATGGCTGGCGTTAGCGGTTAGCTCACAGCGCCTCCGTGTGGCCAGACGTCCGCACTCTCCGGCGCGTCGGCCGGCTAAGTGACCGCAGCGACGTTCAGACTAATGTTCTTTCCTCTTATAGTTTTTGTTTTCTATGGAGCATTAAGCTACACGGCTTGGCGCTACTCCCTCAGCTTTAAGACTGTGATTCCGGTGCGGTCAGCGCTAAAGTCTGATTAGCACGGACCCCCAAACTGCTTCTGGCCGTGACACCTTTAGTGCTACGTTTGGCGCAGAACCAAGCGGATATTTAGTGGAGTGAAATAAGAGTTGCTAACGTAATGAAAGGTGAGAAGAGAACAATTTGAGAGAGAGAGAGAGAGAGAGAGAGAGAGAGAGAGAGAGAGAGAGAGAGAGACCCAGTCTATGTATGGGTCTCTACTTAGTTTGATTACCAGAAGTTTTGAGAACAGAAACTCACAGGATGCCGCTGGACGATGTGGGCGTAGCTAACTGGTAGCGTCCACGACCACTTCCTGTCCAGACACCCCCGCACACACACACACACACACACACACACACCCCACACACACACACACACAGCTCCCTCCTGCCAGAAACATCGTTAAACCCGTTAGCATCAATACACCACCAGAGCACCATAAACATCACTGACCCACCCGCCAGATACAGTAAATACCAAACACTGTGAGGTTTACTTTATTCCGTTGTGACTTCATTCGCACTTTTATTATTAACTCCACATTGATATATAACGCCAAAAGTGCCCCTTGGCGAAGAATAAAGTAACCATCCATCAGAGACACCAACACCTCGAGTCCGACGTTCATTCCTTCTGCTGCGTTACATCCAGACATTAGGTAGACCTGGCCAACGTTTAGCCGTAGCCAACAATCCACAGACAAAGATAATGTTGCATAGACCTCGCCGACCGTGACTCTCGAGTCTTGTCACGCTCGGCACTGGAACACGGACGGAAACACAACACCCGGCATACGTACATGTGTAACGATGGTACAATGTGTCTGCTACACGGCACCACCTCAGTGGCTTCCCAGGGCTCCTCCTCCAATATCAGGACACAGGTGGACGACTCACTTTATTGTGCAGAGGTAGCGGTTGAGTGTTGACAGCGCAGGTGTTAAAAAGCTAACACGCTCCCTCTCTCTCTCTCTCTCTCTCTCTCTCTCTCTGTCTCTCTCTCTCTCTCTCTCTCCCTCCCTCCCTCGCTCTCTCTCTCACTAGCCAATGGTGTGCGGAACTCACCTCAGCAGCCCCCAGACTCTAATTAGCCCGATGAGGCTGCTTAACACAGCCACCAATAACACACACTCACTTACTACATGTCGTTTGGCCTAAAATATACACACAAATCACAGTTGTAATATAGCTCTGGAGAAATAATGGAAAATAAAGATAAGTTACAGAAGAAAACACGTTAAGTTTAGGCAGATGGTTATATTATAGTTGAGGTATCGGGTTAGTAGGTATTGAGTTTAGACATTAGGTTAGATGTGGTTAAGTCTAGCTGTATTTTAGGTATCAGGTTAGACAAATGTACTTATTGTAAGTCGCTTTGGATAAAAGCCAAATACCCTGAATGTAAATGTTAAGTTTAGCTCCTCTGTCAGAGAAGTTAAGTCTCTTAACAGTCTCTCACAGAATCCTAGTTTAGGGTGAGTTTAGCATTTGTTGCCAGCTGTGTCCCTGCAGTTCCTCCCGTCTGACGAACGTCCATCAGCTCTTCTATCTTCATCTGAGAGGAGAAGAAACTTTATCGGTCCCCAGACGAGACATGAGTCACAGCAGGAACAGACAGAAATAATCCATCAATCGAGAAACGGGGCTTCCAGGCAAACAAAACCTGGACAATGATTTGTAGTCGAAGGCAGTACAGACGACTCTCTATAACCCGACACATACTAGAGAATGCAGAATTAGAAGGCCTCAACAATCAGACAATCAGAAGTGAGAACAAATCGTTCTGAGGAAGGGTTCACCTTCCCATGACCGCCAGGACTTCCAGAAGTCTCCAGTTTAACTTCTGATGAGGTTAAATCACCCGTCAATCATGGATCCGACACCTCGTCACCAACACAAAGTCATTTGCTGCAGGCTGGTTGTTCAATGCAAACCAGAACCAAGACTCCTGCTTAAGCGAGTCCTACTGAAGAGATGAGCTGGCTGAGTTATTCTGGAACAGAAGCAAGACTCCCGTATCCAGTAGTTTAACATATTAACCGAGTCCTAGAGTGAAGGAGAAGGCTGATTTATTGTGGACCAGAACCAAGACTTCCGTATGCAGTAGTTTACTAAATATGTGCTGTTGCTGTTTCTGTTCAGTCACACAGGGCGGGGATACATTTATTTAATCCTCAAATGGAGCCGTCAACATGAACACACACTAAGTTGAGGCGTGTGTGTGCGGTGGCGGCGGCGGCGGCGGCGGCGGCGGTGGCGTGGGGCGCTGGGGAGAGACGGAGCAGGGACACGGCTGTTAACGAGGTTAACCCGATCTCATTACCGGCGTGCTAAGTTTAGACGGGCCAACTGATCAGATCAAGGAGACACGCAATCAAGGTTTCAGCGGCGCTGAGCTCCCATGTTTAATAAGCAGCCCGCCCCGAAAAAACCCAACGTGGTCTGCACTGCACACTGCACCCCCCCCCCCCCCCCCACCCACCCAGCTCATCCTGGTGGGCTAGCGTGTGTGTGTGTGTGTGTGTGTGTGTTGATGATGTGTGTTTGTGTGTGCATGCGTATGTGTGTATAAACACAGAGCTAATTGTATTGTTCTAGGGTCCTATCGGTGTGGGTGTGTCCTGCACACACAAACAGACACACATACACACACACCCTGGCTGCTGCATGTGTGTGTGTGGTGTGTGTGTGTGTGTGCATCTTCAGATGTGTGTGTGAATGTGTGTTAAGGGAGTATAAAGTGAGATAAAGGGAGAGAGGGACAGAAAAAGAGGAAGAAAGAGAGAGAGAGAGAGAGAGAGAGAGAGAGAAAGAGAGAGTACGCCAGAGAGACCAAGAGAGGAGATGATCACAAAAGCGAAATACAGAAGAAAAGGTGAGACATAGAGAGAGAGAGACAAAGAGAGACAGAGAGGGGGGTGAGACATAGAGAGAGAGAGACAGAGAACAAGGAGATGAGACATATAGAGAGACAGAGAGAGAGAGAGAGAGAGAGAGAGAGAGAGAGAGAGAGAGAGAGAGACATAGAGAGGTCCAGGTCTCGGAGATCTCCTTGACACGGATACAGAGCGTGTTCAGAGCGTGTTCAGAGCGTGTTATTCCGGTCCGTGAGATGTTTTAACGGGCAGCACACTGACACACACGGCGCCTATTTACTGTGTGTGAAGTTATGAGCCACCGAACACCGTCAGCACCCCCGCCGTCGTCGCCGCGGCAACAGAAGTTCAAGGCCCATGACGGACCCCGGCTCCGCCCCCCACGCCGTAAAAACCTAGCGGATGAAACCGTGCGCGCTAGCAAGACCGCTGACATTTAAACCACCGCCGGAACGCGCTTTACGACGTCGGCCATGTTTGTTGGCCGAGCCTCGGCTACCGACTCGAACGTGGGTCGTTGACCTTTAACCTCCCCCATCACCACAGTGTAGTGTGTTATGGGGGCACCGCGGCCGTTTGGGAAAGGCTACGGCCTCGGCTAACGTCGGCTAACAGGGCTATCATCGCTAGCGCCGAGCTACATCAGCATATCGTTACACAGCTGCGTCGGACGCCGCGGCTAACCGGCTCAGAGTAATGGCTGCCTATTCCACCTATTGCCAATTATTTTTTTATGGCATGCTGGTTTGGAGTTCAAATTCAAACTTTATTGTTTTCGGAATTGAATTTCCAACTTTATTGTTCGGGGGAATTTAATCACGGCGGCGGATTTTGGCCCGCGTTCAGATCATGGACGTTTGGTTATTTAGAAACCTCCAGTGATAGCGTGGCACTGGCGGCGCTGGCGGGAGCTAATCATGGCTAGCAACATATGGTGGGCTGGTACCGGACCCCCCGCCCCCACGCTCATGTTCCGTACCCGAGGCTCCTCTGCTCGTCCAACTTCCTGTTTCCTGTTTCCTTTTTGATCCAGACATCACACCTGGCGTCTTATGCTGATTTTATTATTATTTAGTGATTCTTCTCAAATGTCCTTTGTCCTTTCAAACTACTTTTCTCTTTCTCTTTAGTCTCAGTCTGTCTGATGCTGGGTTAGACAGTCTCTCTGGCTGATGCTGGGTTAGACAGTCTCTCTGGCTGATGCTGGGTGAGCCAGTCTGTCTGTCTGATGCTGGGTAAGACAGGCTCTCTGTCTGATGCTGGGTTAGACAGTCTGTCTGGGTGTGTGGGTGAGGTGGGCAGACGGGTGGCTGACGGGGGTCTCGCCGCTCGCTGGCTGAGTTGACGACGGCCCCTCAGTCTTCTCATTCCTACGCTAATCCTGAGTGTTCTCCCTTAAGCCACGCTGACACACACACACCACACACACACACACACAGACACACACACACACACACACACACAGCTGTATGCTTCACTTTACATGCTGGTCTCTTGCTGCCCTCTAGAGTACAGATATAGATGTATCTCGTTCTCTCTCTCCCTATGTCTCTCTCTCTCTCTCTCTCCCTCCCTATCTCTCTCTCTCTCTCTCTCTCTCTCTCTCTCTCCCTCCCCTGGCTCCTGTCTCTCTGTCAAGCCGGTCTCACCTGCAACACAGACCAAGGCTTCCGGGTTTGAATCCTAGTGTCCATAGTCCTTGAGCAAGATGCCCCCTAACCCCTACCTGGGCTACCTGCTTAGCCCCGCCCTCCATCCCAACCAATCGATACTCCTCCCCCAATCTTAAACTCCGCCCCCTCCATGCCAGAGGTCCAATCCTTCGCCTGGAGAGGTGAGACAGGTGACAGATGCTTACGTGTGGTGAGGATGAAATGTGAGACAGGTTGTGCCCTGAAGACACGTTCTGCCCGTCTCTCTCCGGGCCAGCATGCAGAGAGACAGGTGAGTGGGTGTTCGTCTCCCCGCTGAAAGGTACGAGGTTCGATGCCCAATGTGCGTGTGTGTGTGTGTGTGTGTGTCGCAGGGAGTGTGATGTGGTTTACTGGTTAATTAGGTCCAGTAAACCACCCATCAGAACACAGCTGTTAAGGAACCCCATTAAACACACACACACACACACACACACACTCTGTGTTTTTACAAGTTAATTTCCGTGTGAGTGTGCGTATGTAACGATGTGGGTAGGCGCGAGTAAGTGTGTGTGTGTGTGTGTGTGTGTGTGTGTGTGTGTGTGTGTGTGTGTGTGTGTGTGTGTGTGTGTGTGTGTGTTCTCCGAGCAGCGAGAGTCTCGTTAAAGTTAGCGTAGCCGTCACATTATCACCTCGGGAGAACAGAGCAGAGCGCTACCGCAACAAGCAGCCGGCGGCGGCTAACAGCGCTAACGCGGATTACCACAATAAACCCCCTGCTAGCGTACCAAAAAAAACCCAGCTAGCTAAACGGCGGCTTGTTTGTGATTTCACACCAACAACAACAACAACAACAACAGCAGCAGCAAGAGTAGTAAAGTGTGAACTGAACCGCGTCGAGGTTTTTCCGCACGGCCGGGCGGCGCTAGCGTTAGCCAACCGGTGTGGTCTGGTTAGCACGCCGCCGCCGCCGAGACCCAATAACCATTAAAAGTCCGTTAGCCGCGGCGCGTAATCCTGCGGAACTAAACGGCCGCCGGTAATCAGAAACACACGCCGCGCGGCCGGGGGCGGGGCCACCGGGGACGCATCCATCTTAGAAAATGGACGCTCTACTCGTTTACATTTTTGTACCACTTTCTCTTTGGGTTTTTTCATCTATTCTTTTGTTACTTCCTCCCTCTCTATCTTTCTCTTCCTCTCTCCATTTCTCTTTCTCTCTCTTTCTCTTTGTCACTAGAATATTTGTGTATTTGATTTGTATTTATTATTTGTATTTATTAGGTGTGGTAATGTGTTTGGGAACAGTATGTATTTCTTTGTTATGGTTGTTAAACTAAAAATCAAGTCTTTTTGGTTGTTTTGTTGGTAGATTTTGTCTTAATTCATTTCAATAAACATTGATTGCACAAAAAAACATCATAACCACATTATCCACCCTGTTTGTTCCACTGATTTTTACAAAACCCAAAATTAGTGTGTGAGTGCGTGTACGTGTGTGTGTGTGTGTGTGTGTGTGTGTGCGTGTACCTGTGTGTGTGTATGTGTGTGTGTGTGTGCGTGTGTGTGCATGTGTGCTTGTACCTGTGTGTGTGTACGTGTGTGTGTGTGTGTGTGTGTGTGTGTGTGTGCTCAGTACTCCCTAACAAGCCTCAACAGTGACGAATATTCTGCCGTTTTTCTTGCGGTTTCAAAGTCACACGTTTTAATCTTTTAATCTCTAAGAGTGGCTCTGCGGTAATTTGCTGATATGCAAATCGGCTGCGGCAAAGTTTTTTATTCGCGTTTTCCGCAGCGGAGCAGCTAGGCGCCGCAAATCAACTCAATTTAGTTAATTTCATTTATTTTATTGTGGAACTCATAAGGGGCCAACAGGCTTCATCTGGAAAGAAGTGTTCAGAGGAAAGTGTTCCCCTCGTAAACATTTGATTTGCAAAAACAAAGTTAAGTTGTTTATCCCAACTCAGCTCTTTTTTTTAGCTCACAAAACAAACGAGAATCGAACCTGTGCACCACTTTAGAATCGTCTTCTCTCAAACTCTAGTGCTCTCGTGTTCATGGAAAACAAACAAATACACAATATTTTACAATATTTTCCAGTAAATAGACACTCCTGCAATCACAGAGCATATCAAAACAAGTCATCTCTGAGGTCAGTATATTTTCCATGATGGATCATATTTTGTAACAATCAACAATCAAACATCTCTTGGACCCGGCACCAGAACCATGCCTTGCCCAAGGACTCCTCAACACCCAGGAGGAGGAGGAGCTAAGCAGCAGCTCGGCTCCGCCTCCAGAGATGCGCAGCCCCTCCTCTACGAAATAAAAACCTGCAGAAGAAGAACGGAGCGGCGGAGGCGGAGTCTCCTTATTTTAACGACATGGTTGACGACTTTGTGGTCCCCGGTCCTCCATCTGCTTCAGCTTTTTCCACTTTTATTTACTTCGTCTTCATTGGACGCAGCTTCGTATAAACTCCTTCCTGTTTACGGTTGCTGCACTCGTATTATGATGGCACGTGCGTATAAAACCAGGACTGCTAATGAAAGCTCAATGTGCTAATTGGCGAGCTAACTTCTTGAAGTTGTATTTTTTGTGGGGGGGGGCGTGTTCCAACCGCAAAACCGACCTGCGCTGACTGTGCCGTTGTTCTTCTATGGAGAGAGCGGTGGCGGCCAACTACGCGGCAGCGCCCCCTCTTGGCCCGTGGCGCACCGCTCGAATTTGCCACTGTGCGCTGCGCCCCAAAGTTCAAACATTTAAACTTTGACCTTGTTTGCCGCTGTCCTTTCAAAGCGCACCACCACCACCACCACCACCACCACCACCGCCACCACCAGCGTGCTCGGGTGACGCAACCTGGCGCCCGCCCCGATGCAACAACGAGCCGTGCTCATTATCATCATCATCCCCGACAACGCAGAGCGGGGGAAGGTTGGGGGGGGGGGCTGCACCTCCACCTCCAGACCAGAGCGCCGCATCAAACGAGCCAACATGTGAACATCAAACACGACCTCCTGCCAACCTGCAGAGCCGACCAATTAGAGCCTTTAGATTTGACGACCGCGGGGCTGAAATCACAGGTGATGGGATACGCATGCAGACTGCACACATTCATTTTATGTTCAACGTTATGCACCAATTCTGATTCTGATTCTGATTCTGTGATATGTATACTGCATGTATACTGTGATCACTATTGCATTACAGTACATTAACGCACGTTTTCTTTAAATTGCACGCTTTAATTGCTTAGTTTGTATATATTTTTATATATTTAAGACTTTCTTTATTATTACTTTCTGTTTAATGTTCAATCTTAGGCACCAATTTCACAAAAGCACATTCCTTGTTTGTAAATACTAAGGCAATAAAGCTGTTTCTGATTCTGATTCTGATTCAATTCATTAATTCGAACAAATAAATCTGAATCCGGCCGTCTGAAATGCTTAATGCGTTCGTGGGGCCGTTATCGATGCCTCGGTTTTCCTCGAGACAACAACGCACACGCGCACACACACACACACGCACACACACACGCACACACACACGCACGCACACACACACACGTGCGGTGGTTCCCTGCGAGCGGTTAACCTCCGGGTGTGTGCGCTGCGGTCGTTAGAGGGTTAACAGCCCCGCGTTAGCCCGCCGTTTACGGGCCCCCGCGGCCACTTAGCGCTCCACATGCTAAACATCGCAGCGGCTCGCGCACGTGCACTTTTTTTTCACCCCCCCCCCCCCTCCCCTCCCGTGCACGCTCACCACCACCGCCACCGCAAAGCACAGCGGGGTGTCGACCCGGGCGAGGTCGTAAATGTCGCTCGTCCGGA